>OZ012687.1:7278922-7313922 GCA_963942565.1 Maea johnstoni | reverse complement strand
TACTTCCTCGTACACCTCACCTATTTCCTTACGTATGGTCATTCACTATTGGCCAATGTTTGACCCTAATTTCCACAGCCAATACCTTTACTGGCTTTAGCATAGAAGTAGATCATCCACACACAAGTTTACTTTCTCGGTCAGGTTTGTGTTTGCGTAAGACATTCAATGTATTAGAGGTTGTGCAATGAAGCCGAAAGACCTTGCGCTACTATCCCGATCTGCGTTACTGTAAAAGCGGGTCTTCCTGCCGCCCGCAGTTTCTTAAGTCGGGCGGTCACTATTGCTCACTACTTGGTAAGGGATCTCTGACCTCTTGGTCGGTCCGTGTCCTCAAGGAGGTCACCGACTTACTCACGGTAGTAGTCAGAATCTGACCCATATACTCTGACCCAAGTTATTTACACAGTTGGTCCACCTATCCCACTCTAGTACTCACACTGGATAAGTAGTAGGATGTATTGTATCAGAAGATAAGATACAGATGCTTGTTGTCTAATCATTATCAAATGGGAGTTAAATGTTTCTAGAACCCCCCTCATGTAAGAAAATCATCTTCCTGATTCAACTACAATATCCCCCGATTTTGGCTGGAAAAATTACTCCTCTTCAAGTTCCTGAATCAACTCATTTGGTCAGGATAAGTCACATTTGACTCTAAAACATCAACATTTTGATGCCCAGATTCCATTTTTCACTAATTTTCCCTGAAAACATACCACACCCACTCTTCTTGGAATTCAGTCTCATTTACTCGTAAACCCATTTGACTGTTAGATCCATTCATGCTTGGAGTTTTCTGTTGAATTAATGTAACCCATTATATGCCTGAATTGCCAAACTAATTTGGTGGTATCTCTTTATCATAAGTTTCCTCTGAGAAATAATTGGAGGAGAAATGTTGACGACAAACCAACTTATAACCCTCTTTCAAGTATTTTAATCTTTATACTTGATTCCTAAGATATTTTCAATGTGAAATGGGAATGTGAAACAAATGATTTAACCCATCTATGTATGCAGCTGCCAGAAAGGGGGTGACACATTTATAAAGATCAGTAAGAAAATATTTGGAGGAGTTTGACAAATTGGTGCTTTTCAAGATGGGGGTACGGGGCATGTTCATACACACAATCAGGACACTAGTCAGATTACAGTTTTTGATTTATGAATCGATTTGACTAATATGACATAGGTATTTTAGAGTAAAAAACGATTTGTGTATTGTAATAAAATGGGTGCACACAGTTTACAGCTAGCAGAACACGGTAAACACCTTCAGATTTATAATTTTTGGATTTTTGAATTGATTTGCAGGTAGTATCTTACTAAATGTAGTTGAGACTCCTCAGGAGATCCTTGTATGGGAATTACAGCTTCATTTTAAAAAAGGCATTTGTGTGAGTTAGAGAAGTTGGTGGATAGAAAGGGGGTTCATGCACACAGTGCATTATAGGTGACATAGAGAGGCTTCCTGTTGACCACTACTGACCATTGCTGCCGACCAACAGCTGTGAGTGGTCAGATAGAGACAAACACCGCAACTACAATGTCCATTGCCACAGGGCGCAACTTATCTGACAGGACTTCCCTATCTCTCAACCCCTAGCTCCTCCATCCCACAGGCCACTCATAGGCATGCTTATCCAGCACAACAATACACACAGTACTGGGCCACTCTATTTAACATATCAATAGGAACATGAATTCTGTATCAAAACGCCTCAAAATGGGAAGCCCTATGTGTTCTAAGTTCAGCTGTTTTAAAACAACAGTGCCTGTTACCTAAAGGTTGGACATGGTGTCAGTTTAAAAAGATGGCTTAACTTCTTATTAGGGGTGTCCTGCACTGTAACTGCCTCAAGGCCAGCATACCTGTCAGGGAAATAAATTAGCATAATGTTTTCAGCCCTGCTACTGGTGCTGTGGGGTCCTGTGGTTTAATGGTACTTGTGGTGGTGATGATGATAATAATAATGGGTCCTACCAGACATGAGTGGTGATGATGATGATTATAATGGTGATGAGGATGATGTTGAGGAATGGGGAGGAGGTCAAGGTAATGCATTTATACAGATGATAATAGTAATGTGGAGGAGGAGGTAGCAAATGGAGGTATGGCATAACAAGGAGTGGAAGAATGGAATATATTGCTTCTTATAAATGAGACGGGGAGCAAATTAAAGAGTTATCATTTTTTTAATCATATTTACAATTTTAAGATGATGAGGAACGGCAAGCGAGGTAATGGAGATTAATTTTGGTTCTAAAATGAGGAAGGAAAGAGAGGTCTGAGATATTGAATGTTAAAGGTGATGAAGAGGAGTTGGAAGGGGGGATAGAGAAGGGTATATATGGTATCTCTCTGACAAAAACAATTTTCAGAAATATTTACAGGCAAAATATTGATAAAAACCCACAACTCTCAGAGCTCCTGGCATGGAGAGGTTAAAAGATGATGATGTAGAGAAATAAATTAGTAATTTCATTTCTCAGATAAGGAGGGGGGAGGAGTATGGACATGGGGAAGGTGCACTGCTTATGAGGATGATAACAATGAGGAAAATGACACACCTTTTGTTCCAATATTGCTTAAAATGCACCATTGTTTTAGACACACTTTTGGCAGGTGTGTCCAACCACCTGTGCTTTCTGGGCATGAATGGGTCAATCAACCATTGGGGGAACAATAGAAGACAATAGAAAGCTGATTACTCAACAATACACCCCTACCTGTATGTATTTCTATGCCCAATGCCCAAAGATACATCATCCAACAACCCAATACCATGGAAATGTTATTCAACATGAAAAATGTCCTGGCGTAGTTGAATAGTGTAGTTGATATGGTTGTGCGTTTATACTGATATCAGTATAAAGGTGCCAGAGTGGAGGCGTGTTGGTATTTATCATCATCTGTTTTGATGGCTATAAATAATTAGTTTAATTAGTTTCTTGTGTTGTCTGGGGCCTGAGCATGGTGCTGGCTCCGGTGTAATTGGCCTAATGAGGGGCCGTGTAATTAGTAAGGGGTGGCTGAGTGAGTATTGATGTAAGGCAGCGGGCACACACCTAAGTGCCTGTCTGCTGGCCAGGGCAAGTAAAAATGGCTGCTGGGCATGTGGAGAGATCATAATAAACATGCCCAACATGGCAAGTTCAAAATCTATAACTATCATGCATTAAATCATCTTCAGCAGCCATTTTGAACAGCACTACATTACAAGAGAATAGGAACTCCGCTGACTAATAGGAAAAGATTTTTGGAAATATTTCAAGGAGTTTTGTTCGTAGAAATATAACAATCAAATTTCATTCAAGCATTTCCTATATAATTCGTACTATTTTTTTTGTTGTTTGAAATACCACCAAATTCTCCTGTTGAGCTATTTGCTTATGTTTTCGTTAGAAGAGAAATATTAAATATTATTTTGATTGCATGACTTTGAAAAAGATCCTCATTCATTCTTTCCCAATTTCTCCTATACTTTAAAAACATCCGTTTTCCAAACCATAATCTTCGATATCTATTTCTCTCTCTGGGGATATTAAGGATGATTTCATTAGTGTCTATCCCTTCATTTTTATTTTGCGGTCTAGAGAACTAAAAGAATGTTAGAATAGAACAAACCAACAAATTTGTCATGAGATACTACTTAAGTCTTAGACCTCCTATACGTGCAAGGGTATCGGATATCATTCACTGTTATTTTCACAAATATATTTGATAGGTGATGGTCTTAATCGTAGGATGGAAGTATATAGGAAAAGAAAACAGAAGTTGTTGTTTCTGAAAAGTTTTATTGGTTTATCACAAATAAACATGTCATAGTCTGATGACAATGTTTGTAATAGGACTAGAATTCAAAATGCTCAAATGTCAATCCATTTGCATATGTAGTTGAGAGGTGGTCTCACAACTTTGAAAAGTATTAACGTGTCAAGTATTAACATGTCAAAGAGAATATTATTACAAAAATATCTAAAGAGTGAATGTTCAAACTTCAATCAAATATTTTTCAAAATATCTCTCTTTTGTAAATATATTTCCATTTGTGTTAGACCATGTGCATTCTGCTGCAGCACTAGTTCCCGTTCAAGAGATCTATTCATAATCAACATACTGTAATTATTTAACCCATTCTTGCATAAAAGTTTGTATCAAAATCTTTAATACTTAATTGACAATAACTAAAGAATCGAAAATAATTTTTAAACATATTTTTAGGAGAGTTGTTGGTTGTGTTTTGCCTTCAAATATGTTCTCAACTATGCTTTCACCTGAAATATTTTTGGGCTGCTTTTGGCCACTGTGAGCATTAATGGGTTAAAAGAAATATGCCTAATATTATGTAACAAGCTATTTTCATTCGATAGTTTTTCTGAAATTTCTTAAAAGCAAATTATTTGTAAATTTGTCAAACTTAATGCTATTTTTAAAAGATCTGCCCAGAACAGGATATTCTTCTTTGGACACTGTTTAGGTGAGGAGGTTGTTGCCCTCATGTCTGGCCGATATTTTCTCTAATGCAATGAATAATTAAACCTTACTTGCAATGAATAAGTAAACAATTTTATTTATTTGAACACGAACAAGAAGAATATTTTTTCAATAAAATCCTTTTGGAGAACATGTTCTTTTGCAGTACATTTTCCAATGTGTCATCAAGGTGTGTACAGCACATATTCTGACGATGATTGTGGTCAGTGCACCTGCCTGCTGCTGCCGTGGCGACAGGGTCAGCTGACTGTAGACAGTTGTATTGGTTGTTTAGCCACCAGGTGATGAGAGGATGAGAAATGATAATCTGACATCAAAGGGTGCCAGGCGAGGCTTGAGGTGAGGCGGCCGGCTTAGGAGGCTGGCTGGTCTGCAGCTGGAGGAGGCAGAGAATGGAGCAGCGGATCTCTAACAGGATTAGCAGGAACCCGTCTCTGCTCTACCACACATCAAAGGGCTGAGTGAAAGGTGTTGCTCTAACCTGTGGCTCCCACCCCTCTCTCTCTCTATGTCTCTTTCTACGGGGATCTGCAGCTGGAGTGGTGTGAAGGTGTTGCTATTATGCTACACACCTGTGGAAAACAATAGACCTGCAATAACAATGCCTAATAATAAACAAGTATATTTCAGATAACAGACCAGAAAACATATATTTATTAACCCTTATGCTGGTAGCCAAAACAAAATCATGCAAAAAAGCTGAATAATGACTGAAACCCTGGCGTATGGGTACTCATCTGAGAGTGCTTAGTGAGAGCTACCTAATGAATACCTGCATGACAGGGTTTAGATGATTTTCAAAAATCTTTGCGTCCTTTTGCTTCTGATGAAGTAGCCTCAGCATTGGAAGGGTTGAGGTAGTGTAGGAAGACTGACTGTTTTTGATAATAATGTTGAAAATGGTAAAAATGATGATGAGGATGTGGAGGTTAATGATGATGAAGATGATGATGATGATGACGATGATGACAATGATGATGATTCTTTGACTTATTTATGGAGATTTCTTTTCACAAAATGATAATATATTGATGATGATGGCAATGACAATGCTGATGATAATGATAATAAGGATTTAATGATAATGGTAAAGTTGAATATAATGGTGGTGATGATGATGATGATGATGATGATGATGATGATGGTGGTGTAAATAGCAATGTGGCGGTGCTGAGGATGATGCTTATGTTGAAGATAATGATGGTGATGGTGATGAAGATGATGATTGTTAAATCCAAGCAAACAAGCGATGATGATGATGATGCCAGAACAGTGGAGTCTCTATTCTTGTCTCGTACAATAAAGAGGTGAGAGATTGTTGTGAGGAGTACAGATGTGTTTGTTATATAAGAGATTGTTGTGTAACACAAAGCGTATATGGTGGAAGCAATATGTGACAGACACCACCAGCTTTCCTCACCATGATAGATCATAACCAGCATGTGCATTGCCACCGCACACCATCGAGTGCAAAAAATTCGAAAGATATCAAGTCTTTAAGATTAGAAATTTTAGAATTCAGGTGCCATGCTATTACAATTAATTCAGGAATGGTTATTATAGTTGCTAAATTCTAGACAACCAATTTGCTGACTAGTAGTATATTTTGCAAGGTTTCATATTTGTTTTAATATTTTTGAAATCATGTATCCTGACTGAATTATTACTAAATTTACTTAATGCTTGAGAACAACAGAGTTGTGAGCTGGTTACTGATCCACATTTCTCTTTCAGATAGTTTATCAAAAAGATGCTATAATCATAAAGACATTACCAAAGTAGTCGTGACATTTTAGGATGCCACAGCCATGAATGTGTGAAGATGTTAATGTGTGAATGAAGTCTACCAATACTGTATCCTTTACCTGAGACTCTGATTAAAGGTGTGCCTTTCAGTCAGCAGGTGTAGCGGTTTATAATTAGTGCATTATTAGATTTCCTATTTAGCGTCCAGTTTGGCTCTTGTTACCTGCCCGTGGTGGCAGTGTCCAGTGGCCAGAGATGACCATTTGACCGCCATTCAAACCAGACCCCTGCCTTCATTAAGATTAATCAAATTAATTTGAGGCCTGACATGTACCTGATGGGGCTAATTTTGCCGGACAATGAGATGCTCAGCGCAGGAATATTCCCCTCTAACTGAATAAAACTGTTAGGGCCTCCCGGATCATTTACCTCAAGATTTAATGGAGTTGGGAGGGCTACGTAGGGAAGCAAATTTAATTACTCAGTCATTAGATGGGAATTAAGCTGGAAGAGGAAGGAAGGGGAAAGTGTATTAGGGTGATTAGTATGCAGTGAATGTGATATGATAAGCAGTGGTTTAGATTTCCATTAAGCCGCTATAATTTATTCCTAGCTCTTAATGGTGTTGCCTACTACTGCTGCTGCTACTACTACTACTACTACTACTTCTACTACTACTACTTCTACTACTACTATACTACTACTACTACTACTACTACTACTACTACTACTACTACTACTACTGCTGCTGCTGCTGCTGCTGCTGCTGCTGCTGCTACTACTTCTACTACTACTACTACTACTACTACTACTACTACTACTACTACTACTACTACTACTACTACTACTACTACTACTACTACTACTATACTACTACTACTACTTTTCTTCTTCTTCTTCTACTACTACTCCTTTCAGAAATTTTCTATAAGACATTTTTGTCAGAAAGAAATCTTATAAATCACTTGTCCTTAAAAACTATTACAGGAATCAATGCAGTACCTGAAAAGGCAGAACTATTTTGATGATTTCTTTCTAAGGATACTATCTTTTATCTAAGTATGAGTTTTTAATGAAAACAAACATTACAAGTTCCTTTCAGATAATTAATGAAATAATGATTCATGACCAAGTTAGTTTTAAGTATCAATTAACTTGCAGAATACATTTTCAAGAGGAAGACGCTCATGTTCAGGGTGTTTTCTGAAAATGGTTTTGTGGACATACAACATTTATGGATATAACTTCAGTTACTAGCTATGCATGCATTTGCGAAGTATATGAATGTGACTTGTTGGTAGGGTTTTTGATCAGCAATTATTTTAAGTTAAAAAAATTCCCTGAAAAATGTTCTTGTCAGAAAGATTCCACTAAATTTGTCAGGCCTTAACAAGTTTAACACCTCTTTAGCAAGTCATCTACGGTGGTAGGGTCAGGGTGGATTGTTAGTGGTTCCTGAATTCTTGCATAGGGAGTCCAGTTGCACAAAGTGAAAGAAGCCCTGAGATCTTTGTGCCAATCTATTGATTGGGGGCCGGCAGGGAGTGGCAAGGTGTCTATTTCTGGCGAGATGTGGCGAGGGGTAAAGTGGGGGCTGGGCAAGCTAGAGCGCAGGCAGGCGGCAGTGCTGTGGGGGTAAAGCGAGAGGAATGTGCCCCAGCGGAGGAGAAAGAAAAGTCCTGTCATTGTGACCGGCGACACCACGCTGGGGGCAGGAGTTAAAAGTCAAAGCAATTTCCGTGATTTGGTAAACAGTGCCACAATTGGGCCGGGGTTGCACAAGAGGCTCGCTGCAATCTGGCGGGCTGGGTGTCGGGTTTCTGACTGACCTCATCAGGTGCTAGAGCTAGACATCACTGTCACAGCTAATAATCTACCTGCTGCTGCTGCTGCCGCCGCCATGCTCTTCCTCCTCCCCATACTCCTCCTCCCTCTCCTCAAACAAAATATGCTGTTTTCTCATATTTAACCACCCATGCCTGGAGATCTCTTTGATAGGTGTCATTTGGACTTTTGATACGTTTCAATATAAATTTGGAATCAATCCAATCTATTACCCCGGACCCCTGCTGAATCATGCTCTTATCTTACACTTACCTGACCAAAAACAAAAAGATATGAAGGTAGCCTACCTCCCCACTTCTTTTTCTCCTCCTTATATTTTTCTTAGTTACTCCTTTTTTCTTTACATATTTTTAACCAGAAACTTATGAAGATGTAAAGGTGGCCTATCTCCTCCTCTTTCTCTTCCTCCTACTTTTACTTTATGTATACCTTAAAAACTAATTAAGAAAAGATATGAATGTGGCTAACCTTTTCCTTTTCCTCCTTTTCTGCTAAACCATTCTCTTTATTTGTACTTAAAACTAGAATCAAAATATGAAGGTGGCCTAGTCCTTCTCATTACATGTATTCTTCCTTGCTAAATCATTTCACTTATTTGTACCTTGAAATATAAATGAAAATATATTAAGGTTGTCTACCTCCTCCTCTTCTTCCTCCTCCTCCACCTTATTCTCTGTCATATCATTCTCTGGTACATAGAACTAGAAATAACTACTTTGAAAGTCTCAACAGAAAGGGCAATATCATCAAGAGTTTGGCTACCTTTGGAACACAAGGCACATTTTGTGATTTTTCTGACTGTTATCTTTGCTTGTGCCAAACTAAAGAAGGGAAGAGAAGAAAGGAACTGTTTTTTTTATGTCACTCTCCAAAGTTTAAGTCTTATCGTGAAGATGTGGAAACCCATGGTGGTTAGCGCTTTGTTAGATAGACCACCAGATGCCGCTGAGGGAGGAAGTGTCATATTAAATGGTTGCGTATTGGAAAGCGATGAAGTAACCATGCAGATGTCCTACCAGGTGTGTCAGAGGGTGTTAGTGTCAGGTACTAACCACCAGGTGTCTCTGAGAAAGATAGCATAAAGTGTGATTTCCTGCATGTTCCTGAGGAATTACATATATATACACACATATATATATATATATATATATATATATATATATATATATATATATATATATATATATATATATATATATATATATATATGTATATATATATATATATATATATGTATATATATATATATATATATATATATATAAATATATATATATATATATATATATATATATATATATATATATATATATATATATACATATATATATATATATATATATATATATATATACACACACACACACACACACACACACACACACACACACACACACACACACACACACTGGTGTCTGCCAAGGCATTAGTATCAAATATTGACCATCCAGTCTCTGAGAGGGGCACTTGTGGCGTTTATTGTCCACCAGTTGTCTCTGGAAGCACTAGTAAAAGGTAATGACCACTACCTGTATCTGCAGGTGTAGTGGTAGATATTGGCCACCAGTTGTCTCTGGGGGCTCTTGTTCAGTATTAACCACCAGGTGTCAAGCAGGGAGCTAGTTGCACTGTTGACCACCAGGTGTCTCTAAGGGAACTTATTGCATTGTCAACCACCATGTGTCTAGGAGGCATCTAGTTGCACTGTTGACCACCAGGTGTCTCTGAGGGAACTTGTTGCAGTATTAACCACCAGGTGTCTAGGAGGGATCTAGTTGCACTGTTGACCACCAGGTTTCTCTGAAAGCCCTAGTAGCAGGTATTGATCACTAGCTGTATCTGAGACCCCCAGAAGCTTCTGAGGGCAATAGTAGCAGGTATTGACCACCAGGGGACTATGAGAGAACAAGCATTTGATGATATTGATTGCATATTCAATTCTATGAGATAATCATTAGGTTTTGACCACCCATCTACTTGGATGACGTCAATCCCCAAACATGATGCAACTGACTGCATAAGTAAGGTAAACTCTTATATGGAATTGCTTCACCACCGGCCCTGCCACTACTAGTAGGGTTTCTCCTGGGCCTGGAGGGGACAGCTATTGGGATATAGCAGTGGTCAGAAGCGTGTGTGGACAGTGGTCAAGTAAGACCACTGACCAGCAGCTGTTTAGATCTGGACATCTGTTGTTTTTCACTGGCATTATTTATTTTGCCCTGTGGAGATATTTCTCTAGGCAAAGAGCTTGAGTATGAATTATGTCACATGATTTTAATGTGTATCGTATTAACCCATTCGCGCCTGTAGAGGCCAAAGTAGGCAAGACTATTTTACGGATAACTTTCTTGTGCAAATTTTTTATGAAATGTTTGAAGGATACAAGTAATTCATAAAAATAGATGAGCCCAAATTTCTCTTTTAATCCTTATGCTGCTGGTGGCTAATTTGGCCAATACAATATGATGCTGAAAAACTTTAAATAATGACTGAAACCGTGGCACATGGGTACTCATCTGAGAGTACTCAGTGAGAGCTTTCCAATGAATACCAACATGACAGGGTTTAGATGGTTTTCAAAGATTTGCGCCTTTGAGCTTTGGACGCAAGTAGCCTCAGCATTGGAAGGGTTAATTGATTCCCAAGTTTGTGCTTTATAACTTAGTTATTATTGATCCAACTGCTAATTCTATGACCAAACTCTGGGTTTGAATGTTAAAACCTAATGCACCATTGAGCACATTTTGGAAGAAAGTCTTTCTAATGAAAAGTGCTTTTTCAAAAGCATTCGAAGGAGAAATGTTGATCGTTATTCATCTCATAGCTGTCTGTAATATTCAGGTTTTTGCTTGATTGCCAAACAATTTTTTTTCCAGCATTGTAATTCAATGGTCAGCTCTAAGCAAAGATCATTCAAAAAGTATATTAATCTACAAAATTTGGCAATAAAGCATTATTAGACAAATGGTATTACAAGACTCATAAAATAATTTACTGTTATCATGTAAATTATTTGCAAATGTTAAATGTTAGAATATTTCTTTCATAGAAGCATTGATTCACAGATTTTTTTAAGAAGAGATAGTGCCTAAATATTCTCTTTTTTACCTTATCATTTGTAATGATATCCTCATGGTATCAATATGATCAAAATTTCTATTGACAGGTATGTCTAAGGAATTATCTATTGGAATGATATTTCTAAAACTAATTTTAAATAGGCTTTGACAAAAATATGAAATGCAGTTAATTTTTGATATAAAATATTATTTGTTGATTTTGTGATAAAGTATTTGTTTGTTTTTGTCAATCATTATGCTAGCTTTCCATATAACACATAAAGATAAAGGAAAACAAATCTTTCATCATCATTGTAAGGTGAGTCACTAGTAGAGAGTCTCTACTTGTTCAGTGTGAGATATGACTCTGTTTGTGGTTTTGTAATGCCAAGTAGCTTGCATGAGAAGTAGGTTAATTTTAAATGATATTGCATTGAGTTGTGTGTGTGTTATGTTGAGCTGTTTGTTTTGGCTAGAAGGAGTAGCAGTTATAGGATGATGTTGGCACAGTGATGCTCCGTGCTGCAAGCTTGCAGGCCCTGATGTCACCCGCCATGAAATTATATCACGGCCACTTGAACTTCAGCGCATCCCCACGTGCTTGGAGGGTGGCCAGCATGCTCCTACGCATTTAGAGAATCAGGGACTTTTGAACAATAGATGTAAATCTAGACATATGAAACTATATATTTTTCTTTTCTTTGAGATATACCCATAGCTGTCTTCATCACATCCCCACGTGCTTGGAGGGTGCCCAGCATGCTCCTACGCATTTAGAGAATCGGGGACCCTTGAACAAAAGATGTAAAATAAGACATATGAAACTATACATCTTTATTTTCTTTGAAATAGCCCTATATCTGTCAACCAAGTTATAGGGATGTCGCTTAGACTAATCCCATTAACTCCTGGAGGGCAGCCAAGATGGCTGTATGTGGATTTGAATATCTGGAGAATTGAGAAGAATCGAAAATAAACTTTATAATGAATAATGCGACTTATTTTGGAGAAACAAAACTTTAAACCATTCCAAAGCTTAGGCTACTTATTTCCAAAAAAAACGGATGCAAATATTTATGAAAACCATCTAAACCCTGTATTGTCAGTATTCATAGCTCTTGCTGAGTACCCATGTGCCTGGGTTTCAGTGATTTTTCAGATTTTTTGCATCATTTTGTATCGGCTAAATCAGTAACCAGCAGTACAGGGGTTAATAGTTTTTTGGATGTATATTTTTGAAAGAAACTTTCAAACAAAAGATGCATTGGAACCTGGTCAACATATCTCCTACAAATATTTGCTGTAAAATGCTGTGGTACAAAAGATTTCAACAAAAAAGGCGGGATGTTTCTGGCCTCTGCAAGCATGAATGGCCGGCTATGTCCGGTCCTCGGTGCACTTAGTTCACCTGTCTCCGGAAGCTGAGTCATCCTGAGCCGGACATGGCAATCCTGAGCTTTAGAGACATGTCAAGGAGGGGCTCTAGTTCATGAAAACATGGAGAGGAAAACTGGCATTTGTTGAATGTCTCTTGAAGCAGGAAGTAAGGATTGATGAAGGGTTTCAATGTTACCAGTGCTGGCAGCTGAATTTCACCTCCGGTTCACTGCATGGACATTAGAAGAGGATACTAATACCTTGCCTTCTTTACCCATTCAGGCCTGAAGATCTCCATGACAAGTGTCGTCTGCAACTATGATACTTGTGAAGATAACTTTAAAATTAAGCATAATTTCACAAAAAACTTAAGGAGATTCAGCGGTTGGGTTCAACTTACAACCCTCCTTCAAATATTTAGTGAAGTCATGGTTTATTATTAAGTTATCTTCAAAAGTATCTTTGAACCTGACAGTAATTTTTGAAAGGACTTTTAAGCATGGCTGGGTTAAGCGGCACTGAGTAGTAGAGGTGCAGAAATGGGCCGGGTTCCTCTAGGGATTCTGCTTAATGGATTCCCCCACAAGGTATATGCATAGGAGATCATGGTAATGGCCCAGATTATCTAAGCCCAAACAAAAGGTCCCAGCCTGGAGAAGCATCGCAATGCATTCTGCATAGAATCAAATCACTTTGCGACACCTGCTAAATGATTCTTTTAAAGCTAATGGGAATCCTGATTGAGTTCTTTAAATTTTCTTAACCCATTCAATCCCAAAATAGCCCATTGCACTCTAACCTTCATATAATCAAACCACTTCTTCACAACTCCTGTTAAGTGATTCTTTTCATGGTTAGGGGGAGCTTCATTAAGTTTTTTCTTCTTTCAACCTATCTCCCCTTAAACATTAATGTCTTTGATCTGATAGACAAATCCCTTTAAGGTATTTCCGTAAAAACATGTCCAGAAGTGTGAAATCATTGTTGTTCTCTTGGAATGAAGGATTTAAATAACCCATCTGATTTTAGATTTCACCCGTGGTTTGACATTTTGAACATCAAGAACTCATCAAATAGTAGAATTAGAAAAAAGAATTGTTCAGTCCAACAGAAAAAAATAACTTGCAGTCAACAATTTCTCAAAATATTGATTGTTAAAAACAAGGGAATTTCATGTGTAAGCTGACGAGTTGGCTTCATATGTGAATGGGTTAAGTGAGGTATTTTCGTGCCATTCGTTGTCTGGCCGTGGATGGGGACATCTGCAGTATTGCGACTTCTCTTAGATCATACCCTAATTTGCGCTAGTTCTGCTTTTATTGCTCTCTATAAGTGGAGAAGCATTACCGTCATCAAGTCATCATTGAGAAGCGCGATGGCGAGGCCTTCAGCATAAGTTTATGCAACATTTTAGAATAGGTGGAATTTCCAACACCTGCCCATAGGTTAACAAATTTATGCTCAGAGTTCTAGATAGGAAATGGCGTTTGGAAGCTACCATACTTATGAACATAACTATCTTGATGGTAAAAAATAAATTTGAAAAAAACTTTTGGTTGATTTGGCCTCAACATTTCTCAAACAGTCAATTAATGAATGCTGCCAGAAAAGAACTTAGTTAAGCTGATTTTGAGGATGAGAATAATCAGGTGTTTTGGGGATACTTCATGGGTGAATGGATTAAGACACTCACACCTGTAGTATCTCTAGATGGCCTGACTATTTCATTGATATTTCAATGACTAAAGCACGTTTTTTTAATATATTTGAGGGAGAAATTTAAAAAAAGAATCCAACCCATAACTCCCGTTGAGATGTATTGTGCAATATTGCTTAATTCCAGAGTTATTTCCAAAAGTCTCATTGGTCAAAACAACTTTTGATAAGGAAATCTGGCCTCAATTGGTTAAAGCATTACCCAATCGTTGATGGTTGAAAATCGTTCCGCTTTCCGCCGTGAAAACGTTTTTGTGTGATCCATATGTCATGCTTGGAGGAGAGAGGAGTTGATTCCAGGCAACACCCTTTCTGACACCCGGCCTTTAATCATGCTAATGATAATTGTCGTTACATTTTCTTGGCTGATGTTAGGTAAGAATCGTTGACCACTTCAACTGCAGTAGTGCATCCAAAATAATTGTCGGCAAATGAAAGCACGCAAGTGGTCCTTCCAATCTACTGGTTTTAAATTCAAATCTATGATCACGCTTTGCCTGAGATTTTCTTCACCTATCCATGTTTAAATTCCCTTCAATGCTTTGAGCTCAATTTGAAGAGTTTCATCTGGATCTTCTGGTACTTTTGAAAATGACTTAGGATAAAATTGTGATATTACTCTATACTCAATGAGTCGTAGCTTGAAGGATAAAATTGTGATATTACTCTATACTCAATGAGTCGTAGCTTGAATTTTGAATAACAATCGTCATTCAAATGTTATTGTCATATTATGCCTTTGCCAGAGGCTTATGGTTAAATTAGTTCTGCAGTGTACGCCGTGAACTTTAGAAAATATTTCAGAATTAATATGCGCATCACTTTTTATAAAGAAGAGGGACGGTTGTAGGTTGAGCTCTTATTGACATTTCTCCCTTGACTTATTTCTTGAAGTAGCTTTTGTTTGAAAGATTTTGCCAAAATATTCAGGCTGTTTTGAGCACTCCAGTCATGAGTGGTTTAGTTTGTTTTACCACCCAATGAAGGCCCATTTTGCTTGTGATTTAATGGTAGTATGATACATACACAGTTAATTTGTAGATTAACATCCCATTCTTGTCTGATAGGTCCTCTTCCAAACTTATGTGGATGTACAAGTATAACTTAAGAATAAAGCATGAAATCACTAAGTATTTGAAGGAAGTCTGTTGATTGAATAGTAATTTACTATTCTCATTCTGATTTTGAGAACAAGATATTGCTAAGGAGATATTAGGCACTACATGCATGAATGAGTTAAAATCGTCAAAAGGTTGGATAAAACTACAGATGAAATATTATGAACACTTTTTACTCCCTTTGCCAGAAACTCCCCATTAACCAGATAGATGGGTCCATCTATGTCATAACACTGTGCAACATGAGAGAAAGTGGGGAACTGGTTCGAAAGGGATATCACTTCCGCTTTCCATATAACCTTAGCAGAAAGAGAGTAACCGTGGCCGAAGTGTGTAGTAATCTTGTGTTTGGGCCGAAGGCGCTGACCAGTCGGTCCACAGCCCGGGGCAACTGGGCATCATATCTCACTGGCCCTCTCGCCCGCGTGTTCAAACAATCTGCTTCCCTACATCATGCCCCTGGCAAACAACAACTCAGCACTGCTGGCTGCCGCCCATATTCGCCAAGGTGATTCCATTTCCTGTTCTCCATATTCTTATCTCTTAGCTTCCGCTCTTTTTCTTCTATTGAAACATTTCTCTGAAGTTTACTGCTCATACACTGAAATACAAGGGTGTCAACTCTGCTCAACCATACCGGTGGCACTCTCAGTAGAAAGGTTGGATTATTTTTTATTTTTTTTATTAATTTTATTCATTTTACACTGATCTTGTTTTTTTCTTTTGAAAACATTTATCTGTTTGGTATCTACATATAAGTATTCAAAGGTTTCAACCCATGTTGTTCTTATTTCACTTCCACTCCTTTCTTCTTTAAGGAAATTGTTGTTTATACACAAGAATACAAGGATGTGAAATCTAGCTTTTCTTACCCCACCTTTCCTCCTTTCCATTTTGTGATAGTTTCTACATTTGTTGATCATGAACTAGAATGCATGGGAGATTATTTTCATTTTCTATTCTAATTCCTTTATAGTGATCTTGCATCTCCTTTTATTTTTGGAAATGTTTCTTTCTGAATAGAATCGAATTAGTATTTTCTACTCTAATCGATCAATCTTGCTTCTGCTCTTCCTTTTTAGCATGATCCCATGTTTAGATACTAAAGTACAAGGTTCTTGACCCATTCCATCCTTGAAATTGGACTGTAGATATATACTTACCTTGATAGCTCTCCTTTACTGTTAAACGTAAATCTTTGTGTGTTTTTTAGGTGCTTTTTAGTAAAACATTGTTAACTCCTTCATAGTGTACCTATAGTGCTCTAAAAGATCTGATGATTTTTAGGTATCATTATAACAAGATATTCCCATGGAAAAATGTTTTGAGGACAATTGCCAACCAGTACCATATTCCAATTCAACAATTTTGCAATAGATATTGGTACACACACGCACACACACATACAGATATTATACAGGTTCATCAACTTTGAATGGAGTGCGTTTTCCTCAGATGGAAACAGCCTGCCTTAAGCATAACTTCTCCAACTTGTGTCAGCTTGGGCAAGCCTCCATGTCCCCTTACATAGTATTACCTCACACTGGTGCATTGTGGGATTGTATTGGTGCAAACCTGACTGGAGCCCAGCTAATCAGCTGAAGTGGTCTTGAACAAGAGCAGTTGCAGCATATAAATAGGCTATGACTTCATCCTGGTGTAAGACATAGGGGCAGGGTTTATTTGCATCTCCCCTGTTCCTAATTAGTCCTATTGTGGATCAACCACAACTAGTTCTCTAATGATATAATACACCTAATATTGTTTGCCTATGTTTACGTAGCCTGTTTTAGGGATTGTACATGTAGTTGATCTGTTGACTCATAATTAGGAAGGATGTCTGATTTTTTTCCTGATATCAAACATCTCAGATGCTTGATGGTTGCATAGTGATCACTCCACCTTTTTTGCCAGTATGAGTATACCATCACATTATAGGCAATTGACAATTGAGTTTTCTCATGTGCATCTTGGATAATTATTCTAATGTCTGTAAAGCAACCACACCCCGTATCTATGGATTTGCATCAGTAGATATACTAGAATTATTTCTATATTATTTGAAAACTTTATTTTTCTATGCCCATGTACTCGCATACTTAAATACCTCTAAGAGCTAGGAATGAGACAGGAACTAATTGAACAGGCTCCCCTAAGTTCCAGTGCAATAATAGTGATAATCTATCTAATTATTTATGAAATGAAAAAACTTATAAACGAAGACTATAAAAATTTTAAGATAATAATGCACTTACCAGAACAAAACTGAAACTACTAAATATGAACATCTTGAGGATTCAAACGTTAAGGTTTAGTAAGACTCCCCCCCCCCCCCCCCCTTCCCCAATGTGAACACCCATTGTAAACACTTTTCTTTGGAGGATCAGTTCAAAATCTGAATGAGAATATCTCAAACTCTTTCAGAAAACATCTCCATTAAAAATTTTGCTGAGACATTCAACGAAATCCTCATATTTTCCTAGCATTATCCCAGGTAGTAATTGTCTGATTTTGCAGATTGAACAAAATGTAGATATTCATACACTACATACACTGCATAGGTTCTAGCTACGTTTGGGAGCTTTGATGTTACTGGTGCGGTAGAAAATCTACAATTCCAAGCACATGGCCGATCCTGAGGGCCATGCAATCAAACCGCCCGGCCTTCCAACTCAATTATCAGCCAAATTGAGCAATTTTCACCTATATGCTCTTATCTAATACTAATAGGCACCGAATCCACCCTGACCAAAACATGCAAGCAGGATTTACATAAGCAGCTCTCCCAGTGAAATATGGAAATCACATTTCTGCCAATTCTGGCCTGCTATTGGGCAACATGTCAAAACAATTAGCCGCGCATACTTGATGGATATTTCAAAATGATCACTTTAGTCATTGCCAATTATGGGACTTGATTTCTATGATGGAGGGAGGGGGGAGGAGGAGAGAATTGCTGCTCATTTATAAAGTGCCCCTAGCAGTGCTTTTGGCTAATAATCATTCCGGCATTTAAATTTGGAATCTAGAATTTTTCATCAGCATAACTTTTCAAGTTGTTCACTGTTAAAAATTTTAGCATTAAAAACATAGGTTACTATAGGCAATTTGGACATTCTGGTAAATTATGACAGAAAGCCTAATAAATAAAAGATAGAATGAAATAACAATGATATTGAGACTAATAACACAGCATTCAATGTTCATTTCTTTGCAGCCATGGTGTTCTCAGGTCATTTCATACCACTGGCAACCATAATTATCACAGATAACTCTGAGCATGATTGCGTTATGATACAGACACCCAATCTTCCAGGCACCTCACCCTACAGTAGTTCTTTTCTACAATATCTGTAAGAAACCTGCCCTCTTTGGAGTTTTTCCACAGGAAATAATTGGCTTATAGAAGTTTTACTGAATTACCCAATGACCATTGGTGTGGTTGACAGCTAGAATGCAGGCAGCCAAAAATTGAAAAGGCATAAGAAATGAATATTTGTCTATTCTTGCAATGAGCCACAATCCTGAAAATGACAGGCAGATCTTTTCAAACCCATTATAATGCCTACCACTGGTTTATTACGTAATATCAACCTCAAGAGCTTTGGTTGAAGTAAAATGCATTGAGAATATAACTATAACCCATAACACACCAAAATGTCTGCCAATCACAACAACTTGGGATAAGGTTTGTAGAAGAAATATAATTATTACCCATAACACACCACTTTTGAGTTTAAATTATAAGCTTATTACAGCTACTTGAATTGAAAGGGCTTGTGGAGGAAATGCATTAGATATATAATTATTACCCATAACACCATTTTTGAGCTTAAATTATCAGCCAATAACAAATACTTGAATGGATAGGGCTTGTAGAATAAAAAGTGTATTGGAGATATAATTAACACCCATAACACTCCATTTTTGAATTTATAACATCAACCAATCACCAAAGCTTAAGGGAATGAGGGTTGGGTATTTGAATTTTAAGTAAGTCGGAGGGACAGTTGAAAAGTATGTGTGTTCATAGTATTTGCAGTAGAAATGTGTAGACTCCAGTGACTACTTCAAAAGCAGCGAGGGGTTTTTCAGGGTAGTAATACCTACTAATGAGGGGCTTAGGGTGGACTTAGCCAGGGTATTTTGGTTATGCGAGTGCATGTAACATTACAGGGATTCTGCCAAGCCTGGGGTGGCTGTATTTGTGAGAAGTTAGGTAAGAGTTACGTGAAGTTAGGCGTTTTGACAGGAGAATAGCATGAAGAGAGATAACAGAGAGCATGGCCCTTCACAGTTCATCTCACAAACAGCCGGGGGTCCTCGACATGGCAAAAGGCGCATTTTTTTCAGATTCCATGTTAGGTCATGATTACATACCACGGTTGTGCGTGCTCAGAGGCATGATGTATTCAACAGTACACACAGTATTCAGCTCATGGGGGCTTCAACAGTTCTAAACAATGCCCTTTTACGAACCTTAACTTAAAAGTACTTCAAAATGTGATTAAAGTGCAGTGGTGACCTAACCAACTCTAAACCTAACGGATGACTTGCCCTACTAACTAGTCATGATTTAGCCCAAACATAGCAGAAAAAGTCAGGATTCTATAATCCCTGACAATATTTTTCTCTAACCAAATGGAGATAGGAATACTCTGGAATTGCTAGGATAAATCTAAGAAAATTGCAACATAGGGTTTTTCTGTTTAAATAAAGGTGCAGGATTCATTGGTACCATAAGCATAAGTTTGTAATATTTTGGGTCATAAATATCAAAAGATTTTACTGAAAACAGTTAAAAGATCATTCAGCCAGAATAGGGCTTGAAATACTTCACCAATTCCATTGCTTTAGCCCATTCATGTCATCATTCTTGACGAGTCTCAATCTTTTTGACTCCTCATACTTCAGAGAAAAAAGCACGATTTTGCTAATTATTTTTTAAAGAGTTTGGTTCTGATTAACATTTCTCCAATGATTGTTTTCTAGAATTTGATTTTATTAGAAAGTATTTCCATAATGCTGAGGCTTTTTTGGCCCGCTAAAGGCATGGATAGATTAAATCAAATCATATCCAGTCCACAGACAACAGGATGTTTCCATTAAGTTTCTCAACAAATTTAAATAAAGATTAACTAAAGTGACCCAGAAATCCATTTTCCAAGCTTTTTCTCAGGAATTTCGAGGTAAGTTTGCTAGGTTTGAAAACCCAGTAAATTTCTCTAATTCTAAAACTATGATTTTCCTCTCATTTTTTGGATGGAAGACATTATAGATTCATCTAATTGCTTCTAATTTAAGTATGGTTAAAAGTTTCAGTTGACTTGAAAATTGTGTTAGGTTTTGGTAACCCAAGATTACCACCTTTCTTATACCAAATCTGTATATTTTCCTTATGTTGTGCTGGAATCTCAAATCTGTTATGATAAAAATTCTGAAAAGAGATTTCTTTAAGTTTAGCAGATGAGAAAAATGTATTTACTCTACTTAAGTATTCAAGCATGTTGTTCTTTTAAAGGGAATGAAAGTGGTATGTTTTTCCTGGTTGATGTTATTGATTGACAGTTCAACATGGCTGAATGAGAGAATATTGCCTCGTGCTTATCCTCAACTTATTCACGTGGCAACCGCATCAGCAGAGCCACCACACCACCAGCAGCAGCAGCAGCAGAGGAAAATTAAACACCAGTCCTCTTGTGGCCATCTCCAATGGCAACAGGGAGGGCCTGGTTATGCAGGTTTTTGTAATAAGAATCGATGGATTTTGTCGTGGTCATGACCAGCCACAGCAAGAGTTGAGCACGGAACAAAACTGCTAGATCTCATGCTCCGCGTACCGTTCATGCACTGAGACCAATACCTATCCTAGGTAAATTTGCGGTCGTCTTGAAATTATTTTCCAATTAAAATAAATAAGTATTGTTAGATTTAGTAGATATCATGGTCCATTTACTGTTTTTTCAACAAAATGACTGAATATTTATGTAGTGCTCTTGTGATTCATCGCAAAAATCATTTTCCCATGAAGAAATGAAAATAATTTTAGTTATAGCGGATCTCATGAACTAACTACTATTTTCCCAAAGAAATACCTATAGTTATAGCAAACTTGTGGACCATCATGAAATAATTTTCCTAACAAAAAGGAATGATAGATCTAGTTGACCTCTTGGTCTATGTACTGTTGTTATAGATGGCTTGCTCTTGCATCGGTAAATTTGTTGTATATCCTGAAATTATTTTACAATCAGAAAGGATTCATATTGTGAGATGAATTGTTATTTCAGATTTCTTGGTTATAGAATATTTGAAAACTTTTTACACAGTTTTTGCTGGTAGGATCAGTCACTAATTATTACTTTATGTAAAATCATTAATGAGAGATTCATTTCTATCCTAATTGAAGTTATGAAATGGACATATGATATTTGATATTATCATTGATAAATGAAAAGGATTCAGATTAGAACACAGTTTAAAACATTTTTATTATCCATATTTATGATTTACATAGATCATGTAGTTATTAAATGAATTTCTATCTTCTTTATGCAATTCAGCCATTGATATCTTTCACATAAACTTGCACTGAAAAAATCAAACATTTTATGAATGAGAAAATGTTTTGAAGAATAAATGGATATTTGTTCTTTTCCTAGCAATATTTATACAACCTTAAATATATCACATGAAATTATCTATGAGGAAATGATTCAGAAACATGAACATGGAATGAAAAGTGAGTAAACACTCACACCCTTAATTTATTTTGTCAATGATATTCAATTTTCATAATTGAAGTAATAATTTGTTATATTATTTTATGTATACTCTATAATTAAAATAAAATACTTCATTTTCTATATACTCTATATTGAAATCTCATAAGCTGTTATTATAATTTGATCATTGACGTTTTTCTCCTTTCCTAGTTCAAAAAGGTATAGCATAATTTCCTAAATTAATCTTAGCAAATGTATCTTTGAATACCTAGTACTTTCTGGGGAAATGGTATGACATTGCTAGGGTCTCCTAGGAAGTCTCAGCAACATTTTATGAGAGAATCTCTTGCAAGTCTTTTTCAGTGCAATTCAATACCTAGAATTACCAGTACATTAGTTGGGAGAGTTTTAGATACTTGATAGTTTTCAATAAAATGTAGTTGGGCAGAAATGCCTAGAATTCCCCATTAGGATGCTAGAAAAGGTCTTGCTTCTCTGGATGAAATCCACTACATTTGGTGATGTATTCCTGCTACCAAATGTTATGCTAGCTTATAGTGGGATATGATAGGTGAGGTAATCTGAGAGAGTCTGGAGTGGCGCGCCTCGTTATTTAGTCTGGGTTGCATGAGGTTGTGGAATAGCTTGTAGTGTTATGAGGACTAGGCTAGGGTCATGGGGGGAAGTGTCGATTTTGTTTGGGTTTTCTCGTACTGGATTATCACAGGTTAGCCAATATATCTGAGTGCTGCTTGTTCTTTCCCTTCTCTTCCTATGAGGTGAGGCAATTCTCTGTTAGTATAGGAGACAGTTGTGCTGGTATAGGGTGAAAAGAGAGAGAGAGAGAGAGAGAGAGAGAGAGAGAGAGAGAGAGAGAGAGAGAGAGAGAGAACATATGTACACATGCACACACACACACACACACACACACACATATATATATATATATATATATATATATATATATATATATATATATATATATATATATATATATATATATATATATAATGTATGCGTGTTTATGTTTATGTACGTGTGTGTTGTAAGAGGGTGTGTTCTAAAGGAAGTGATATGCTTCCCCCTAAGCTCCTTAACGGTTACTGACATAGGATTACTTGCAAGGGATTATTCAGCATGGGTGCGTCCATTCTTTGCTAACTCTTTCCACTCATACAACATTTATGAATAACAATTTGCTAAGTATGGAAGTTGTGACATTATTTGTAGATTTTTGAAGCAGAGTGCTCTAAAGCAGTTAAAACACCTTTTCAAGATGTTTTTATATATATATTTGGGTGTATATGTATATATATATATATATATATATATATATATATATATATATATATATATATATATATATATATATATACATATATATATATATATATATATATATATATATATATATATATATATATATATATATATATATATATATATATATATATATATATATATATATATATGTATATATACACCATGGATGTGCTAGACAGTAGTGGCAGCGGTGGTTCTGGAACAGGGCAATAAGTGCTTGTTCACTTCTCTAGGCTACATGGTATTAGTGCATTCAGTCAACTTTCACTGGGCCATGGTTTGTTTGAATTAACATATTAAGTCAACAATCTATAAAAGCTTGGTGTTGACCAGTAAACTGTATTCAAGAGATCTCTCAAACACTTCTAGGCTCATTTGGGGAGTTAGACATGGTCTGTTGGTAAGAGCACAGAATATTAAAAGGTTATAGAAAACTCTCCTTCTTAAGGTATCCTTTGCATCTTGCAATTTTCAAACTTAAATAAACCAGCATGTGCTAAATTAAGAGATGGCTAGAATAATGAATAGTTAGTGCAATAAATTTTTGGGTTCTTTTTTGCTATCATATTTTCAGGTTTCATTTCTATCAAGAGAATATGAAAGTAAAAATATATCACTTTGACTATGATTCATGTTTTCATATATTTTCATTTATTATTGTTCTAATATTATCATTTTTTTTAAATATTATTATTATTATTATTATTATTATTATTATTATTATTATTGTTATTATTATTATTATTGTTATCATTATTATTATTATTATTATTATTATTATTATTATTATTATTATTATTATTGTTGTTGTTTTTATTATTATTGCTATTATTATAATTATTACCAGTATTATCATTGTTATTATTATTGTTATTGCTATTATTGTAATTATTGTTTATTATCATGTTTATTATTAATAATATTATTATGATAATTATTATTAGTACGATGTTGATGATGATGATGATGATCACAATGATGTTGATGAGTATCATCATTATCATCATCATCATAATTTCATCATCATCATAAAATGATCATCATCATAGTCATCATCATAATTATGGTAATGCTAATGATGATCACATCATTTCATTTTTATTGTCATTTTATGCTTATCTTTTTTGTATGTAGTGAGATATACTTATTCAACCTTCAGTGATCAGCAGGAGCCTTTAGGAATTGAAGCTCCGGGTAGATTAAAGGAGCTTGTTTATGTTGTTGATTCAAGGAAATACCTTTTCAACCATTGTCATGATCAGCAGTCACGTTCCTGGCAGAGTTAAAAGTGGCACTGGGATAAAACGGACTCAACTTTTTGTCATAATCTAGACTTGATGTAATTACAGTTCTTGGCGAGTCAAAGGTTCAGCAGGATGAAATAGACTCAGCTCCTAGCATGCTGTACAATAATGAGGCATTGAGATGACCCGACACTAAGATCCCTTTAATGAGAGTTCTTGTAGAGATGGTCTGTAGCCTGGGGCCACGGGTAAGAGCAGTAAGATTTAATAGCGAGAACCACTTCTCTAAGGGCTTGAAGGCTGTCTAGGTCTGGCACACAGTGGTTTAACCAGTTAGATCAGTCAGCTGACTATGCTGCGGGACTCAACCAGGTCCTCACATGGTTGTTTGCAGGAAAATGTGAAAATGACTAGAACCTATACTGACCCTTTCTAATCTTAGATGGTTTTACCTCTGAGAGACTCAGACTTTCCGATCCATGGCAATAGAACATCTAAGGTAGTAGTAGGATGGATATTGGTCCTCTTCTTCCTCAAAACCCAGTGGCCTCCAGGGCTGTCTCTCTAGACTATAGTGTGCTAACAGAACCAGTAATGATGCGATATGAAGGTTGCCCTGATTCTAACCATTCATGCATCAGAGTTCCTCCGTGAATGTTCATATGGATCTAGTATACGTTTGATAATGATTCAGGAATAATTTTGACCAAAGCACAAGTTTGCAAAGATTTTTGAAAACCATCTAAATCCTGTCATGTTGGTATTGATTGGATAGCTCTCACTTAGTACTTTCAGTTTAGCCAGGGTTTCAGTTATTTTTTCATGTTTTTTGCATCATTTTGTTTTGGCCAAGTTAGCCACCAGCAGCACAAGGGTTAACAGAGCATTTAAAGAAGAGTTGTTGGTAGTGTTCTGATTAATATTTCTCCTTCAAATATTTTCCCAAATATACTTTCACCTGAAAGATTTGACCAAAATTGTGAGGCTGCTGTTGGCCACTGTTGAACCAGCAACATTAAGAGTGTGGCTCCTTTGAGTCAAGCATATGAAGAGAATGTAGATTTTGTTTTGTTAGCAGGTGGGTGGAGCAAGGGAGAAGGGTTTTTGTTGCTGTAGTGCTTGAGGGGGGATAAGCGTTCTAAGGAATTTTGATGAAGGGGAAGCGTGGCCTGTCATTGAACACATGTATTCTGCACAGAAATAGATATCAAGCATTCAGCCACGCTACCCTAACTTGAACAATATTCGTCCTTTTGGCCTGAGTGGTAAGTGGTGTACATTTCTAATACCCGGAAGCCAGGGGTCTTCTTGTAAAAAAAAGATAATTATTACACCGCTCCCACTCCACGTTCAAGGATATCCTGAATATAGAATGCAAGTGTCAAAGATGGAGTCAAGAGCGAGGGAGAATAAAACCACCATTGAACTCAGTAAACACTCAATGTAAATACTCATTGAGAATATGATAAAAAGAGTCAAGCAGGCTATTGAAACTAGAAAAGCAGCAGCAGCTGCCTCTTTGAGTATGTGGTGCTCCAGATGTTTTCAGTGATGCTTAAAATCAGTATGCAGTATGTAGCAGATAAAAAGGGAGTCAGTGGTGGGTTGAGACATATCAGGTGTTCCTCAGCTGAGAGCCACACATCGTGGGTGAGATTGATCATTTAGGAAATCAAATGTAATGCATATAACCATTGTAAATTATCATGCTCGAAATTGATGCACCTGAAAATTCGGGTAAAATGATTCTTATAGGTTATTAAACATTATGCCTGGACATCTCCTTGGTGATTATCATCTGGACCTTTGACACTTTTTAACACATTAGAAATAGCTTGGGAATGAAATACTACTTTACAAAATATTTGAAAGTGAATTGATGGTTTGGTTCCTATCAACATTTCCTTTCATTAAATATTTTCTGATTTGGGTCATATTATACAAAAAAAACTATATTTGGCTCAGAAATCCTCTGCACTTTATAAAGAATTCATGGCAATCGCTCTTATGGGCCTCACAGAAGAGTACTGTGGACATGTAGTATTTGATTGACAGAAAGCGTTGACTTGTCCGTGATCTTCCCATATCCGCCTGCCACCTCCGTCACCTGAGTGTCCATTGGCCGTGTCAGCAGGTGGCAATAATAACGTGTGGACAAATTAGCAAAGTCACTCGTTACTGTCAGGAGTCGGCCCGGCCAAACAAGAGAAGCACTTTGCTGCCCGCTAAAGGTCAGGAAGTTGACAGGTAGATGAGGGTATTTGTCCCGGGAGAGGTCCTCGGAGCGGGCCCTCTTTAGTCCTCTCTTCAAGCAGCGACAGCTAGCGTGGTAATTATTTTGTATCGGGTTACAGGTGTGTGAAGGCTACAAGCTTGCCACCTGTTCAACCTCCACTAATAAGGGTACTGGACATGCATGCGACTGCCTCTCTTAATATCCCATTCATCATCATGCTTCTAGCGGCCGCTGCACTCAAAACCAACTGACGATTCTGACGAAATCTCTCTAATGAAGCAATTGTCGGAAAACTATTTGAAGGAGAAATGTTGATTGGAAATTTACTAACAATTTCCCTTCAAATATTTTTCCAATTTTTACTTAATATCCCATTCATCATGCTTTTAGCAGCACTCAAAACCGACTGACGATTGTGACAAAATCTCTCTAATGAAGCAATTGTCGGAAAACTATTTGAAGGAGAAATGTTGATTTAAAATTTACCAACAATTCCCCTTCAAATATTTTTCCAATTTATCCATTATTCCAAAGATATTTTCAAAAGTCTTATTTATCCAGATGACACTAGTCAAGCAAACTGAAGGCATGAATGCATTTTGGTGTTCACTGTTGAAATGTTGCCTGGATGTGCCAATTCTTTTCAATATAACTCGAAAATAAAGTATACCATTACAGGGCTGTCCAAGCTGTCGCATTGTCGCAAAATTTTGCGCCAGCAGCCTCAAAAAATGCGACACAAGAATATTTGCGCCAAGGTTGCGACACGGTAATTTTGCAACATGCATGCGTTCGCCATCTAGCGGTGGTCACCAAAACTAAGTGATCACCAAACAGGGCGTCGTGCGCATGACTAAACATGCAGTAAACAAAGGGACGCCATGATACAGACAATGAGAAAATAAAAAGATACCCCTTCAATTTTGGATTTTTGGAAAAGGAACGTATTTTACTAAGATTTCTGTAATGTCTATCGAAAACGGAGTTGTTTATGTATACTTACGTTTAGCCAGTTTTGTCAGTGAGTTTGCGATTATGATTATTTTTGCTCGTTTAAAATCAGTGTGGAGTGGACGTGTATTTTTTCTGTAGTATCTTTGTTGTTGTTAGAAGAAAGAAACACTGTCCATCATTTTTCTCGGCCGGCGAGCACTAGATATCAATAAAACGTTGTATGGGGGTGCCCACAAAGGTAGTCTAATAAAACCAACTTGTCAACTCTAGAAATCTTGTATTTCGTAGACGTGTTGGTAACCAATTTTGTAAACTGTTTAGAAACACAAAAGACTATTGAGGAAAATTAGGTTTCTAATTCTATGCTATAGGCAATTTTGAGGTCTGAAATCATTAATATTTGATATACTAATACTCTTAGGGATGCTGATGCTTGTGCAATTCTTATTCATAATCTGATGATGCTCACTTACCAAAAAACTTGTTTACCTAATTTCTCTGCAACCGGTCACCAGATTTCATTAATATTTGATATGCTAATACACTTAAGGATGCTGATGTAGTTTTTGAAAAAGATTTTGCTTGAGCAATTCTGATTCATAATCTGATGATGCCCACTTACCAAAAAACTTGTTTCACTAATTTCTCTGCAACCGGTCACCAGATTTCATTAATATTTGATATGCTAATACACTAAGGGATGCTGATGATAGTTTTTGAAAAAGATTATGCTTGAGCATATCTGATTCATAATCTGATGATGCCCACTTACCAAAAAACTTGTTTCACTGATTTCTCTGCAACCGGTGACCAGATTTCATTAATATTTGATATGCTAATACACTTAGGGATGCTGATGATAGTTTTTGAAAAAGATTATGCTTGAGCAATTCTTATTTATATTCGGATGATGCTCACTTACCAAAAAACTTGCCCAGTCTTATCAGACTGTATTATAAATATTCAAGCTGGCTATATATGTGAAATAGAGTGTGTGCCAGTATATTGAAGAATCTTAAGCTTCAGCCTTGAATATACAAATCTGTGATAAGTATAACCTATATTGTACTATGTGTGGATTCAGTGTTTCAAGTTTCAACATACATTTCAATTGGTGCTATGTCATAGTATTAATTTAACTTCCCCTAGTGTGTAAACTGTGAACTAAATGACCCCTGGTGGATAAAATTTGAACCATTAAAACGCCACCTGGTGGCAGACGGTAGAAGTATTTTGCTACAGGTAGTTCAAATTTTGCTACAGGCATTTTGGGCTTGGACAGCCCTGCATTACAAAATATTCAAAGGAGAGTGTTAGATTGAGGTTAAAACAACATTTTCCAGTGAAGTTAAAATGCAGATATGATAAATATAAGTGCAGAGAAACCTACCTAAGTTGAACACTTGTGGTTAATCCTAAATTGTTAAGTCTATGCTGGTGGTCAATGTATAACAAGGGATACTCACAATCAAATGGAAAAAGGTGCTGCTAGGGAATGAAAAGGAGTTGGTTATACAGAAATATATAAATAAAAACCATTAAGTTAGGAATCCCTTAAGGTTTCCTGAAGGTCAAGGGTAGCCTCTGATGTTATCCCTAGTGTAACCTAACAGATGAAATAAGTGGAATTCTAGGCATTTGAGGAAACCTCAAGGGATCCCTAACCTGAAGATGTTTTATGCAATAGACATTGGTTGTAGGTAGTAACAGCTAGTGTGTATTTTGACCTGACATAATTATTTTTTATATAATCTTAGGTGTCGTTGCAGAGTGAGTGTTAAAGACTGTAGGGTATTTCCTCCTCACATAACAACATAGGAGAGTTAGCTAACAAGTTAAACGAAACATTACATAAAGCGAGTGTGAGCTAATATCTACTTTGATGATGTCATTTGTGGCAATACTGACTGCTTCACCCCAATGTTGCGATTAACCCTTCCAATGCTGAGGCTACTTTCGTCCAATGCTCAAGAACGCAAAGATTGGATAGCCCTCACGGAGTACTCTCAGATGAGTACCCATATGCCAAGGTTAGAGTAATTTTCAAATTTATCACAGATCCTGGCATTATTTTTTTAAGAGAAGTCTCGGAAAGAATAATCATATTTAATCCATAAGTGAATAGTGTTGAATAGTAATATCTTCTGATTTCGGATTGAGCTAGTAAAATTGGCAAATAGGTTTTGGTTGCTTCTATCCCTACCAAGACAATGGAATGGTACCTTATATTGTGGCATGCCTACTAATGGTTTCAACACCCTTTAGAAGACACAGAAATTAAATAGTAGTAGCAATAAAATGAGCATTTTTATGAATATTTGAAGAAGTAAATATTGGAATTGATTGGCACATTTAAGACTCGTGAAGAGCTGGTTAATCGTTTCAAATCCTATCAAATATGCCGTTCTTTCTTACATCAGAGCTGACTGAATATTTCATGTATGACCAAAGGAACAAGGCACCAGTATACCATACTGTACTTTCAAACTGATTTTCACTAATCCTTTTAAACTTATCGTTATGAAATAATTTCGGATGTGGTATATAGGGAAAGTATAACATGTTATAAGATTACTCTAATCCGTCCTGGTTGGCCTTCCTGTGGAATTTGCCAGGTGTACAATAAGTTGTGGTAAAGTTTAGGGCTGCCAACCAGCTAGATGGGGGAGGTATAGGGACAGTGAGGGGGGGGGGGGGGGGGGGGGAAGTACAAGCGTATGGATCCACACACCTGTAACTGACCATCTCAAGGCATCAATGATGTCCAGTATTACGGTGTCCGACCTGCCCTACTTATTATATTAATACCCTTAAGATTTCTTTTTACTACCTGTATTAATTAGGAATGTTGTATTCAAGTTTTTATGCGCCTAATTTTTCCAGTTTTTTCCTTGCACAGCTATTTTAACCTGTTAAGTCTTTGAATTTGGAATTTGAATTTGCAATTTTGTTTATCTTCATTTTCCTGCCATACATGACCTAAAACTTGACTAGCTAATCATTTGTCTTGCCCAACTCTGATAGTAAAACCTCTTCATGTTAAGAGCAAGGAATAGCCTGTATTTTGACCCAATCCAAGTGAATTTTATATAATCTTAGCCAGGATTGCACACTAACCATTAAGCCTATGGGGAACTTCCTGCCGACATAAGAACACAGGAGGGTTAGCTAACAAATTAAACGAAATATTACGTCAAACCGGTTTGACATAATACCTATGTGGATGATGTCATCCTCTGCCATTACACCTGAATGTTACCCATCAGCCGGCACAGCTGATGGTATTTATAGGGCCAAAATAACAATAGAACTGAACAGAACAATAGGCAACAATAGGACAACATGTGTGTAATACCATGAACTGGAAAGGAGCCCCTTGTCAGATATCTATATAGCAGGATGTATGGGGATATGCACTTATATTATATGTTATTTTCATGCCACAGATATTTATGAGTTTCTGGGGAAACTCATGTGAGCTGGTACTGAGAGTTGAATGAACTATACAGGTGTTGCCAGTGTGTGGTTCATCACCATAGAGACAAGTTAGTATTCAAGATAGGAGGGTTGATTTTGCCTGTATCATAATAACCAAGATCTTGATTGGTGAAATTATGCATTCCATATCTAATTAACCCTTCTGTGCCAGGAGATTTTGTTAAGTGTCATCTGGCGAGAATAATTTGATACTTTTAAAAGTAACTTAACCCATTAATGCTTAATTACAACGGCCAAGTCTTTCAACCAAAAGCATAGTTTGGAAAATATTTTAAGGAAAATGTTATTTAGAAGACTACCAACAACGCTCCTTCATATGTTTTGAAAAGAATTTCATTTCAATTTCAAAGTTACTGGTAAAACTATCATAGATCATGATGACAACTTTAACACTCTTTAAATATTTAAGATCTGCCACTAGAATTCTTTTAAATGCAAAAGTTGAATTTGTGCTATATTTTATAATTTTTCTTTGAAATTCACATTTACATTTTATCTAAGGGATACAAGCAGTAAGAAGCATTTGATAAGATATTCAATATGAAAAGCAGAGCAAGAAAAACTGGCATCGGAATCCTACTAAATAGGTAAATTCACCCTGTCTTGTATGAGTTCACTAAGTGATGTGATTTGCATACATAATTAAAGTAATCAGGAACATGTCTGATGCAGGCCAGTTTCCTGCTGGTGTTCGATAATCATATTCTGCATATTGTTATGAAATACTTTAGGATATGCTACTGAGTTTTCATAACATGTCATAAGAACATAAGCTAAGCCTGTACCCTGATACCGTAATCCATCCGGGTGGTTTTCCTATATGATATTGACCCAATAATGTTTAAAGTTTCCCGTAAAGAGTATCGTATGGATCTACAACTGTTTTGAAAATAACTCCGCCCCTTTGTTTGAAATGATGAAATATTTGAGGACTTATTTTTGGTTGGCTTACTCTCAAAATTTCTCTATCAGTGGTACTTTTTTGGCTATTCACAAGCTTTTTTCTTTGCTGTTTTCAGGTTTTTCTTAATGATATTGTCAAAAATTTCTCTGCTGTCATACTTACACATTTGCAATAGTAAGATACTAAGAAAGAAGGAAGCACCCAAATTTGTTTTGAGGTAAATAGAGGTCTATTTGTATAATGTTAAGTAAAATTGTATATGAATTGTCATACCTTCCTGGCTGAGAACTAATAAGTTGAGCGAAAATTATTACCAAATTGAATATTCAATACTATGTAGGAAGGTGATGTTACTAACCTAACCTTGCATGGGGATCCCCATGAGAAGTGTTGTCTGTGTGCTAGCTAAAGAAAGTTGGGAATAGCTAAAATATTTCTAGAAAATGCAACAACTTCCTTGGAAGTCTCAGCTATATTTCGTAAGGGTTAGAAGTTGCTTATTTTTAAGCAGAACAAAATTATATCACAAATCTGACTTAAAAAAATATTTAGTTTGAAGAGTTATTGAGTATACCTCAAACCTCTACCTATCCATGCTTTAAACACCCATAGGAGTTTATTTTGATAATATTTTATGAAGAAATACTATTAACGAATTTAACGGTCCAACCAACAACTCTCCTTCAAATTTATTTTGAATTCAAGCCTTATTCATAGGTTACCTTTAAAAGTACCATAGATCCATAAGATCCATTTGTATTTTTCTCTGGACGTTTAAAGCACTAAACGTGCCCCTGTTGACCCTCTCGCTCTCCATAATCCTGCCCTGCCTGAGGGTATTGGCCCTTGCAGAATGTATTTTCGTACTGAAATAACAATAGAACAGAGAACAATGAAACAACAATAGATTAATACATTTACATAATCCTATGCTAAGGAAACCAGTACACCCACGCTGTTGCTATGGATGCATAGCAACATGTGGGAGGGTGGCATTTTTATTTCAACAGATTTTCTTTCCAGTGGTACTAGGCTCAAAATACCTTAGCAAAAATACCCACAATTTCCTTGCTCGGACCTGACAGTTGCAGCAGCCCAACTTGTCCAGTATATGAATATCAAAATTAAGTGTCTGGTAACCTAGTAATATGTCAACCATTGTAGCCTTGTGGAAGAATTTTTATTTTTTTTAAATGTAGGTATTGAATCCTATCGTTAAGGGATTTTTTTTCATTTGCGGTCAGGCTAGTAGAAATTTGAGAAGGGCAAGTAGATCTGTGGTAAAATTAGTTCTACCTGGCCAAAATAAATCTTTACTGATCTTCAGGCACAGTTTGGATTTCCTAGGTATGATTATTATTAATGTTCATAGCATATTTTCTAGTAGCCATTTATCAACATTTTTAACTTGGGTGCACATATTATCGGGTAAGTTTGACCATAACACATCAAATCAAGTACTGTTTGAAAGATATTTGAAGAAGTATTTAGCAGGAAAAAGAGCAACAACAGCATTAACAACAAATATTTTCAAAATATTGCATTGTTATCATGATATCACTATGTGTCACAGCTTCACCCATACACAACTTCCCTCTCTTCTTTCCAGGGACCTGTGCTCTTAATGTTTGTGGTCTAACTGTTAAAATTCTGGCAACCTACGCATTATAACTCGTAGCTTTATTACATACACAGTCCTTTTGTTTCTAATGATAGGTGGGAGTCATTACCCTGGGAGAAGGAGATGGGGGGGGGGGGGGGGGGGGTAGTAGGGTTGTATACCATTTAGAGGTTTCAGTACTGGTACATTCATTTCAAAAAGTACCATATTGTACCGTTTCATTCCTTAAAGGTACACTTAACAATACTATAACCACTGTGAACCTATCATTTATAAGGTATTATCCAGGATCCTAAACATGACTATTCACGATAAAATTTATAAGGTAATATTGCAATAAAATACCATTAGCAGTACCTTTAAAATGCCACACCATTTCATTGGTACTGATACTATACAATACCGCTTTGTTCTTAGAGGATGATCCTACACATGGCTATTCATGAAAAAATTATAAGGTAATAATGCAATAAAGTACCTTTACCAGTACCACTGAAATACCACACCGTTTCATTGGTATCAGTACCGTACAATAGTACAATACCGTTTCGTTCTTAGAGATATCCATCCCTAGGGAGTAGTGGGAGGACTGGCTATAAATTAGTTATGTGGGGTGGGAGTTCTACCCTGCTGGATGTGTAGCCCTGGCATGCAAGCAAGCTGGCCTAGGAGATAGATAATGCTCATTGTTTTAGGGAGAATGCAGACAACCAGCGGTCATGAAATATTCACTGGCAGTTTACTCATTCTATTATTATATAACAATAGGTAAAATTAGGTCAGTAATGACCACACTGACCCCGGGATACTAAATTGCAAGATATAAATAGGAAACTAAAATACAATTTTACACATAATATGAAAGTATCATGAAAAAGAAATGCATGAATTATTTTCATTCCATTATATAGAAAGAGATGAAACTGTGTCAGTTTTGATCACGCAAACCCAAGAAAACCTGATTATAAGATATAAGAAGAAAACCAAAATACCCAATTATGATATACAAAATCAACTGAACCTTTAAGAATAGATGTATAAGAAATAGGCGTTTACAATTTAAATTTTTCATGGCAGATATTGAAATAAATTTGGATGTTATGAGTACATTTAAGAAATTCAGTTATTTG
>OZ012687.1:7189196-7276696 GCA_963942565.1 Maea johnstoni | reverse complement strand
TATATATATATATATATATATATATATATATATATATATATATATATATATATATATATATATATATATATATATATATACATAACAAGTTATTTAGTAATACCTTTCCAAGGGGCCACCTGTGTATAAAGATGGTCCTGAAATATCCTAGATGGTAAATATATCATATTTAACTTGTTCGTCATGTCCACCTGACTCATACAGTTTGTGGTATTTTAGTAGGTTTGATTTGTAATACTATATAGCCATTTTCTTCTAATAAATGTCTGTAATATACAGTATTACAGAGTATTCATTAGGGCTATTTTAAGATATGATTCAATTTTGTTTCCAATACTTCATGGCACAATATACAGTTTCACATAGCATTAATACATTTCCAGACTCGTATTACTAGTATATAAGTGATTATCTTTAGGTGTCATTCACGTTTATGTTTCCAGGAATTGATTGCAAAGTATACAATTTGAAATAGCATCCATAGGAACTGTTCAGACTTATGACGTCTCCAGTTCATGAATGGGTATTTGAAGATATGATTTAGTTTTCTGATTGCATAGTATACAATTCCATATAGCATCCATATGGACTGTTTTACCCAATGTTCGTACTCAAGATGTCTCTGGTTGATGAATGGATATTCTAAGATATGATTAAGATTTTTGTTTCCAAGAATTGCTGGCATGCGTACATGTAGATATTGACATGCACTCAGTATCTCCTGATGAGGATGAGATTTCCTCACGGCGGCCAGCCTGCCGAGATGAAATCCGCCTTGCCACGGCGCCGAGCCCCTGACAGGCTTAGCAGTGTTAGTAATTAGCGTGAGTTTTAGGTGAGTGACATAACTGTCTTTGATGCAGTATTGATACGCGCAGTACAAAGAGTAAGCTCGCCTCATTAAACACGGGAGTGGAATCAACGATAGAATTCTACCTTGTCAGGAAACAGACCAGGAAATATGCTCGGAATTGCACCCTCAAATACAAGCAGGAATGCACTCAAATGCCAATGTCTGTTGCAATTCAGAGATTGCATCCAGATCGAAAATTCAAAAGCCATATTTTTACCCCAAAATTATGAACAACATTATAGTGGTCTGATCCTGTGGAAAAACTCACAAAAATATGCTTCACTTCAAAATTATTTCATTCTTTTTTTCAAAGTTTTTCTAAATTTACACAGATAGTAGTTTATTTGCATAAAAGACTTCTTTGTATAGATAAGACACCTGAGACTTTGGTCGAGGAGATCACCAGGCAGAAATTGATTTAGTCCAGCCCTGGACTGTAAATCATTAGGAGTTTTATCATGTAATCCTTTAATATAATTTTTTTAAAACATTGCCATTTCTGACCAGGTTTCACTTCAGATATCTAACTTATACACAATCTATTCATGTTAAATGTCTTTGCACTGGTAGCCTTGAAGCAGTAATATTGTATGAGGGGATTGAGACTATTTCACCTGAATAATTAATAGCAAAACAATTAATCAGAATGCAGTTCCCTGTTACATCACACTCAGAGGGTCAGACCCACTAGCGTCTGGGTCAAAACTGCATGGAATGTCATGTCTGAAAGCAGACAGATGTATTTATACAAACATGGATTTAAATGTCCAAGCCTTGCAGAATTATGGGTATTATTGCTATTAGCTTTTCCAAAATTGTAGGTATATAGAATAGCAGATCTCCATGAAGGCTTTGGTCATGACAGATGTATTTATACAAACATGGATTTAAATGTCTTGCAGAGTCATGGGTTTTATTGCTATTAGCTTTGCAGAATTGTAGATATAATGGAATAGCAGATCTCCATAAAGGCATATTGGTCATGACAGATGCGTATAATAGAATATAGGCCAGGGCACACCCAAAGGGGGAGGGGGCAGGTATCGAAGCCAGACTGTATGTGTACCCCACGGGGAGATGTACGTGCTTGAGATGTGTCTGGTCTTGTTATTGGATACCCAGCTCTTAGTAGCCCCATGTCTATGAATACTTGAACACGCTTTTTCTGTTCAGGTCTCTCTCTTACTTCAAGGATAGTTAGTTTCTTTATTGTTAGCGTTATTGAATACCAAGCTCTTAGTAGCCCCTAGTCTATAAATACTTGAACAAGCTTTTTCTGTTCAGATGTCTCTCTCTTACTTCAAGGGTAGTTAGTTTCTTTATTGTTAGCATTATGGAATACCCATCTCATGGTCTATGAATACTTGAGCACGCTTTTTCTGTTCAGGTCTTTTTCTTTTACTTCAAGGGTAGTTAGTTTCTTTCTTCATGGTGTCATAGATTCAGGGGACAGTTTCCAATAAGACCCTGAGGAATGAATTCTTGAAATAGCTGTTTTCCTGGTGCGAAACTCTTATCATGTCCAATATGAGTATGAATGGGATTAAGTTGATATTGTGAAACTGCTGAAAAGGTTTGTTTAGCCAAGCGGCAGGACAGGTATGATATGATTATAACAGGATATAAAAGGTACTTGAGTCAAATTACACCTGTATTCCTAGCTGTTCCACTAATGGTCAGCTTGACCGGTAACAACTTGCACTCACGGCTGAATGAATAATTTCAGAGTACGGGGTTTGTTTGAATAAAATGTTATATGAAAATCTGAGCAAGAAGGAAATTTGTCTTTTGAAATAAAAGTTAAAGAAAAAAGAAAGATCAACAGTACTTATCCTTCTTTTAAAGTTGTGTGACTACAAGAGAGATAAAGGAATTAGTGCTATTTCACTATCTACTATAGATCACCATGACAAGTGTGGTCTGGATCTATGGTATTTTCAGATAACTTAAGTATGAATTAAGCATTACGTTATAATATGTTTGAAGTAGAATTGTTGCTAGGATCGTGATATAGAGCTTCAGCCACGAAATGATTATTAGGCTACCAAACTAGTTGGTTTTGGTTCATAAGATTTATTTTGGATGACCTCAGTTATTTAGTATTGTATATTCTCCATTGTTCACCTGAACAGGTGGGAAACAAAAGAGAAAAATACAGTAAAAGATAGCACCATATTTGAATAGCTAAATTCAATAAACTTACATAATTTGTCCTGTTTACTTATTGTAATACTCTCTTCACATTTAACTCATTCATGTCTTTGGTGCTAGTAACAGTTCTTGCGATTTTAATAACTTTCCTGTAAAATATATTTTTACAAAAAATTTGAAGGCAAAACGTTGATCGGAACTCAACCTTCACATGTCCTTTAAATAAATTCATAGAATAGTCTTTATTACCAAGTTTTAAATCAAACGTGTCATAGATCAGACAACACTTTGCGGGAGAAATCTGGGTATGAAAGGATTAGGATAGCTGCATGAGGAGGTCAGTGTGACCGAGTGTTCCATTTCGTTCCAATAAAACATTACATCATTGGGATGATTATCTTTTAATCATGCAGCGGGCTTGTTGGAATAGCTGATGATCTGACACGTAATGTTTTCGTGAGGAGGAGTTCTTCATTTCTCCTGTCAGCGCACACTACACTAAAGCTGCTGCAGCAGCAGCACTCCTTGATCTATATGTTACTCTTACCTGAGACACACATGGCATTCTAGAAACACACACACACACACACACACACACACACACACACACACACACACACACACACACACACACACACACACACACACACACATATATATATATATATATATATATATATATATATATATATATATATATATATATATATATATATATATATATATATATATATATATATATATATATATATATATATATATACACACACAGACACACATATACATACGTACATACATACATACATAAATACATACATACATACATAAATATGTGACCATTTTGGAGTTGAATAAAAGGACAGATGAGATGATGATGGTGATGATAATGATGATGATAGCTTAGTTGTTTTGATGATGAGGAGGAAGAGTTTGATTTTGGTGTTCATGTTGATGATGATGATGATGATGATGATGATGATGATGATGGTGATGATGGTGTTGATGATGATATTGATGATGCTGATGCTAATGTGCTGATTGTGTTTTTCTACCTTGTAGGTTGTGCAGGTGATCCGGGATGATATTCTGCCTCACTCCGTCAGCATGCCAGATGACTTTATTGTCAAGATCATGGAGATACTCAACAAAGGCTCAATCCATTCGCAGACGACAGGATCATTTGTTGGTAAGTGACACAACCTGGCCCTTCACCAGGAGGATATAAACCAAAACATACATTAGTGATAGCCAAAGTTTTTAAAATGCCAATACTTAAAATTGCACATTATGAAATGCCATATCCCTTGACCCTTGTCTGTATTTGCAACTGATATTGCAGTCAGGGTTATATTGGGTAGAAATATGGTATCAAAAAGCATTTGTACTTACCTTGTGTAATCCAAAATGTCTTCATCTGTTTCGAAATTTGACTAGTAGTATCCTTACTTATTTCCACAACTTCCATGTATATTTTTCTCCAGTTTTTCAACATATTGAAGCTTACTAGAACTACTAAGTAGCCGTGCCGATTCACAACATTTTTCAAAATCCCAGTTTGTAATCCGATTCAAGGCATGTGTAAAATTGCCAGTGACTTGGGGTTAGGTGTTTTTCACCAGTTATTCCAGTTCCCACCACCATTTACAAAAGGCTAGTCATGATTATGCCTTAATATCCCAGTAAAAGTGATGATATATAGAATTCTAATTTCTAATTCAATTTGTGTTGCCGACCTAGTAATTATATGCCGCAATATGGCAGAAAACAAAAGGAACAAGAGGAACAAAATAATATGTTTCCCAGTAATTATTCTTTTCACCTACATGTATGGTATTACAATGAGTGTATGCTATTTGAATGTAGAGGGTGTTAGCAGTGCTGTGCAGTGTATGGCCACAAATAGCTGTATGATTACCCCTCAGAGAGGGGTAGAGGGAAGGGGAGAAAGATGCAGGGTTTTGACACACCTGTAATCAGTGACAGGTACTCCAGGGAGACGTGTCCCGACCGTGTTCACACCATCAAGTAGAAATCTGCCTCTCACTTGTTGTCACATTCTCTCTCCTCTTCTCCCCATTGTGCCCAGCTGCCCATGCCATGGAATAGTTTTCTCAGCCTTACAGAAAATGAATTTTAAAAGAATGAAAATAGTTTTTTCTGAAAAAAATTTGCAATGAAATTTGAAGCCAGCTGTAATTTATTTACCTTCCATGCTTGTTTTTTTAAATCTGAAATCACACAAATAATTGAGAGTGAGAGCATTCATAGCCTAAGTGAAACAATGATGATGCTTAGTTATGTCTAGTATGGTGGCTCCCCCTTTTAGGGGCTAGCGCCAACACTATCTGTGTTTATGTTAAAGCACCCTGTTTGTGCAAGTTATTTTTGACAAAAGATGAATATTTGTACTGTACTTTCATAAGTTGATCTTATGGCGAATAAATATACAATACAATTATAATGATGATGATGATGATGATGATGATGAAGAGGATGCAATGTAGATAGGGAGGCAAGTGAAGTCCTGCACCTTGTGGTTGTAGGTGTGAGTGTCATCGCCCTCAGAGAAACAATGTAATTAGAGGTGTGAAGCTAGTAGGCATTGTTCCATTAGTAATGTGATACTGGGGGTGGCAGGCAGCACTATCCCTTCCTTACAGCAAGTGCCTTCATTATAATAATTACCTGGGCATGGTACCAACCTTTACTCTACTCTTAACCTCCTCCTCCTCCTGCTACTGCTCACCTGGTCATACCTGTAATCTACAATCATCTTTTTCCACATATTTATCTTCATCCTCATCATCATCTTCATCATCATCCTCCTCTTCACCATCATATAAACAATGATGATGGTAATAATAATTGATTATAACAATAATAATAATAATAATAATAATAATAATAATAATAATAATGATAATAATAATATAATAATATAATAATAATGATAACAATAATTATCATCATTATATCTATCTATCTATCTATCTATATATATATATATATATATATATATATATATATATATATATATATATATATATATATATATATATATATATATATATATATATATATAGATATATATATAGATATATATATAGATATATATAGATATATATAGATATATATAGATATATATATAGATATATATACATATCCTCTGAACACCAAATATCATATACAAATATTTCATAATTACAGTTGTTCTAGTATTGGCTGAATGTTTTGTTTTCTTCTCTCCAGATACTGATTCAAGTCGTAAGCTGCGTGAAGATTTTGCGAAGGCGTGTTTTGAGACACTGCTGCAGTTTTCCTTCATCACGAAGCAGTCCGGGGTAGAGGAGGGCTCCATCACCAAGCTAGCCGTCACCTCCCTGCTTCAGAGGTGCCAGCAGGTACTCAAGAAGTTTGTGGAGGATGAACGACTCAGTGGAAAGTGCCCACTGCCTCGGTATGTATAGAAAACTCACAGTAAATTATGTTTAAATCATAGGAGGTTGCACAGCAATTAGATAATGTTCAAATCATACTCACATTTTTCTACAATGCTACACAGCAATTAAACTATGTTCAGATCATGCTTCCAAAATAAGTAATGATTTTTTTTGAAAATTGAGGAGTTTTCACAGCAATGATACCATGCTCACATCAATTTTACAAATCAAGCAATATTCCATTAAAGATTTGTTGAGGATGAATGACTGGACTGGTGGGAAATGTCCACTGCCTCTCTTTTTAAGAAAACAAACCCTTCCGTGCAAAGTAGTATAAGAAGCAAGGATTATCCCACATGACTAAAAACTAAAGCTCATGTTATTAAACAACACAATGTTTTGTTCCACACTACCTAAATAAAGCATTCAATTCCCTTTTAGGTAGTTAAATTCTTTATTGCAAAGTTCCATAGGATGCTGGGGGTGGCCATACTGCTAGAATTGAACTCTCACTCCATCATTGAATCTCATTATTGTATTTAAGGGAACATAATAGGGAGTCGTCTAAACATTTAATAATAAAGCTCTTACTCCCTTATCAAACAGTAACCCCTTAATTGCAAAAGATTGTGGGAAGTAGGAAGTGTTGCACACTACTAAAAAATAAACGCCTTTATTGCAAAGGAGGGCAAGAAGAAGGTAGTGTCTCTCAGTGCTAGAATTAAAACTCTCACTCTGCTATTACGTCTTAATTGGGGCTGGTCAGGAAATGATGGATGGTAGACCAAGGCCTCCATGTATCCTATGTTGCCGTCTGGAGAGGGAGGCCGAGGGCTTAATTGCCAGTTCCCGTGCCCCTGAAGCCCCTGAAGCAGACAGGGCAAACATGCTAGTTATGAATTCAAACTTAATCACTGCGTAGGCCGCCATAGCAACAGCCAACATGGGCAGTAATCAAAGGGAGAGTTACCACATGATTTCTGATGTTATTTCACTCGTTACGGAACAACCAGAGGAACTCCCAACTATTGCCAGACTTATGTAAGTTTCCAGCGATGAACTCTGCCTAGTCAGGCTAGACTTGTCCAGTCTTTCCCACATGATCTTGCTCTGAGAGGCTAGGTGTAGTTCAGAGTTCTTCCACAGGGCGGCAGCACTTATTGATGCAGCATGATGAGCCTCCTTAACCCATTCATCCCTGAAGTTCTCCCTGACAAGCGTTGTTAATGATACCATTGGAAATAACTTACAAATGTATCATACATTTACCAAGATATTAAAACAATAGTAAAAGCACTTTTGACTACTACAGGCATGAAATTGTGTCAATATCTTGACTGGTTTGGCTGTATTTCAAAACTCCCCACTCTTCACAACCAACTTACTAAGACTAAGCCATACAGTATTAGTTACATAATTGTGACTCAGATGCCTGCATACTGTTTATTTAGAACTGACACTGGTCCTCCTCAGACTAATGAATGCGGGCAGGTATTTTGATCAGACCCTTTGCTTGGTGTGAGACATAGAAGCATACAGAACTAGGAAAACCATATTCCTATTATTGCACTTAATAAACGTTTGGAAAGGCTTAATTGAAGAATTTATATGATGCATATGATATAAGAAATCTCCCTTTTTTTTAAAGAAAATTACTGCATTTTCTTGATAAGTAGAGTTTTTATGTGTTTTTTTCAGACCAAGAATGTCTGAGATGTCCTTTGTGCTGAAAGCTGTTGGTACTTTACTTATCACTTTAAAGAGGGCGCCACTTGGTAATGGTAAGTAACAGAGCCACCTTTTGGCAGCAAAATGAACTAATTGTTTGTACATTCAGTGTAGAAGGCTTCAGCTTTTCATTCACCCAAAAGAACAAACTCCCTGATTTTATCAGTATATTCATGTCTTATTAAACAATGAAAATATATATGTAGAACTTGGAATATCACAAAAAACAATATGAGTTGTGAAATTGTAGAAAATTCAATAATTTACCTTTATTTATATGTGTAATTCCTCATTTTACAATTCCAAACAATTAAACTGAATACAGAAAATCAGTTTCTGTTATGTTATTTGTGTCAGTGTGTGATAGTGAAATATGCAGGCCACTTTTCAAGCTAACAGTATATGCTTTATTGGTTCCAAAAGTCCACGGAATGTTTTCATTTTGCAGACTTAATATCAAGAATATTGAAAACCAAATACATCCATATTCTCACACATTTTTATCTTGGTTCTCATAGATTGAGAGTTAATGATTAATTATTACTATCATTATAACATATGGATTGGGAATTCTATAAATATTGTTATAGTTTTTCCTATCAATTGGTGTTTCCAGTATGCTTTACATTCCCTAATGATAAATATTTGTTGTTTTATTTTGTTTCAGTTGAGAACAATATTTGGAAGCAGGTGATAGAACTGTACCCGTACCTAGTGGACTGCACCACCTCCTCTTCCCCTCAAGTCTGCAAAGCTCTGAAAGAGGCGCTACACGAATACCAGGACCTTCTATCTCCACTCAACGCGAAAACACGTGTGGAAAACGGCATGTGACAACATGGGGAGCACACACCGCAACCCTCAGACACTGACAATTTGTGAATAGAGACATATTTGCCTCACTTTATAGATAATGAAGGCAAATCACATAGGGTCTCCCAATTGTGACAATTTGTGAATAGAGACATATTTGCCTCAAGTTATAGAGGAAGACGGCAGTATGAGTTTGTGTGTGATAGCACGTTTGTCTCATATTGAAGGCATGCACAGATATGGAAACTCTAGCGGCATTTCCAGCAATGAATATTGAATATCGTGAACTCTAGGATACAAGGGCATACAAATCTGTGGTACAACTAAACCATTCATTCTCAGAGTGACTAGGTGGTCTGAGAATATTTGAGCTATCTCATATATGGAGGCAATATTTTTTCAGGGGAGAATACTTTCCATTTCATTCTTTCTCAAAAATGTAGGCGACAATTTGAAAATATTTGAAGAAAGTTTGGTTCTCAGGGCAGAATAAATACCTTTTCCATATTTCTCAAAAATGTAGGCAAAATTTCGAAAATACTTGAAGAAAATCTTTTCATCAGTGGAGAACAGATGATATTTTGTCAAGTATTTCTCTAGATTCACCATTGTTATTTAGAATATCTGTATTTGCGTTGGACATCCAGTCCATTCTGGGAGTGAATTGGTAGAATGGTTTAGATGTGATCTTAGGCAACCACAGCCATAATTCACCAAGAAAAGCACATCAGAGTACTATATAAAATCCTATACAAATGGATTTGGGAAAAACCTGGAAATCCTAGGATAATGATAGGAAAAATCTTGAATATCCTCAGAAGTCTCAGCTACATTTGATAATGTAAAATATATGCACATGATGGTGTGGGAATCGACAACTGACACTAACTAATTACAGCACGTGAGGCAACTATAGTAGGCAAAGTGACACCAGTGAGGGAACATGTGACGTCCTTCCGCCCGACACCTTGGAAGTGTGGCACTTCAAATGGCAAGGAGCAACTTCAATTGCAGAGGAATCAGCACCATGAATTTCACATGTCATTGTGAAAATCAGTTTTGACAATTGAAAGGTTCTTGACAATTAAGATGATTCAGAGTGTCAGGAGTTTAAATTCTTTGCTAAATTATGTGATGCCATTGAAATTCGCATGTGACACTTATTACAGGGTATGTGTCATACACACGGTCATAGGAATTTACATGTGATATTATAACAGCCCATGTGACTATTATAGACAAAAAAGAGCCACTCATCGCTTTTGAATAAGATGAGAAATGTATATGAATGTATGGTAAATTGTATATTATTGTGATACTCTCTGTGGCCTGTATAAGTTGTAAGATGACTGTGCATATATTATGACTTACTAACAGAGACTTGACCCATTCATGCCTGCCGTGGCCCAAAAAGGCCTGACTGTTTCGGTGATATCTTTAAGATGGGAGAGAATATATTCGATAAAAAAACGTTAAGGAGACATTTTAATTAGAACCCAGCCCATATCTTTTCTTCAAATATTTCTTTAAATTCACCATTGTTTGTTAAAGATATCTTTATTTTCATTGGAAACCCAGTCCACTCTGGGGTTGAATTCGAAGAAAATATTGATGTGTGATTTTTGCTACTCATGTAGGCAGACAATGTCATGAATCACTAAAAATAAGCCCATCAGAGTGATGGAAGAAAATGAGAATGAGGACTGGTTATCCAACACTAATACAGATGTTATAAAATGTATGGTGAATTAAAAGAAATATTTTAAGAAAATACATGTATATCTGTTCTCCACTGACACACAGATTACCATCAACTATCCCAGCCAGTCTCAATCAAGTGTTTTTCTAGATGCATGTTTTGGTCTTTTTAGTTATTTTTGAAAGTATCATAGAATTGAATGTCACTTTTGCTTCGGAACTCTAGGCATGAGAGGGTTAAGTGTCTACATACTATAACTGAATTATAAGTCAGAAGCAGACACTGAATTCAAGTGAAATTTATGAGCAGATGGGGAGATTTTCCACAAAAAGCAGAGAAAAGTCGCTTTTTGACTACAAAATGTGAGATATACATTTTTTTAAAGGGTTTTAAGAATCTCTTAAACCCCCAAACCGCCCCCGCACCCTATTTACCAGCCTTGTAATTTGCACATAGCAGCACCCTCTTAAGGAAGTAGATATAGTAGTGAAAACAGTAAGGTTTGAGTTAGTGTTAATTTTGTTCACCACTCACAATGTGCACAAATTCTTCCTGAATAAAGAAACATGTGAATTTATAAAAGAAATGAAATGTGTGTATATAAATATAAATAAATGTTATATATATATTTGCATACCGTCAGGGTATGGAGGGTGATGGGCTAATTAAGGGTAGTATAGAATATTAAGTCAAACTGAGGACATGGGATGGTTAAAGGTAAATCGTGGTTGGATTGGGGTGAGGATCATTTAAAGGGTTTCAGAAATTGAGATGCCTTTTACTGATTCTCAATTAAACAAGGGGATACCTTTTATGAAGAAAGACCACAGAGTTATAGTTATAATGTTCAGTTTTTCCCCAAAATGATGGTGATCAGAAAGTCTTAATTCAATAACAAATAGAAAAAAATATTGGAAATCTGCTGATGATGAAAAACATGAACACTTATCCGCCTAGTGGTTAGTTAGTGAACTATTTTCCGTTACTCCTGAATAGTGTAGGCTGTACTAGAGCACAGCCTCTGAAATGATGATGTTCCAAATTAAAAAAATTCAATTCCTACTCTGATTTTTTGAAAAATCAGAGGCATGTCACTGGACAAATGAAATGAGCAAAACTGCTGAAATGATCAAAGTGGGAATGATTTTAATATGTATTCTTTGATCAGCGACGTTTACACTTTCTGACCCATTCTTATGATTTGAAATATTTTGGAAAATTGCCGTTTTGTGGAAAAGATTTGGTTCTTACAACCAACCAATGAGCTGCTGTCTACAGAAATTGCATGCATGGTCACATACTTGAGGTAGAGTTTCGAAGACATACAGATATCTACTAAGGAGTTATAGAAAACACTGCACGATTTTATGATATAATTCACATTCCTTTTATAGAGCATAGGGGCACTGTTTTATAATATTATTCATATTCCTTTTTATTGAGGTTTATTTCAAACAGCTTTTAGGCTAATCCTAAATCATCCCTTTGTACAATTCAGACAAAATTGAAACACTGTTGTGACTTTTGAGTTGTGGATCTTTTTTGTGCATTGAGTAAAGATCCTGGTATAGTCATTGCAGCAGTTGTGGGTCAGCTGGGAAAACAGTTTTGGGCTATTACAAGATGCTGGCTTGTAAATATAGATCCTGTACACCTACAGCTTATGTATCAGTTATGTAGCACTGTAGGGAGGTCATCTGGGTAAGGAATCCAGTACACCAGTGCACTCCCCACTCCACACACTAGCTATGGTGGTAAGATTGGCCTGTACTGGGATAAGAAACCAGTATAACCACTCACTACCTTTGCTAGAAGTTTTATAATGATGAGCACAGTGTATAAAGTATGGATTATAAAATGAGCGGACAATTAACCCAATTCCATCTGGTGTACACACTTGGTCTGGAAATTGGTCAAAAAGGTTGATATTTGAAAATTAAGCCCAACAGGAAGATCAAGCTTCAGTTAAATGTTTCTCAAAATAGTAACTTGATATGAGGATATTTGCACACTTTGGCGTTTGCTGACCGTTTGCGTGTTCCAGAAGTTAATGGGATGATAACGATTCTGTTGCATGTGAACAGATTGAGTTGCTTAAGGCAAAACAATATATTGTAATAAAGATATACAAATAAAGATTCTTCATGAAAAAATGACTTGAGAATATCTAAGTTGAAAAATTAAACATCACATTGAAAAACCACACAAATACTCCAGAAAAATAGGGTCAATGTTAACCCTCATATTATCAGCCCTTTTTGTTCACAATAACTCCCACTCAATCTTTTAGGGGCCATTGTATTAATACACATATCAGAATTCCATAAGTAAAATGGTGCACCCCACTGTTTGTGTGATACATTGGTGCCATTGATATTTTCTTACTCAATCACAGTATATGGCTGTGCATAATGTGTGATTATGAATGGCAAGTGTATATAAAAAGAGGTTTATAGAGTAGCTGGATGCTTTTGTTTCTTCCACCACTCACAACTTTCCAGTCACGACTTATTATGAATATGGCAGAAAAAGTGACGGTAACTGATATTCCAGAAATCGATATACATGAAGTAGTACAATCTTTCCCTGACTGGTCAGCAGCTACTCAAGCAATCTAGAGGTTTATAAGAAGAAGGCAAACTGCAGAGATTGATGCAGTGAAGTTTAAGTACACATTCTGGCCAGAAGCTGTGGTTCAATGACTACCGTTAGTTCACCTGATGGCTAGTTGATGGCATCTCAGTCTACATGATTAGTACACCAGTTGGCCAAAAGATGGCATGTTATATTCCAACACATTCATTTTGACCAACTACTGTAAAATGATATAGTTCTAAATATGTGTTTTGAAGGTGATTTGCCTGGGTAGTGTACATAGCTGTTATGTAGTTATATACAGAAGATGAGTATTTATGGATGTAATATATTGTGGTATGTATGTTTCAAGGGGTTCTATCCTAAAAGGGCTAAGTCACAAAGGGTGGTATTTTTGCACAGACATGACAATGGGCATTGGGAGTTCTGCCACATTGTCATGCAGACATAATAACCCATACATTTTGTATCATGATGAACTAAGAAAGAGGTATACTCAGAGATTGGGAGCAGGCAGTTTCCTGATTTTTCTCTGCCACAATCAGTGAATTTTCCAAATCATTTAAGGGTTGACAGATGGGATCGTTATGGTAACACTGCAGGATAAGACGTGGCCAATTGTTTCAGTCTCTTCATGTCTGGCCAGATGATGACAGTGCATGCCAGCCTACTATCCTATAGATATCCCTAGGCTCACAATGTAATCCTGAGTGAGTTACTACTCTCTGCCTCTATCTGATGAACCGTATAAAAGTTTATTTGAACCTGCTCTGAAGACCAAAATTTAGTGTCCTCTTTCAATGCCTATATCTTTTTCACTCATAAAATGATTTACATCCTTATGAGGATACAACATCTTTTAAGCAAAACTCGCAATACTGACCATCTAATGTCCTCTCTGTGTATAACCCTCCTTGCATAAAGCACCAAATAATGATGAACTATTTTGATGATGTATTTCTGAACAAGACAATTTGTAGAATATCCAGAGAAGAAATTTTAATCAGAGCATATTAAAACAAGCACTGATTCATTCCCAATATATGTTATATTAAAACTGCATAGCATCTGGACGAGTCTTATCAATGCATAGATGTGTTCACTGTCCTACACGCCCTATTCAGCACCTCATTTGGCCATTTTGACAACCCAGACCTTTTAAAGTGTGGCATTAACCCATTGCCTCTGTAATGTACACATAGGCTGACAACTTAGAGCATGATTCATCAAATAGAGTAAAATGAGACACAGTTTGAAGAGGAACTTATTGAACCGAATCATATCAGCAACTTTAAGTTGTAATTCTTAAAATATTTCCTCGCTGTCGAGGAATATATTTGATAGGGGAATAGTTTAACACAACAGGAAAAACATCTTTAATTCAAATATTTCTTGAAACATCACCTAGTTATCAAGATTTTTCTGTAAGTGTCTGACTATGTGTAGATTCCAGATGTAAAAAATGTGGTATGAAGTCCATGATAAAGGTGTAAAGTTTATAAATGCCAATCGCTCTGCTTCTGAACTGGATTAGCCTAAAAACACAAGAAAAACAATTCTGTTATGGAACCAACTGTTATGGAACTCTGTGATCCACATACATGCACTTTGCTGGTCACTGCAGCCACCTATTGGACAAAATTGGAACTAAACTATCAGTAGAAAGCTTCAGTCTCAGCAGCCGTATGTTTGATATCTGCACTCAAACTGTAATATTCAAATGGAAATAAAATATTGATGTTTTGCAAACACAAATGTTTGTTTACTATTTACCTTTAAAATGATATTTTATATTTTACCCAATTGCCAGGAACCAGGGCAAGTGAGGAACTTGCCAATGACTTGGTGTCAGGCGGTTTCCTCCACCACTTGTACTGCCATAAACATTTGTCCGGTATTTATACCTGTATTAAGAACACATTTTCAGGAGAAGTCAGAGTTCCATGTTGAATCTTCTCCAGTCATTTTAGTTTCTTCCTTGAAACGAGATGAAACATCAGCACTAACATTTTTCAACAAAAGTATGACAAAAGAACAATTATCAACAATTAAATGCGTAGATAAAAGTAGTACACGACCATATACATGCAAATGAGTTTTTATATCATGGCATAGGCAAAGTAAATCATCTTTGAAAATGGGTCGCGATCACAAATGTCAAGTGCGGAACTTTTGTCAATCATAGGCCCTTGCAACAGTCTGAAAATAAACAAAATGAATAATTATTGTGGTGTTTGTTTTGTTTATCCTTACCCGTTATCATGACAACCGCGTGGGAGAAGGCTTTTTTCAAAGGGTACATGTACTTTAATCTCATAAATGAAAGACACTCCCTAATTTTGAATTAAAAAGTATAATTCTCATGGTGCGGATTTAATTATCAACTATATAAAACTACAGGATGCTTCTCATCATCGTGGTAGTTTGCATCGGCCGTGAGATACATCACATCTCATTTAATCTTGGGTTTTCTAACATAGCTGCCTAGCTCAATCGTAGTTTTAACGGTTATCTCCAACGTCAAAATACATGTACCTCCCTAAATCTACTAAACCATCCGCACCCAAAGAGTCATGAACTACAAGATATGTTAAATATATATATATTATCCAGTTGTATTGAACAACCCCTCTTCAAATATATGCTCCAACCGAATGTCAATCTTTACCTAAGATCCCATTGGAGTGATAGACAGTTCGCGGGTGAAATCATAACTTCACATCTAAGTATATTCATCTAAGGCCTAACCTATACTGAAGTTAGTTTATCAGTTGCGGCAGAGAGGTCTATTTATATAAATTGAATAAATTGTCCCTGGTTGCGGTAAAACACATCAGCTTTTATTCATTCATTCATTCATTAAGCAATTTATCATTAATTAATTCATTCATTTTTTATTAATGTATTTATGTATGTGTATCTATTAATCTAATTTATCTATCATTTATTTGTTTTATTTATTTATTTATTTATCTATTCATTTATTTATTGACAGAATTCTGCATTTATTCATTTATTTATTCTATTTCATTTTTGGTAGGTTCCTTTTCCTATCAGGCTTTGTAAATCTTTCATGCCTGCGGCGCCACAAAATGACTGACTATACTGTGGTACACTGTGATGTCCTCCTACAACAGCGAGATTTGGAAACTTGTGGTGAAATGTTAGTCATAAGATAACCACCAAACCTCCTTCAAACTTTTTGCGATACATACATTACATAACCATCAAGTATGATATATCTCGAAGACAATTTACAATTTCTGGAATGCATGCCTTTTCGGCATACTGAAAGGATAACATTTAAAATGGAAACAACCAAACTTTATCTAAAACTCGTTATAGGTGGTGATACTTAACACATACACGTAGGTCAAAGATATATGAGTCACTATTAAAGAACAGGTAGGAAAAGGATGCATAAAGAAATTCTATAAAGAAATCAGTTTATTGTTTACGATCGACGGTAGTGATAATAATCAAAAACATCTACCAAGACAACAAGGAAACCCGTGTAATATGCAGATATATTGCCCGTCAGCTTAGACCCGATTTGTGATCTCCAAATGACCTTCGACCATTTGAAAAACACATTTTGCAGAGCAATGAAATTGTCTATACTTTGAACATGAATGAGTTTAGCCAGGGGAACATATACAATGCAAAGGCAAGGAGTGTGTTTGGATAGTGGAAATTTGTAATTGTTCATTATGCAGAACTAGAAATCAATCTTTTTTATGGAAACAACGTTTGAGGAAGCGGAAGAAACTGGAAGAAACCTATTTCTTCCTGAACTGAAAAAAAACTACGTTTATTTTTCATTGAAAAAATGCCCTTCGGAAGAAACTTCCAAACCTGCTCACAGTCAAGTCTTTTACTTTTCATCAATAACTTAATTGCAAAGCTTTACAGTGCCAATACTTCATGACCACCCAATTTCCTGAGTATGGGTGCATGGATAACCTCACAACTAAACGTAGCTTCGATTCGCAAGCTCCGCGGGTGATTGATATGGTTGGTGTATATTTGTTATTACATTTGTGGTTGGCTGTTTGTTCAGTCAGTTATTTCATTTAGTGTAATTTCTTTTTATACTTGTGGTTCATATTACATTCGATGTAAGTCTTTTATTACATTTACGGTAAATATTACATTTGGTGTAAATTCTTTGTTACATTTGTGGTTGGTATTGCATTTGGTGTAATCTTTTTATTACATTTACGGTTGCTATTACATTTGGGGTAAGTTATTACATTTGCTGTTGTTCCAGATTTGGTGTATTTTTTATTACATTTATGGTTGATAAATATTACATTTGATGTAATTTTTTTATTACATTTGTGGTTGATGGTACATTTGGTGTATTTTTATATTACATTTACGGTTGCTATTATATTTGGTTTAAGTTATTACATTTGCTGCTGTTCCGGGCGTCTGTATGCCCCAAAGGTCATTCAAAGTCCGCCCTGGTTGGTGCCCACTTGAGCCCTATGTTCTCGTTGCGTCGGGCTCAACGCCATCGCAAATAAAACCGCAGGCAGTGGCATGTACCACCAGCTGTATGAGTTTTATGCTTCAAGACCTTATGTTCTGCTTGCGTTATCGCAAGCAAAACATATCAAAGGGGCACTAAATCTTTGGCAGATCACATTATCATGTAACTGTTTGTGAACTAAATAATATACATCCCAGTGCTCATTTAACACAAATGCAAATTGCAGTTAAGAGCAATTGCAATTAAGAGTTAGGAGGTGGGGCTACTGGAATACGCACTCTTCAGCCCAGTGGGACCTAATTGGACTGGGTCTTCATGATCGATGGCTCAAAACGTGTATTTCCTTTCATATGAGCTGGCATGTATTTCAGGGTACTGAAAGGGCTTTGTACTTAAAGGCCCAGGTCAGGGTAGCTCTCTAGTGTGATCTACTAGGGCCCCTTTGTGCACAAGCCTTCTCTTTGGCTCAATTGATGCGTGCGACCTTCCCCACTCTACGCGTGATTTTTGCAAAATTTGTCTTGCTCCAGCCAATATTTCTTCTCGTGGTTCGGTTCTTTTCCTTGTTTATAGTTCGGCTGTCAAACAATTGCACAAACATGTAAACACATATGCGGCTCGGCCTTACGATGGTGCAGGTGTGAAACTAAGAATGAATTAAACTTTTCATACAACCGTTTTTGGGGGGAGGGTAAATAAAAAAACGTTTTACCCGCCCTCAAATGCGACAGAGATTAAATGCAACTGTTTACCAGCCTACTCCACAGAGGGAGGGTTAGCACAACACTTTTAATCACCCAATCCACAGAGAAATGTTAAGTACAACTTTTTACCCTCCCTCCCTGTGAAGATATCTCACTAAAATGTTCAATAGTATAGCCTGTCAAAAACTTTGTAAGGAATTTGAAATTCTTAATATCACAATAGTCAATGATGTACCTAAGGTTACTCTGAACCTGCAGTAGCCATCACCCGTGTAAGTAATGAGATTATGTCATTTGAGTAACAAAGTTATAAATATTGAAATTAGATAGAATATGGCTTGACAAATGGGAATTGGCTTTGATATTCTCTACCTGATAACACTCAACACACCTTGTTGTATGATTATGCTGCTGTGAGGTATATTTTGGGATGAGGCTTTTAACTAGGTCTCAATAGCACTGATGATCTTAAGGGGGCTCGGGATTTTCGTTCTTTAAGTGAGACCAGAGAAATACATCTACTACTCTCAGGTGAGACATTTGTGTAAAGATTGACCAAAACTTTGGTCTATGTTCAAGAAAACCCCAACAAACCTGTTTTATGAAAGCTAAGATTCTGTAGAGGTCAAATATTCAAAACCTATTTGTAACATCATCACAATTTCCAGTGGGTGGGGCTGAAAGACAGAGATGCGGATTTCTAATACATATGTTATTGCAAACAACCTAGCTACTGACTTCAATTAAGGTGTGACACAGTTGATGTTTATATATTTCATAGACACCATCCTTGGGAACGTAGAACTTTTTCATTTTTTAAACTTTTATTCCAGAAGGAATTTAGAGCAAATCAAAGTCATAATCAATATTTTTTGTAGAATTTTACTTTTCTTCACTTTTGAAGTCCGATTAAGAAATACTTAAAGCAGATACCACGTGCCCAAGAATGTGTTCAATCATGTAGTAAATGCTGTGTATGCTCAATATTGGATGAAGGAGGTTGTTTGAAAAATGAGAAGTATGGCGATTTCAGAAAGCTGTGTAAACTCAAGTTAAGCGCAGCTCTTTATTTCCTACATACCGACATGATTTTCTTCTCCCGTATAAAAAGGTATGGGTATGATTTTCTTTTATTGGTAGAATGGTTTAAATTTTAAATAATTTATTTGGTACTATAATTACTGGAATAAAAAGAGGAGATTTGGAGGTTTCTAGCTGTCCGGAGGTGAATCCATTTCACTTCAAGTATTGTGAAGTGCCATTATGAGGTATATTGATTTCATTTCTCCCATTATCCCATGGCAAATAGGGTTGAAAAAGAAGACAAGCATGATAATTTTTTCTTAAATTAGCTCCGTCTGATCACAGTGTTATATAAAAAAAGCAAAGGTGATTTGGGATGTCACAGGCATGATGTGGGGTATGAATAGCATTGAAGCTAGTAGAAAGAGTTTCAAACATTGTAAAACGTTTTATGAGTTCAGACTAAAAGCATTTCAAGAAGGGCTAATATATTATACATGTCACAAGGTCTCTGGAAATATTTGGTTATTGTTGAACCCTTGACCTCAAATATACATTGATGAGAGGTATAATGCTTTGGTTTTATCTAATGGAAAGACATATATGGAATATATACCTCATATGTTTCTTAAAAAACTTTTTTGGGTAACTGCAGGAGGCAGGTCCATAGCTGCACCAAACTTCTAAAGAGCATTATGATTATTTCTATCATAGATATCTTGTTAGAAGTGATTGTCCATTTATAGGATAAACATGTCCGTTTTTAAGTATAAGAAAGTCTGTCCACTTTCCATTACACTCCTCATTTGAGCTTCTCCAAAATGGGATTAATCAAATTCACTGTCTTGCCATAGTAACTTTTCATCAGTGCAGTATACACACAAGGCAGCTTCATGAAGCCTGTCTTTAAGTTTTTTTGAATGCAGAATATGTCTTCCTGTTACTTGGAACTATTGATTGATTTTACCAGAAATGTCTGACCTACACTTATAAAGCAATACAGCTTTTGCACAAGAATCAAGATCTTGTGGGAATCAGGAGACTTCCATTTGATTACCAGGATTCCCACACTATTACACTTAGCTACACCTGCCAATCTCCCAAGAGAGATCAGATAAGGTAGGGCCATTATGTTCATCACCGCTGGGTGACTCAGGAGTCCTTTCTTTTAGTAGGCAGCTTTAAAAAAAGTCTTTTTTGTCATTTGTAGTTCTAGTTGAGAGTTCTAATTCGAAATGAGTAGCAAACCTTTTCAGCTTTCATATTAAAAAAACAACAACTCAAAACCACCATGTTTAAATGTGCGAAGGTACCGAGCCCCTCTCAATTAAAGTGGACAATGATCGGTCATTCTTTTTGGAAGTTGTCAGACTTTCAATATCAGACTGTACTTTGTATTAACGTTTCTTAAATACTAGGGACAAGCTTGCATCATTTTTGAGATTATGAATCTGGGTTTTAGTTTTCAATTTGCCACTGCAGGCATCTCACATAAATCATGTCTCATAAAGTTGAATGGACCAGTAGTTAAGTGTGCCATTAACGATGTTGTATATAGCTTAGTCATTCAAACGAGTATCGTGGAACGTGTTCCTTTGCATGTACTTTAAGAACAAAGAATTTGTTAATCATATTTCATGGTCAAAAACCTGACTACCTTACCAAAAAAGGTGACCTAACTTATAGCATAGTTTCAGGCAACTAAATGCTACTGCAATTAAGGCATCGATCATTTGATATTTTGGGGGCCATGTACATTTTTGAAAGAAATAACTTTTTTCTGAAAAATGTCAAATTAAATACTGTAAATCACTTAAATATGGCGTGAACATTAGATAGCGCAATTACGATACTGCCGTGAATAGCGTGATCTAAAGCCCCTTTCACACCAACTGGCGACGTCTGGCGATGCACTGGCAACGTCTTCACGACTGCTAATTCATCAAAAATCGCCAGTGCATCGCCAGTACATCGCCAAATGATTTGCTTGACGACTTATTGACGACCTATTGACGATCCAGTGGCAACCCATAAACGTACATCTGACGATGTGCTAACAACTCGCTCACGACCGCTGACAACTTCATGACGATGCACTGACGACCACTGGCAACATCATGACGACCACTGGCGTCTTCTTGGCGAATTGGTGACGACACATTGGCAACATTGCGATGTGTTGAAGACGTTGTGGCGACTTCAAAATGGCCGCCCCCAGATACATGGCAAAACATGACTTTAAACAGCAATGAACTTATAATATGGAGATGGGTAGTTGTGGGGTCTGGATATAAGTAGAGTATACCTGACACTATTTGGGCCCATTTTTTATTCATGGTGAAATTGTCCTTTAAATTTGTACACCAGATTAAAATAATGACAAGTATCAACACCAGTTCTTATACAGCTGGTGAAGCTGTTGATCAATGCCATTGATGTAAGGAATTTTTCGGACAATCAAAAAATCCTAATTGGTCTGTTCTCAATCGTATGGATAAATAATAATCCTGATTAGGTCTTAAGGTTAAGGTATTCAGTATATAGACTTGTATCCACCGAAGTGCTCACATGACCTTCCTCCCCTAGCAGGCCTGTACACACGGAAACCATTTCAATCCCACGTGGGATATTCCTGAGCAGCTGGCAGCATATATCGCACAAGCTCTAAGCACTGCCTTATTAACGCTAGGTACCCACTTTTGCAGCAGGGTAGACTGAGGCAATATGGAATAAACTGTCTTGCCCAAAAATAGATCATACAACTCAGTAAAAAAAAAAAAAAATCACACAAACATCTTGTTTCTTGGTGCCGGCTCAGTTGGTTGCTATGGCAACGAACTGGGACCAATCTAAGAGGATAAACATTGAAAACAGAATAAAATATCTGGCCACAAGCCACATATTTAACTGCATTGGTGAACAGGCTCCAGAGTACCTTCAAGTTTTTGAAAGAGTAAATGAATCCCACCACTGTAACACCAGACACAGTGTTAATGCTCTGATTTTACCAAAGGTTGGTTCATATGGTATAAAGTCCTTTCACTACATAGGTGCCAAAATCTGGAACTCTTTGCCAGACGAGATCCAGACTACGTTCAGTAAATCTCTTTTTAAAGTGAGATGCAAAAAACATTTCATGTCAGTCCTCTCTGAGTCATAAGAAGAAATTCATTAATTCTAGTGCGAACGTTTGTATTATACTATATGATATTGTTGTTATGTCAATCTTGAGCAGTGGAGTTGATCATCACATGTGATGCCATTGGACTCTGGGCAGACTGGGACCACTATGGAAATAAGTTTCTAAATTTTAGTGTATATATCCTGTGTCTGGTTAGAATTATATTGCATAGCAGTTAATGACTTTCCATCTAGTCACCTTTATATATGATTTTATGTGCCAAATGCTATGTAATACACATCTTACTAGACCGAATAAAATCAAATCAAATCAATCGTCACCAGTTCACCAACAAAAACACTGACGATCTGTTAACGACGCATTGGCAAGCTGCTGGCGTAGCTTGGCGATGGTTGGCGTGGCGCTGACGACCGATTGACGACGCTTTATTCACTGGCGACCGTTGGCGAGGCTTGGCGATTTTTTTGAACATTCCAAAAAAATCGCCAAGCTTGACGAAGCGTTGACGACGGCTGACGAGCGCTGGCGATGTGATGGCAATGTACTGACGTTGTCTGGCGTGGCATTGGCGATGTGTCCAAAATTGTTGGTCGCCAGTGCATCGCCAGACGTCGCCAGTTGGTGTGAAAGGGGCTTAAGTATAGCGGTGAACAAGAACAGCAGCAGCAAGTTCAATTAAGAATTAAATAAAGACGAGAATTTTACAATAGCTCATATGGGCATAGCTCTATTATCGCTATCTTATTATTCCCGCTATACTTAAGTGATTTACAGTAATCTGTATCTGAATATTTGGATAATCAGTAATCTTACCCTGAAAATAGATAAACAAAAAATCTGGATTAATTCTCATTCCAAGTGCCAGGAAATTGCTGAAAATGCATTTCAGAGTGTCTAGACCCATGGGCGCTAAAAGCTTGGCACTGAGCACTTGAATACAATGCGTTCCAAAAGCATTCAGCTCGGGTAAAGAAGGACCTGTTTTAAAATTCCTGTTAAGCCCCTGTAGCTAGTAGGAACGGGAGGCCTATGCGCACCCTCATTTTAATACATTTTTTTAACTCACATATTTGAAATCCTTAGGTGTTGTAATTTAATATTTTTTTGTTCCCCACCCAAACTCGTGTCCCATGTTAAATTGATATATTTTCAACAAATGAGGTCTCAAAATTTGAAATATTTCATTTGGCAAATATTAAGACCAGTCATGTTCTGATTGGTCAATTATGAAAGGTCATTTGAGGTCAAATTAGGTCAAAAAGATCACAAAAAAAAATTGGCTTTTCATTTTATTTCCATAAACTATTTTTTTTTGTTGTGAAAAATCACGTTGATGATTTTTTTAACATCATAGCATTTTTAGGCAAGATTTTAGACACACACTCACAATTAGTAAGTAGTCCAAAGAAAAGGAAATTACTATTGAAGGGTATGCGAGAGGTTGAAAGATGATTATGCACATTCAATATCTTGTCAGTTCAGGGGTCGATATAGGAGGGTAGGGATAACATTTTTCTCCATAACTTCAGTTATATTCAGACAATTTCAACAAATGAGGTATCAAAATGTGTAACTTTTTATTCTTCAAATTTGAAAGTGGGACTCTTACTGATTGTCAGTGACAAAGGTCACTTGAAGGTCATTTGAATGTCACATAAGGTCAAAAACATCACAAAGGTTTTTGTTCATAGTATTTCCGTAGACTAATATTTTACTTAAATCAAGTTGATAATTTTTTCAACATCATAGCATTTTTGGGCAGGATCATTAACCCACTCACAACTAGTATTTTAAAGAAAGGGAAATCACTATGGAAGGATGTGAGATTGGTTGGAAGATGACTAAGGGCCTGCCGTGTGGTCTAAGGCGTCGCCACTGACTGCTAGCCATCTCCCACCACTGCCTGGGTTCGAATTCCAGCCGGGGCATGTGGGAAAGTTGCCAATGACTTGGACTTAGGCGGTGGTTTTTGCTGGGTACTCCGGTTTCCTCCGCCAATTACAACTGGTTAGTCACGGATTAGCTGTTATATGGCAGAAAAAGTGACGAAAAATCGAAATTCCAAATTCCAAATTGAAATAAATAAATACTCTATTCCCCTAATATGTATTGTAATGAAATTATCGAAAATTCTCATCATAAGATAAAAACGAACTAGTAGTTGTTAGAAGGAAGGTTAGGGTTTTTACGTTGCTTTCAACAGCTTAGGTCATATCGCGACCGGATAGAATCCCGGAAGCGGGAAGAAATTCCATAATCTTTGCGATTAGTTTACAAGGGGTCTTTCAGTTGCAGAAGGATAATAGACAGTCCTCCACAACGCCGCACATTAATATAGCGACCTAGGCAGCGGAGAGTGGGAACCACCAACTCTCGCTTGGGAGCCAGGTGTCGTAACCACTAGGCCACGGCGGATGCCCTCCTCTAGTAGTTGATAAGAGATATATCAATATTTCTTTATTTTCAATTAAAATACAAATATTTCAACTTAACATTTCAACTATCGTACATACATGTACTTTGATTAACCATGCCAGAAAAAAATGTTTCAGATGCAAACTTGCTCAAATATTTGAGAAACATTTAAAGGGGAACTAAAGGCTCACATACATATTAGCTTATATGAAAGTAATACACTTCAAGAATAGGATTCTGTCCTCCTTTTTCTCTCAGTGATCCCATGAGGGGAAAATTTTGCGTATTGCCACCAGCCTGCCCATCCCCTAGCAGCCCCTGGTAGCAGCCATGTTCTTCAACTGCTATCAGCTGTGACTCAACGAGTGGCAGCCCACTTCCTATCCCCTAGCTCTGAGCAGTGTATCATAGACTGTAGTGCTCTGCACACCAACTCTCTTCGAAAGTTGCATAAACTTTTTTTAATTCTCCTCTCATGGGATCACTGAGAGAAAAAGGAGGACAGCATCCTATTCTTGAAGTGTAGTACTTTCATATAAGCTAATATGTATGTCAGCCTTTAGTTCCCCTTTAATACATGTGTACAAGTGGATACAACTTCCAGAAAAAAGAGAAATCATTGCATGCAACTTTCGCATTACAGCTCCCTTTGTCAAAAAATAATCTAGACAACCAGTCATTGATTGAAATCTAAATATCAGTGGGCAAGTAAAAAGTTTTTTTTATCCTCCCTATGGCGAGTGGGCGTGCAAAGAAAGTATCATTTACCCTTTCTCTGGAGTGGGTGGGTAAAATACAAGTTTCATTTTCCCTCCCTTTGGAATGGGTGCTAAACTAATGTTGTTATTTCTACCCTCCCTCCACCTCGTTTAAGGGAGGGTACAACAGTTTTCTTATTACCCTCCAGTCCCCAAAAGGACGGCCGTGTAAAAAAGCTTTTTATTTTCTCTTCGGTCTAATGTAATCGGTCTACTCGGCGTGACAAATCTAACCCGGCTGAGGTTCAAGGTGAAGGTCGTTCACTTGAGGTCATTCAGTTCCAGTCAAACAAATCACGATCTGTTTGTAATTACTATGTTTCGCTTTATATCAAGCAAACACTCCACCCAATAATGCGATGATGTGAGGATGTGGAATCTCAAGATCGCAAAGTATTGCCTGTAGTTGAGTCAAGGTGAGTATCTGACTTAAAAACAATATGAACATCTTTTATTGTCATTGTGTGACACTGTCACTAACCTGCTAACTGACTCAGTCACTCACTGAGCAGCTGTCAACTGCTCAGTGACACTGACAGTGTCAGAGTGTGACTGCTTGTGTTTGTTGTGACACAGGTATCTGAAATCGAAAACCTGGAATTAAACTTGATAGAGCTTTTGCCAGCATTAGGGGGGGGGGGGGGGGGGGGGGGTTGGAGAAGGAAGTCTTTAAATATTCTCTATATCAAAATACAGGGCCTTATTTAAGTCTGGGGTTAGCTTTGTATTCTCATATCATATGTCATCATTTCAGTCAATAATGTATTTCTCCATGTCTTCATATTTACAGCTTATTTATCTTGGTGTCCGAAAAGCTGCAAAGACAACATCATGGCAAGTAAGAGTGAGTCTCCGGTGGAAAAGAAGAGGAGTTTTTTTGGGTAAGTAGGAACACATGCATGCAACATTATGATAAACTTTAAGATCCAGTCAACCCTTGTATTGCGGGGCGAGTAGATTTCAGGAGCTACTACCTAATGACTTCACCTCTTTGCTTCTTGACATACACTGCTATGCCTTATTAAACACTACATTAGGGTCTTTCCTTTGGTGATATATTTCTTTTGTTTCAATCTTTTGTTTTATATAACATAATTCAAATACATGGAGAGTTGTTGCTTGCATTTCAAACCTTGGTGTCCTTTCATAAACTTATGGATGTCATATGTTATCATGTAAGATAAAATACTGAATCAATATTTATAAACATGTGTCTTATATATTAAATGCACAGTATCTTTTAGTTATACATGTACAAGGTCTGTCTTTGAAGTGCAACCTCTGAATTTTAGTCTTAAATTGCCACATATAAAAAAACAAAAAACTAACACATAAGGTTGTCATCTATGCTTTTCTAACCATTGGGTATCCAACCATGGTGCCCTGCATGCTAAGGCCTTGATGATTTTTCTACTCAGGAACCATACCATCTACCACAGAAAATAATAAAATCTACAATGCCTGCTGAAGGAGATGACAGTGAAAGGTTGGTTTAGTATATGTGTGTGTCGCAGCACCTGTGATCCCAGACCCAGCAATAACATGTTTTCCATGCGTCTGACACCTACTACTACTACTACATGTACCATAGGCCCTGGTTAGGGCTGGATACTGGTATCAGTTATTGTTAGCTTAATTATTCATTAGACTAGCTGTTATTTGTTTCACATTTAGTTCTCCAACTGATCATCTATATAATTTCATTCTTACTTGAAACAGTGTCCAGCCCTAGCCTAGCTTCACAATTCCTGTGTGTTTCTAGTAACACTTCTTACTCAATGGCACACACCATCTCACTCCCCCTGACCTTGACCTGACCCTCACCTGACCTTCCTAGCTCTTGTTACCTTAAGAAAGTGTTAAAAGAGATAGAAGTATTCAAATGTTTGTTATTTCTCTTGTTCACTACTAATTTACATTCAACTACTATTGTTTTTTCTGCACCTTGTGAGAGTATTTAATTGATAGGTAAGGGGTAGTAATACTTCTGTATTCAGGAGTACAGTGAAACCTGTTAGTAAAAACACTTTCAGGGTTGCTAGAGTGGTCTTCTAGGACTAGTAGTCTTTACTAACAGGCAAACTATTCTTTTTCCATCTCAGGAATTTTGGAATTGATCTTAACAGACTGGTGGTCTCTCTTGGTAGGTGTTTTTCTGTAGGAGATTTAACTAACACAGTCAAGGGACTACCCAGACTAAGTATGATTATCTACCTATAGTATTTTCACAAGGCTCTTCGAAGGTTATTTTTCCAAAGAATCATAGGTCTAGAAGATGTCAAGATCTCCAAGTAAAAATTGAGATTTAAGAAAATCAGTTACAAAGCTGCAAAATCTAAAGACGAACGTATAGAATAATAACTTCAGGTGCAATTGAAAAGAAAATGCAAAATAAGTGGAAAAACTAAAATAAATAGTATGATCACTTCTCACTTTTATACACTTATATTGCAAATTACAGTATAAAGTGAAAATATATGAACATTTTTCAAATTTCTTGCCACTGTTTATCATTTATCAGGTCACATCAATTGGTATTATTAGCAGCACCGATAAAATACCACACCATTCCTATTGGTCTGCATGATATCTGCATAATAAAATTTTGTCCACTATATCATTCTTTATCCCAATCCCCCAAAATGAGGGAGGGGCTCTAATAAAGTGACAATTTCTTAACAGGTAATTATAAGGTTGTTTTGCTCCTTATTTTGTCATGCTGATGGAATTTTGATTTGTACTAACATTGCATACTGGGCTAATTTTCAGGTAATTCCCTTAAGTAGGTTCAAAACTAGAGCCTCCAATGTGCCGAAAAAGTTTGTAGCAAGAATTTGTTGAAAAGTATAATTAACACTTGTCTTTCTGAAATTTTTGACTCGTGAGCTCATGAACTCACAGACGCGTAGATTTTCAAAAAAAATACTCATTTTCCAGACCAGCTATTAAGCAATCCTGATATATATTTGTATATGTTGTGTACCAGAAGTCAATTTGTACCAAAGTCTTTGTTTTTGTCACAAATCCTCAATACTGAAAGGATTATGTAAGCTCTTTTCACCTCTATCATGATATTATGGGGTCTAATCTCGCGGGAATCCTGCTTTGTAGACAACAATGAAGTAACTATTCTTGCTTAAAATGATTATGCTTTACTGTTACTCACATCTATCTGACTTACAAATACAGCAGGGAATATTATGATGTAGGTCGAAGTACCTCAGTATGATATTAGAGTGGACCTTTGCTATTAAGAATTGTGTGTTCCAATGTGAACATGACTGGAGCGTGTTAGTTTCAGAATAAACAATTCAACCTGTGCAGCTTATCAGAATTGAATCTGGAACAATATCACAGATTACTACTTTTCTTAGTGATTTCTGAAAGGCCATTGACATCCTGATGATACTCCTCTACAGGGATCTCCAGGCATTAATGTGTTAACCATCTATGTTGTGAGTGTCGGGTTGCTCTGAAATATAGAAAGTACATGAATATATAAACAAAGAACTTCATACATAGAACGATTAATGTAAGTTATTATTTATATTGCATTGTAGAATGCTCTTGAATAGTTTCTTGTTTTTCTTCCATACAAAAAAAGTTTTTCCATATTCACCAGACAGCTTGGCACTGTAGACATGACTGGGTTACCATAGAGGGAGATTTGATATCGACAATGGATTGGGATATTAGCTAGCTTAATTAACCCTTTCCCAAACCTGTTTGTTAGACTGGCTCCTAATCTATGGAATTATAAATCACTGCTTTTTGTGATATTGTCATTATCTTTTACTTCATACCTAAGTAGTAGCTAGAACCTAGGAATTGAAAAAGATCCCACAGCAGCCACCTGCAAATGGACGGTTGAATTAGAATTTTGACTTACATGCCTGCAGTGTAATCAGTGCTGCACTTGGGTCCTAGTCCCTAGGCAGTCGCTCCAAAATATAGGGTGCCTATTGGCTATAAGCAGGGTATATCAGTTAATCGGCTAGATTTGCTAGCGATGAGTTCCTGTTATATGTCTCAGTTTATATGCAAAAGGGTGAACCACAGTGAAGCCTAGTGGCTAGATTTAGGGTACCCTTTCTATGAAGGGTTAACCCACTCACACCCATAGTGCCCCCAAAATAACCTGCTTAGTTTGGTGATATCCCTTCTTTGAATGCATAGACAATGTTTTCGAAGGAGAAATGTTTGTCAGAACCCAATAAACAACTTTCCTTAAAATAATTTTTCGATTTTTTTTGTTATATTCTGAAATTATCTTTAGGACTTGTAAAGGTCCAGATGACACTGTATGCATGCATGAATGGGTTAATGGTCAGCAGGATGAGAGAGGAGGGTAGATTTAAGCAGGAAATGATCCTATTATCTGGCCAGCTCACTACACACATGGAGGATGTACAGTAGGCCTTGATGTAGCTGGCTGTCCACTATAAACAGCTCCTGAGTGTGTCTCTTACTGAGGGCCACCTGTACTGAAGGTTATCCTTAATCAAAACCAGGATTTTTTTTTAAATTCTTAAGTAGTTAAAAATAAAGTAGATGTCACAGGATATTATGTACAATGGATTCAGATGGACCTTCAAAGTAGGTGTTTAAGTTATACACATCCTACTGTTCAGTGTAAGTGCATGTGCGCTTAGCAAGTTTAATAGCACAAAATTCGCAAGATGGGGTATTGGCAATCCTCCAATTAGCCTCACCCCACGCTCAGTGCCGATTGTGGCAACAATCCATGGCTGCTAAGAGCTTGCAATTATGAGCACCTCACACTCTTTTGTCTTTTGTTACGACATGTCTAATTGGAAGCTTCAGCAATGGCGCGCCAAGGACTGATAGTGCGAAGTGTTCAAGCGCTTGAAAATACAATCAATATACAGTCTGTATCTGTGAAAATGCAATCAATATATGGTCTGTAACAGTACCACATGTAAAGGTAAGGAAATATTTACGTTTGCGTTGGGAGTTTGGGGAGGTTTAAAAGGCCAGACACTAATGTCCTCAGGGTTGTCCTTTCCAATATTTTTCAGAAAAAGGGGGGGGGGGGGCAGTTATTTGGGGTCTGTTTGCCTGTTCAGAGGAATACGGTAAAAGAAGGAATGACAGCACAAATTTTGCCTGTAGCATGACACATCAGATGGTCTGTCCAATTAAGTCTATGATCATTGGACAGAGACACGTGTCTAGGGCGACACTACTACTCAAATCCTCAATATCAAGCAAGGTGATTTCTGCTATAAAGCAATCAGTCAAACAAAGTTGGACTGCCAACATCCTTTCTGTTATTTACTATTTGTCTGTACTTGCTGAATATCACCATTCTCGAGATGCAGTGGTTTGTGACCACATTAACATGTATTTCAAAGCCCAGGGATGTCTCTCTTAATCAACCAATCAAAAACCTTGCCTGGGGTTTCTTCAAATATTTTGGCTGCGCAATCACCCAAAAAGATCTCTTTGTACATCTCATCTCAAATGCAATTGGTGCTTTCGCACTGCATAATAATGTCTTCAGTGATATACAGGTAGTGCATGTATGCCTGTGCCGAAGTGTCCACTCTTTAATCTACAATTATAACTTTTTGATAAGCTGCACCTGCGGAGCAATTTCACTTAGGTTTCATACATTTCTGAAACCTAATGTACCCTTCATTGATCAAGAAAATTTCATTTGAGGTAAAACACTGTAACATAGAAACTGTGGTGATATCCAGGTCAGCTCAAGTAGCTAAATAAAAGAAAACTTGTAGTTGAAACACCAAGACCTCAGGGACTAGAAAGGGGACAGGAGTGCTAGACTAGGATATGTGTTATTTTGAATGTGTCACCAGCACCACAGCCTTAATATCTTATATATAGTTTATATATTCATTTAGTATTGCAGTTAGTCAGTCAAGTATATTTGAAAGTACCACTTAATCATATATAGTATTTTTCCCAAGCTTTTCCCCATCAACAAGGACTATGTTATTGCTTAGTCTTTATATTTAGTTTGTTAAACCACCAATAGGTGGCCTCCTGAAGCACTCTTCCCATGTCTGCTTGACTGCCAAGTACACCCTAGATAATGCACCCTGCTGTGTAGCACCTCATGATGGTTATAATAGTCAAACTTTTTTATTGATGATCATACAGTCAAATATACACATTTTTGTTTTATTAGTTTGTCTGGTTTTTGATGACCTTGGTGTATGATATTTTACCTGTTAATGGAATCATAATGGAATCATGTTATTTACTGCTATGCTTAATGTAGTAACTGCAAAAGCTGCTTGTGCTTGTGATTGAAAATAAAAAAGAATTTAACCTGTTAATGCTCTCAGCGGTCAAATGCAGCCTTACGATTTTGAGTGAAATCTTTCAGGCGAAACCTTAGTTAAGATAATATTTTATGGATAAATGTTTATCAGGACACTATCAACAACTCTCTTTCTGATATTTTTGCGTTAAATTATTCTCAATTCCTAGTCATTGTCAAAAAGGTCATAGATTCGGAGAATAACTTCGAAAAAAAAATCTCAAGCATAAATGGGTTAATAAGGTTGCCAGGGAGTAACACATAAAACACCCTTTAGTTCTCAGCGGAAGATTCTAGGACTCTCTGTTCAGAGGGACTCTAGTGTTCCCAAGGGGAGCCACATTACCTTGAATACTTCGAGTTCATCATTTCATTATTCTTTAGTTCCATTGTATGGTTAAAAGTGTCGTTTGTAATTGTTAATTTATCATGAGGATGGCTGGCTTAGCTTCATTTTAAGGCCTGCTGACCTTAAAATTTTATTTTGAATGTTGGAAAGATAGTAATTAATCATACCTGCTACTTGTGATAACTACTGTAAGTGATAGATTTTATCATCTAGATAGGTTGTGCCACACTTAAAATAAACAAAAGTCGGACCTGTTGAGTACATGAATTCAAAGGCCAGTTAACTCATTGAGGCCTCTAGGCCCAGCTTAAGGGAGATAAAACATTATGCAAAAAATGCCTTTATTTAAATTATTTGAACAATTTTCTAGGGCCTATTTGTTTTTTGGGTAAAAAATGTAAAAAGAAATGTATATTGTTACATTTCCTGCCGAATGGAGACAAGGCCTCGGCAATTGTAAAAGGCGAGGTGAGGGTGACTACATTACTTAGGAAAACCGCCATATCCTGATGAGGATTCAATCCCTGACGGTGGTGAGAGATAATGAGCTGTCTACGAGGAGCAGTGCCTTAGATCCCTCTCATATTAGGGCAGTTCCCAGGAAGTCTAGTAGACATAAATGAGTTAATGTTCATTGAAAAAAGTCTATTGCTGGAGAGCTTTATTTTAAGTCAAGTGGGTGCAGTCCACATGTTGGTTTATTTAAAGGAGACAAGATGTGAAGCTTTGTTCTTGAGTGTCTGAGTATTTCATTTCCAGTAATTTACAAGGAAGTTCTTTCATATGCGTAGCTTCTCCTTGAGTAATGTCACCTCAAGCAGTATTTCTGTCACTTTCAATTTTCTCATGAGTGTATTGTACAGTGATAGTATTAGGGACGGGGTATGTAAATTACTTTGTGCTGACAGAAAAGGCCACTAATAACATTTAGAGATAATTCTCATCATGGATATTTAAACACTAGGGAGAAGAAAGTTTCCTTGCAGTATTCATGTGCATTTCAGATTAACCCACTTACACTTAGACTTCCCCTTAAAAAGTATCATTTTAAGCTATGATACATTTAAGAAATAACTTCACAATGGGACACAAATTAGCCAAATATTTTAGGAAGAGGGAAAGTTAAATTCTGAGGAACATTTACTCTTAAAATATTTTTTCAAAAATATGCTTTTGTCATCACCAAAAAGGTCCAGCCTTTTAAGGGGGCTACAGGTATGAATGGGTTAATCACACCTAGCATTTACCATTAAGGGGCCTGATTCACCCGTTCATGCCCATAGAGCCCAAAAAACTCTGACTCTTTTTAAACATTTTAATAAACAGCATTTTTTTAAAGAAAATTCAAAAAAGATTTTGATCAGAACTAAACCAACAACTTTCCTTTAAAGATTTTGTAAATTCATGCTTAATTCTTTTTCTATTTTCTATTTTCCATAGTAGCGCAGGTCCAGATGGCACTGGTGAGAATATCTCCCAGCATAGATGGGTTAAAGTTTCCAATCCTTGTTGATATAACATCCTTGTAAGAATGAACAAACTTTGTACCTTTAGGGTCCTAGATTTAAAGTACACATACTTATCGTATATTTAGCTACTTACATCTGAAATGCACACATGGTTAGATAACAAATTTGAAGAAAACTCATCAAAATAAAGGATACTTTTTAAAAAGTGGGATTGTTAAATCCATCAGGAACAACAGCTGAAGGTAAAGATATTTCTCAAAATATTGCTTTTTATCAGAGTATGTCCATTTGTATATCAGATCATGTGCACAGTCCATATGTTAATAGGTTAATAGTTTACACATAGTTGACACCAAAATCTCCAATGGAAAACTTTTTACATGGTCCGGAGATAAGGGTTTATTTTGGGGTCACTGCTGCTACATGGTCGTTGTCTCCTGTTTGCTATATATAACCCTTTCATGCCCAAAACTACCAATGGTCTGATACAAACATTTGTCTTGAAAAGCATGTTGACTTTGACACCTTATTCAGATCTAGAGGTCTTTATGATAATTGTCATCCAGCAGAAACTGGCAAAATATTTCAAGAAGCTCTGTAGTAGGGTAGTAAGGTAGATAAGAGTATTTTTTACGTACAAATTAGGGTTTTTTATGTTTGTAGATGCCCTTTTCCAATCCCTCTAGGCCGACCCCTCCCCTATCCTAATTTAATCCATATCTTCTCCAGATAGTTCAGGGTTCAACATTGAGGCTTTTTAGCCTTTGACCCCAAAATGTGTATGCCAGGGGCTCAAGCAGGCTGCTTATCAATGATATAAATGGTTATCAAAAAATGATATATAGTATTCATTTTAGATGCTAATGAATAACTTATGTAAGAAATATAACTGCTCATATTTACTAGTTTAGTAGGTATTTACTTATTATATCTCAATTTAAACTGTCTGAGCTGGCCTTTTACTCAATGTCTTATAGTTGACCCCTGTAGTTATAGCAATACATTCTGTATTTTCACCTTCAGACCCAAAAACCCTTCTCCTCCCCCATGTGAGACTTGTAATCTTCTACTATGATCCACATGATCAATGTCAGGCCTCCCGGCCGGCCGGCGACTCCAACCCTGGCCAGCAGATGGCTCTGATGGCAATGAGATGAGAATGCTAATTTATCATTATGGAGGCCACATAATGACCTCTGCACTGAGTGAGAGGAGGAGGTGTTAGGAACACACACTCTAACACTCACTACTAGTATCAGCTGGGAGGAGACTCAGGGGAGCTAGAGGCCGCTGCTGCAGGATTGTTACCTTCACAACTCTATAGATTGATCCCTTATTGCTGGTACACATATTAAGGTAATGAAGTTATTCATTTTAACCCATTCATGCCAAGAGATATCTGTAACAAGTATCATCTGAATTTATGATACTCAATTTATTTTTTGGTTAATTTAGTATCTGATAACTTTTCTCTCTTATTTGCATTTTCTAAAATGTTCTTTTTTAATACCCATTCATACTAGGAAATATCTGCGACAAGTGTCATCTGAATTTATGATACTTTTAGGAATAACTCAATCTATCTTTTAATCAATTAAGTATCTGATAATGCTTCTCTCTCATTTCCATTTTCTAAAATATTCATTTAAAGACCCAGTCATGTTTGCAGCGAAGAAATTGTTCTGATTATGTAGGGATCACCTTTTTGACCAGAATTTCATTTGGATAAATATTGGAAGGAGAAATATTGACAAGAATCCAGCCTACAACTCTCCTCTTTTGGTACTAAGAACTGCTCTGGGCCCCTAAAACTTATGATGCCAGATATATGCTTTTTCAATCTACAGCTTATCGTTCTTTTTGATCCATAAATTCTACTACATAATAGAACCATTTTTTCTGTAAAATTAAGGAAAATTTAATAGTTATTAATGGGTCTTAAATTTTTCTTTGGGCCCCAGACTTCCCTAAGTTAGGAGCACTCAGTTTTACCAAAATATTTCTTGGATCACAGTGGCCTGAGGTGTTTTGTTTTTCTAATTTTATTACTCTTTTATGATATCATTGTGTTTGGTACTTACTGTTCTTGTGGTGACGAGTACTTATCATTATGGGTCAAATGCAGTCAGCTGTGGCAGTGTAGGAGGGGTGTTACTGCAAGAATAGACAGTCTTAAAGATTTTAACTTGCAGTGGAAAATTGAGTATAAAAGCGGTTTTATTGGAAATAACTACAAAAAAGTGGTATATTTAGGTAAGGAAGTATATGATACACCGGCTTGCAGCTTAGTATAGGAGTTTAAGCGTGCTCTTGAGGGTAAAAGTTGTAACTATTGACTTTAAAAAGTTCTATGTGACCATTTCCTGTCATGGTATGCCTTTTGTGTAAGGAAACACCAAGACCAACAGGATCACTAAATCAGCCTGTCCAGACCAGGAAGTTTTTATCCCATTTCCATTCATGCAAGAATGTACCAGTATTAAAAGATCCTGGAACGGAGACATTCAGTGCTGTACGTAGCACAGTATTCTGGTGGCAGGAGTGTGAAAAATGGTTCCCGATTGGCACCAACAAATGATAGCCCCTTTACTATCAGTATAAGATAACAACATACATCTATGTAAAATAAAAAAGTAAGAGTCCACATGTTTAATGAATTAGCTTTGAAATGATATTAACAGGATATATCCCTAACCCTCCTGGCCAAATGGATTTAAGACATCACACATGTTGAGGCTTCTGTAGTACACCTGGGAGTAGTAGTATTTCTCTGTGTACACTGATGAGACAATCACATATGCAAAAGTTGGACATCCCAGTGTCATGCATTTAGGGGCCTAAATCTGAGGTCAGGCTAACAGGAGGTTAAGTAGCACTAGTTAAGTAGCACATTTATTTACCATTCATACCAATTAGTGCATGAGTGATCACTCAAATATCACTTTCACGCACACTAGATATACAGTACACACTGCACCATGGTAATTGCTTATGGGTATTAGAGATTCATGTAAATATATGCTGTTATGTAACTAGTGAGTGAAGGTCCTTATCTGATATGGCAGGTGTGATTAGTAAGGATGGTAGTACAAGCCAAGCCTATAGAGCACAGATAGTGCAAAGGAAGGGATTGGTTCAGCAAGCCTCCCAGTAGGCCAGATTCAGAAATCTCATACCTCATGGATAAACAGCTTTAGGGCAATTTAGAGTTGGCCATCTAATATTTGAGAATCATGTGCAACCACAGTGTGGGTGTGAGTTTTGTTGTAAATATTGTATGGTAAAATACTAACTATAGGCAATGATTATAGGCAATTATCTGTAGATTAGTTACCTTCAGGTAACTAAACTACAGATAATGCAATTATAAAAAGATTACGTTTATAGGAGCCTGCAGAAGTCAAAAGGTGATCTTAGTGGCCACTGGTGGCTGTAGGTCTGAATATGACCAATGTCAACCCTCCTATCATAGGGATTCTGGTACCTATGTGCACTCCCAGAAAAATATGTATTTGATTTAAACAATTATGTATTAGTCAATTTTATTCGTTATCATTATCAAGAGAGTGAATGCATGTGTGTATTATCCAAAATCCCCTTATTACTCATTATTACATTCCAATACTTGACCATTGGTTTTGGATTCAGAACATTTTTAAGGTTACTTTTTCTGCCGCATTTATGCTGAAATGAGAACAGCCAGTTAATTATGGCAAAGGAGTGCAGTTTACCTGAGAAATAACACCACCAAGCCTACACCCCGCCGCTCAACATACAAGGCGTTCCTGTCCTTCCACATATAAGGTAGCCCATGGCCCGCCCACTAGTAAATTTCTCCCTAATCGGAACCTAAGACTGTTGTGAAAGTCAGTATGCAGTTCAGCTGTATCAGACAAGGCTGGGAGGGGCCTCCTTCCTAAGCCTACTGTGAGAATGAGTGAGCAAAGAAAGTAGCGCACCAAACTAAACATGCCTGTCATTCAGTCAAACAGTGAAGCGGCCAGTGTGTGCTTTACTTGTCTTGATTGCTCTTTGGATTTTGCTCAGCAGGTTAACTCATGAACTTAAGAAAATAGCCAGGAACCGTGCAGACCTAGTTTGTACAGAGTAAGTATCTTTCTCACATCAATTTCAATTTTTATGAATTACAACTAAGTTAATAAGATAGAGCTGGTCAGTTACCAGTAAATCCAAGGCTTATTACAAGTCAGTGTTAAATGGCTGCCTTCATGGGCAGATCATTGCGACTCAGACCACATCTGTGGTCAGAGTCACAATGATCTGCCCAGCTGAGGTGATATTAGCCCAGGAATTATGCTACTGTTGGCTAATTGTACCAATACAAAATGATGCAAAAAACTTGAAAAATGACTGAAACCTCGGCACATGAGTACTCATCTGAGAGTGCTCAGCGAGAGCTATCCAATGAATACCAACATAACAGGGTTAAGATGGTTTTCAAAAAACTTTGTGTTCCTGTGCTTTGGCCGAAAGTAGCTTTAGCATTGGAAGGATTGATCGCCAAGAAGGAGCCATTAGAGCTGCAGTAGGTTACACAACGGAAACTCCTGATAACTACACTGCCATTTAGAATAAAGAAGAGACCTTAAACCAACCTACTTCTCATCTGGTTTAGTTGTGGCATTATTATCTAATGCAGCCTGAGAACCAGGCTACAGCCAGCCTCAAAGGTCAAAACCAGGATGTAAACATTCCCAGGCAGAAAACTGGCATCAGATTTTAGGTCAGTGTTGCATGTCATAGATAACTATTGCAGTGGTTGGAATATCCTAGTCTTGCAGAGTTATGGTCATTCTGGATAGAATCTGTTGTCTAATTAACCCATTCATGCCTTTAGCGCCCAAAGCCCCCTGACTATTTTGGTGATATATCTCTAACAAAAGAAAATATTTGAAGGAGAAATGTTGATCAAAATCCAACCCAAAAATCTCTATGAAATATTTTGTGGATTAATGATTAATTCCAAAATTATTTTCAAAAGTATCTAACAGGCATGAAATGGTTAAAGAGTTAGTCTGCTGTTCATGGTCTTTAAAAGACTGAGTCAGAGTTAAACTGAACATGCCCGAAGATTTCTTAGAAAATGTGTCACCTGGAACTATGTTACCTTTGTATATAACTTTGTAAATAAACTTAAATTTATGAAGAATTAAAGGAAAGAAGTTGGTTGTGTTCTAGTGTAGATTTCTTTTCCAGAAGAAGTGTTTTAATAGAATTATTGCTGAAAATGTAAGGTTGTTTTTGTGGTGTGATACACAGTAAAGAATTGACTATTCTGAAAGGTGATGTGTGACAGCCATACAGCATCATCTGATAATCGTCATGATGATAATACAAGCTTGTACAGTCATCAAGCCTTGAAGAGCAAAATTAATATAGAATTACATGTATGTATTTACAGCCGTTGTTAACAAACCATTTATATTCATTCTGATATCATAAATGTGCAGATTCCAAGAGCACAAATACTGACAATTCGAAACCAAACTTAAAATGTGAACTATAAAGCCTAATAGCGAGAAAACTGTGAACACATCCTTAATTCCTTATTGTGAGTCATAATGGTGTAAAACAGACTAGTTGAACACAAATAAAGGCTCTACATAGGTCGAGTACATTAGCTGACAGTATCTAGTTTCTTATCTACCTGTCAGGGGGCAGCACTGCATGATATGAGCACTTTGGTATGGATTGACAATTGGATCTTTATTCGTCTCCCCTTTCTCCTTCTGATTCTTTTAATCAAATCACCCCTTCTTTCATTCATTTTCAAGGGTATCCTTTTTCCCTACCCTTTCCCTGAAATCCTTCTACTAGAACCCAGATGTTTTCACCAAAAAATCTCCCCAGCTTACCTATGCTTGCTTTCTTACCAAGCCCCATTCCTTTTTTTTTGATGATTCTAATAATTATGCTCCATCACTTTTTTTGTTCACATTTTATTGTTTCCCCCTTTCCTCTATAGAAATTCTACTTTTTGATACTGGAATACTTATCACCCCCCCCCCCCCCCCCCCCCCCCCCCAAAAAAAAAAAAGGACTTCCTTAGTAATCATTAACCAAATTACATATACCTGAAACTATTCAACTTTCTACCAACTTTTACATGCACCCCTTACCAAATAAAGCTTTGAAAACCAAGGTATTTTCCTCGGAATATCCATTGATTTCCTAAGATTTCACAGCTTTATTTGATAAGAGAGAGCAGAATTTGTTCACAAACTACTTAAGTAGGAGGACAACACAAAATACATATTTTGGGAAATAACTTAAAAACTGAATATAAGTTCACAAAATATTTACAGGAGAGTTGTAGGTCAGGGTAGGATCAAAATGACTCTTTCAGATATTTTAAGAAAAATGCTCTCACCACAAAGATTTTCCCATAAAAGTCATGACGTATTTCAGTGCTGCAGGTATGAATACATACACATTTTTGCTGTAGGAGATTAGTAACCATATGGACAAATTGTCAAGGGTGAGAAAGACATATCACAGGTATGTGGGTGTTTTAGGTTTAGGTAAACATCAATTAAGGTTTAATAGATAATTTAACAGATAAATATATCAATTAAAAGTAATATATATCTCAACAATAGAAATATATTTGAAGGTAAAGGGTTTTCTGCTAACAAATTTGAAAAGAAAATACAATGCAGAAAAAAATGAATGGTTACAAGATTTAAGAGTAGCTGGTTCCTTTTATAGAAGGTGATTTTTAAAAGTTATTTTTAGAATTGCTATAAATCCAGGTGACATTTTTCAAGTGGAGCTCCGAGGACACCACACACAGAGACAAAAGGAGCTGGCATTCTGAAGATGAATAAATTACCCATTGACTGCACAGTGTGCGTCATCACTGAAGAAAGCCTGGGGTATGAGTCCTACTGGGGGGCATGTGAGGAAGTTACCAGTGACTGCTCAGTGTGCGTCATCACTGGGGAAAGCCTGGGGTATGAGTCCTACTGGGGGTCTGTGAGGAAGTTACCAGTGACTGCTCAGTGTGCATCATCACTGGGGAAAGCCTGGGGTATGAGTCCTACTGGGGGTCTGTGAGGAAGTTACCAGTGATTGCACAGTGTGCGTCATCACTGGGGAAAGCCTGGGGTATGAGTCCTACTGGGGGCCTGTCAGGAAGTTACAAGTGACTGCTCAGTGTGCGTCATCACTGGGGAAAGCCTAGGGTATGAGTCCTACTGGGGGCATGTGAGGAAGTTACCAGTGACTGCTCAGTGTGCGTCATCACTGGGGAAAGCCTAGGTTATGAGTCCTACTGGGGGCCTGTCAGGAAGTTACCAGTGACTGCTCAGTGTGCATCATCACTGAAGAAAGCCTGGGGTATGAGTCCTGCTGGGGGTCTGTGAGGATGTTACCAGTGACTGCTCAGTGTGCGTCATCACTGGGGAAGGCCTGGGGTATGAGTCCTGCTGGGGGTCTGTGAGGAAGTTACCAGTGACTGCTCAGTGTGTCTCATCACTGGGGAAAGCCTGGGGTATGAGTCCTACTGGGGGCCTGTGAGGAAGTTACCAGTGACTGCTCAGTGTGCATCATCACTGGGGAAAGCCTGGGGTATGAGTCTCACTGGGGGTCTGTGAGGAAGTTACCAGTGACTGCTCAGTGTGGGTCATCACTGGGGAAGGCCTGGGGTATGAGTCCTACTGGGGGTCTGTGAGGAAGTTACCAGTGACTGCTCAGTGTGCATCATCACTGGGGAAAGCCTGGGGTATGAGTCCCACTGGGGGCCTGTCAGGAAGTTACCAGTGACTGCTCAGTGTGCACCATCACTGGGGAAAGCCTGGGGTATGAGTCCTACTGGGGGCCTGTGAAGAAGTTACCAGTGACTGCTCAGTGTGCATCATCACTGGGGAAAGCCTGGGGTATGAGTCTCACTGGGGGCCTGTGAGGAAGTTACCAGTGACTGCTCAGTGTGCGTCATCACTGGGGAAAGCCTGGGGTATGAGTCCTACTGGGGGTCTGTGAGGAAGTTACCAGTGACTGCTCAGTGTGCATCATCACTGGGGAAAGCCTGGGGTATGAGTCCCACTGGGGGCCTGTCAGGAAGTTACCAGTGACTGCTCAGTGTGCATCATCACTGGGGAAAGCCTGGGGTATGAGTCCTACTGGGGGTCTGTGAGGAAGTTACCAGTGACTGCTCAGTGTGCATCATCACTGGGGAAAGCCTGGGGTATGAGTCCTACTGGGGGTCTGTGAGGAAGTTACCAGTGACTGCTCAGTGTGCGTCATCACTGGGGAAAGCCTGGGGTATGAGTCCTACTGGGGGTCTGTGAGGAAGTTACCAGTGACTGCTCAGTGTGCATCATCACTGGGGAAAGCCAGGGGTATGAGTCCCACTGGGGGCCTGTCAGGAAGTTACCAGTGACTGCTCAGTGTGCACCATCACTGGGGAAAGCCTGGGGTATGAGTCCTACTGGGGGCCTGTGAAGAAGTTACCAGTGACTGCTCAGTGTGCATCATCACTGGGGAAAGCCTGGGGTATGAGTCTCACTGGGGGCCTGTCAGGAAGTTACCAGTGACTGCTCAGTGTGCACCATCACTGGGGAAAGCCTGGGGTATGAGTCCTACTGGGGGCCTGTGAGGAAGTTACCAGTGACTGCTCAGTGTGCATCATCACTGGGGAAAGCCTGGGCTATGAGTCCCACTGGGGGCCTGTCAGGAAGTTACCAGTGACTGCTCAGTGTGCACCATCACTGGGGAAAGCCTGGGGTATGAGTCCTACTGGGGGCCTGTGAAGAAGTTACCAGTGACTGCTCAGTGTGCGTCATCACTGGGGAAGGCCTGGGGTATGAGTCCTACTGGGGGCCTGTGAGGAAGTTACCAGTGACTGCTCAGTGTGCGTCATCACTGGGGAAGGCCTGGGGTATGAGTCCTACTGGGGGTCTGTGAGGAAGTTACCAGTGACTGCTCAGTGTGCGTCATCACTGGAGAAGGCATGGGGTATGAGTCCTACTGGGGGTCTGTGAGGAAGTTACCAGTGACTGCTCAGTGTGCGTCATCACTGGGGAAGGCCTGGGGTATGAGTCCTACTGGGGGTCTGTGAGGAAGTTACCAGTGACTGCTCAGTGTGCGTCATCACTGGGGAAGGCCTGGGGTATGAGTCCTACTGGGGGTCTGTGAGGAGGTTACCAGTGACTGCTCAGTGTGCATCATCACTGGGGAAGGCCTGGGGTATGAGTCCTACTGGGGGTCTGTGAGGAAGTTACCAGTGACTGCTCAGTGTGCATCATCACTGGGGAAAGCCTGGGCTATGAGTCCTACTGGGGGCCTGTGAGGAAGTTACCAGTGACTGCTCAGTGTGCGTCATCACTGGTGAAGGCCTGGGGTATGAGTCCTACTGGGGGCCTGTCAGGAAGTTACCAGTGACTGCTCAGTGTGCGTCATCACTGGGGAAGGCCTGGGGTATGAGTCCTACTGGGGGCCTGTGAGGAAGTTACCAGTGACTGCTCAGTGTGCATCATCACTGGAGAAGGCCTGGGGTATGAGTCCTACTGGGGGTCTGTGAGGAAGTTACCAGTGACTGCTCAGTGTGCGTCATCACTGGGGAAGGCCTGGGGTATGAGTCCTACTGGGGGTCTGTGAGGAAGTTACCAGTGACTGCTCAGTGTGCATCATCACTGGGGAAAGCCTGGGGTATGAGTCCTACTGGGGGTCTGTGAGGAAGTTACCAGTGACTGCTCAGTGTGCGTCATCACTGGAGAAGGCCTGGGGTATGAGTCCTACTGGGGGTCTGTGAGGAAGTTACCAGTGACTGCTCAGTGTGCGTCATCACTGGGGAAGGCCTGGGGTATGAGTCCTACTGGGGGTCTGTGAGGAAGTTACCAGTGACTGCTCAGTGTGCATCATCACTGGGGAAAGCCTGGGGTATGAGTCCTACTGGGGGTCTGTGAGGAAGTTACCAGTGACTGCTCAGTGTGCGTCATCACTGGAGAAGGCCTGGGGTATGAGTCCTACTGGGGGCCTGTGAGGAAGTTACCAGTGACTGCTCAGTGTGCGTCATCACTGGGGAAGGCCTGGGGTATGAGTCCTACTGGGGGTCTGTGAGGAAGTTACCAGTGACTGCTCAGTGTGCGTCATCACTGGAGAAGGCCTGGGGTATGAGTCCTACTGGGGGTCTGTGAGGAAGTTACCATTGACTGCTCAGTGTGCATCATCACTGGAGAAGGCCTGGGGTATGAGTCCTACTGGGGGTCTGTGAGGAAGTTACCAGTGACTGCTCAGTGTGCGTCATCACTGGGGAAGGCCTGGGGTATGAGTCCTACTGGGGGTCTGTGAGGAAGTTACCAGTGACTGCTCAGTGTGCATCATCACTGGGGAAAGCCTGGGGTATGAGTCCTACTGGGGGCCTGTCAGGAAGTTACCAGTGACTGCTCAGTGTGCATCATCACTGGGGAAGGCCTGGGGTATGAGTCCTACTGGGGGCCTGTGAGGAAGTTACCAGTGACTGCTCAGTGTGCATCATCACTGGAGAAGGCATGGGGAATGAGTCCTACAAGGGGCCTGTGAGGAAGTTACCAGTGACTGCTCAGTGTGCGTCATCACTGGGGAAAGCCTGGGGTATGAGTCCTACTGGGGGCCTGTGAGGAAGTTACCAGTGACTGCTCAGTGTGCGTCATCACTGGAGAAGGCATGGGGAATGAGTCCTACAAGGGGCCTGTGAGGAAGTTACCAGTGACTGCTCAGTGTGCGTCATCACTGGAGAAGGCATGGGGAATGAGTCCTACTGGGGGCCTGTGAGGAAGTTACCAGTGACTGCTCAGTGTGCATCATCACTGGAGAAGGCATGGGGAATGAGTCCTACAAGGGGCCTGTGAGGAAGTTACCAGTGACTGCTCAGTGTGTGTCATCACTGGAGAAGGCATGGGGAATGAGTCCTACAAGGGGCCTGTGAGGAAGTTACCAGTGACTGCTCAGTGTGCATCATCACTGGAGAAGGCATGGGGAATGAGTCCTACAAGGGGCCTGTGAGGAAGTTACCAGTGACTGCTCAGTGTGCATCATCACTGAAGAAAGCCTGGGGTATGAGTCCTACTGGGGGCCTGTGAGGAAGTTACCAGTGACTGCTCAGTGTGCATCATCACTGGAGAAGGCATGGGGAATGAGTCCTACTGGGGGCCTGTGAGGAAGTTACCAGTGACTGCTCAGTGTGCATCATCACTGGGGGAAGCCTGGGGAATGAGTCCTACTGGGGGCCTGTGAGGAAGTTACCAGTGACTGCTCAGTGTGTGTCATCACTGGAGAAGGCATGGGGAATGAGTCCTACTGGGGGCCTGTGAGGAAGTTACCAGTGACTGCTCAGTGTGCATCATCACTGGAGAAGGCATGGGGAATGAGTCCTACAAGGGGCCTGTGAGGAAGTTACCAGTGACTGCTCAGTGTGCGTCATCACTGGAGAAGGCATGGGGAATGAGTCCTACAAGGGGCCTGTGAGGAAGTTACCAGTGACTGCTCAGTGTGCGTCATCACTGGAGAAGGCATGGGGAATGAGTCCTACAAGGGGCCTGTGAGGAAGTTACCAGTGACTGCTCAGTGTGCGTCATCACTGGAGAAGGCATGGGGAATGAGTCCTACAAGGGGCCTGTGAGGAAGTTACCAGTGACTGCTCAGTGTGCGTCATCACTGGAGAAGGCATGGGGAATGAGTCCTACTGGGGGCCTGTGAGGAAGTTACCAGTGACTGCTCAGTGTGCGTCATCACTGGAGAAGGCATGGGGAATGAGTCCTACAAGGGGCCTGTGAGGAAGTTACCAGTGACTGCTCAGTGTGTGTCATCACTGGAGAAGGCATGGGGAATGAGTCCTACAAGGGGCCTGTGAGGAAGTTACCAGTGACTGCTCAGTGTGCGTCATCACTGGAGAAGGCATGGGGAATGAGTCCTACTGGGGGTCTGTGAGGAAGTTACCAGTGACTGCTCAGTGTGTGTCATCACTGGAGAAGGCATGGGGAACGAGTCCTACAAGGGGCCTGTGAGGAAGTTACCAGTGACTGCTCAGTGTGCATCATCACTGAAGAAAGCCTGGGGTATGAGTCCTACTGGGGGTCTGTGAGGAAGTTACCAGTGACTGCTCAGTGTGTGTCATCACTGGGGAAGGCATGGGGAATGAGTCCTACTGGGGGCCTGTGAGGAAGTTACCATTGACTGCTCAGTGTGCGTCATCACTGGGGAAAGCCTGGGGTATGAGTCCTACTGGGGGCCTGTGAGGAAGTTACCAGTGACTGCTCAGTGTGCGTCATCACTGGGGAAGGCCTGGGGAATGAGTCCTACTGGGGGCCTGTGAGGAAGTTACCAGTGACTGCTCAGTGTGCGTCATCACTGGAGAAGGCATGGGGAATGAGTCCTACAAGGGGCCTGTGAGGAAGTTACCAGTGACTGCTCAGTGTGCGTCATCACTGGAGAAGGCATGGGGAATGAGTCCTACTGGGGGCCTGTGAGGAAGTTACCAGTGACTGCTCAGTGTGCATCATCACTGGAGAAGGCATGGGGAATGAGTCCTACAAGGGGCCTGTGAGGAAGTTACCAGTGACTGCTCAGTGTGTGTCATCACTGGAGAAGGCATGGGGAATGAGTCCTACAAGGGGCCTGTGAGGAAGTTACCAGTGACTGCTCAGTGTGTGTCATCACTGGAGAAGGCATGGGGAATGAGTCCTACTGGGGGCCTGTGAGGAAGTTACCATTGACTGCTCAGTGTGCGTCATCACTGGGGAAAGCCTGGGGTATGAGTCCTACTGGGGGCCTGTGAGGAAGTTACCAGTGACTGCTCAGTGTGCGTCATCACTGGGGAAGGCCTGGGGTATGAGTCCTACTGGGGGCCTGTGAGGAAGTTACCAGTGACTGCTCAGTGTGCGTCATCACTGGGGAAGACCTGGGGTATGAGTCCTACTGGGGGTCTGTGAGGAAGTTACCAGTGACTGCTCAGTGTGCATCATCACAGGGGAAAGCCTAGGGGTATGAGTCCTACTGGGGGCCTGTGAAGAAGTTACCAGTGACTGCTCAGTGTGTGTCATCACTGGAGAAGGCATGGGGAATGAGTCCTACTGGGGGCCTGTGAGGAAGTTACCAGTGACTGCTCAGTGTGCGTCATCACTGGAGAAGGCATGGGGAATGAGTCCTACTGGGGGCCTGTGAGGAAGTTACCATTGACTGCTCAGTGTGTGTCATCACTGGAGAAGGCATGGGGAATGAGTCCTACTGGGGGCCTGTGAGGAAGTTACCAGTGACTGCTCAGTGTGTGTCATCACTGGGGAAAGCCTGGGGTATGAGTCCTACTGGGGGCCTGTGAGGAAGTTACCAGTGACTGCTTAGTGTGCGTCATCACTGGAGAAGGCATGGGGAATGAGTCCTACTGGGGGCCTGTGAGGAAGTTACCAGTGACTGCTCAGTGTGCGTCATCACTGGGGAAAGCCTGGGGTATGAGTCCTACAAGGGTTCTGTGAGGAAGTTACCAGTGACTGCTCAGTGTGCGTCATCACTGGAGAAGGCATGGGGAATGAGTCCTACTGGGGGCCTGTGAGGAAGTTACCAGTGACTGCTCAGTGTGCGTCATCACTGGAGAAGGCATGGGGAATGAGTCCTACTGGGGGCCTGTGAGGAAGTTACCAGTGACTGCTCAGTGTGCGTCATCACTGGAGAAGGCATGGGGAATGAGTCCTACTGGGGGTCTGTGAGGAAGTTACCAGTGACTGCTCAGTGTGCATCATCACTGGAGAAGGCATGGGGAATGAGTCCTACAAGGGGCCTGTGAGGAAGTTACCAGTGACTGCTCAGTGTGCGTCATCACTGGGGAAAGCCTGGGGTATGAGTCCTACTGGGGGCCTGTGAGGAAGTTACCAGTGACTGCTCAGTGTGCATCATCACTGGAGAAGGCATGGGGAATGAGTCCTACTGGGGGCCTGTGAGGAAGTTACCAGTGACTGCTCAGTGTGCATCATCACTGGAGAAGGCATGGGGAATGAGTCCTACTGGGGGCCTGTGAGGAAGTTACCAGTGACTGCTCAGTGTGTGTCATCACTGGAGAAGGCATGGGGAATGAGTCCTACTGGGGGCATGTGAGGAAGTTACAGTGACAGCTCAGTGTGCGTCATCACTGGGGAAAGCCTGGGGTATGAGTCCTACTGGGGGCCTGTGAGGAAGTTACCAGTGACTGCTCAGTGTGCATCATCACTGGGGAAGGCATGGGGAATGAGTCCTGCTGGGGGCATGTGAGGAAGTTACAGTGACAGCTCAGTGTGCGTCATCACTGGGGAAAGCCTGGGGTATGAGTCCTACTGGGGGTCTGTGAGGAAGTTACCAGTGACTGCTCAGTGTGCGTCATCACTGGGGAAAGCCTGGGGTATGAGTCCTACTGGGGGCCTGTGAGGAAGTTACCAGTGACTGCTCAGTGTGCGTCATCACTGGAGAAGGCATGGGGTATGAGTCCTACTGGGGGCCTGTGAGGAAGTTACCAGTGACTGCTCAGTGTGCATCATCACTGGAGAAGGCATGGGGTATGAGTCCTACTGGGGGTCTGTGAGGAAGTTACCAGTGACTGCTCAGTGTGCGTCATCACTGGGGAAAGCCTGGGGTATGAGTCCTACTGGGGGCCTGTGAGGAAGTTACCAGTGACTGCTCAGTGTGCGTCATCACTGGAGAAGGCATGGGGTATGAGTCCTACTGGGGGTCTGTGAGGAAGTTACCAGTGACTGCTCAGTGTGCGTCATCACTGGAGAAGGCATGGGGTATGAGTCCTACTGGGGGCCTGTGAGGAAGTTACCAGTGACTGCTCAGTGTGCATCATCACTGGAGAAGGCATGGGGAATGAGTCCTACTGGGGGCATGTGAGGAAGTTACAGTGACAGCTCAGTGTGCGTCATCACTGGGGAAAGCCTGGGGTATGAGTCCTACTGGGGGCCTGTGAGGAAGTTACCAGTGACTGCTCAGTGTGCGTCATCACTGGGGAAGGCCTGGGGTATGAGTCATACTGGGGGGCATGTGAGGAAGTTACCAGTGACTGCTCAGTGTGCGTCATCACTGGGGAAAGCCTGGTGTATGAGTCCTACTGGGGGCCTGTGAGGAAATTACCAGTGACTGATCAGTGTGTGTCATCACTGGGGAAGACCTGGGGTATGAGTCCTACTGGGGGTCTGTGAGGAAGTTACCAGTGACTGCTCAGTGTGCGTCATCACTGGGGAAGGCCTGGGGTATGAGTCCTACTGGGGGGCATGTGAGGAAGTTACCAGTGACTGCTCAGTGTGCGTCATCACTGGGGAAAGCCTGGTGTATGAGTCCTACTGGGGGCCTGTGAGGAAATTACCAGTGACTGCTCAGTGTGCATCATCACTGGGGAAGGCCTGGGGTATGAGTCCTACTGGGGGCCTGTGAGGAAATTACCAGTGACTGCTCAGTGTGCATTATCACTAGAAAGGTGTCATGATACTTATGAAGGTAATTCTAGAATTAAGCAGGTTTTTTGTAAAATACTTGGAGAGGTTAATGATCAGTTCTTCAGTGATGACGCACACTGTGCAGTCAATGGGTAATTTATCTATCTTCAGAATGCCAGCTCCTTTTGTCTCTGTGTGCGGTGTCCTTGGAGCTCCACTTGAAAAATGTCACCTGGATTTATAACAATTCTAAAAATAACTTTTAAAAATCACCTATAAAAGGAACCAGCTACTCTTAAATCTTGTAACCATTCATTTTTTTGCATTGTATTTTCTTTTCAAATTTGTTGGCAGAAAACCCTTGACCTTCAAAGATATATTTCTATTATTCAGATATATATTATTTTAAACGATATTTTTAACTATTAAATGACCTATTAAACCTTAATTAATGTTTACTTAAACCTAAAACACCCACATACCTTTGATATGTCTTTCTCACCCTTGACAGTTTGTCCATATGGTTACTAATCTCCTGCAGCAAAAATGTGTTTGTATTCATACCTGCAGCACTGAAATACGTCATGACTATTATTGGAAAATCTTTGTGATGACAGCTTTTTCTTAAAATATTTGAAGGAGAAATCTTGACCCTACGTAACCCACAGCCCTCCTGTAGATATTTTCTGAACTTATATTCAATTTTAAAGTTATTTCCCAAAGTATTCTGAAACCAAGTGGTAATAGTTTCAGGCAGCTTAGTTAACGGTTAGTATGGATAGGTAAGCCTGTGAAGATTCTTTTTTTTGTGGGGAGGATTAGTATTCCAGTTTCAAGAAGCAGAATTCCAGGGAGAAGAAAGGGGGAAAGGATAAAACTCGAACACAAAGTGATCGAACATGATTGTAAGAACCTTTAAGAAAAAAGTTGATGAGGGTTGGTAAGAAAGCGAGCATAGGTAATCTTGGAGAGATTTCTTTTTGGGGCAAACATCTGGGTCCTAGTAAAAGGAATTTAGGATAAGGGAAAGGGTAAAGGATAAAATGAAATGGGTTAAAGAAGGAGTGAATTGATTGTAAGAATCAGCAGAAGGAAAGAGGAGACTAAAGGATGCAATTGTCAGTCTCTATCAACATGCTCATATCATGCAGTGCTGCCCCCTGATAGGTGGATAAGAAACTAAATACTGTTAGCTAATGTACTCGACCTGGACCGCTCGACCTATGTAGAACCCTCATTGATGTTCAACTGGCCTATTTTCACACCATTATGACCAAAAATAAGGATGTCTACACACTTTTCTCACACTTAGGCTGTATGGTTCACATTTTAGGTGTGGTTTAGAACTTGCACTTGTGCCCCTGAAATTTACACCTTTATGACATCAGAATTGATACAAATTGTTTATTCTTAACAAAGGTAGCAAATTCCCAATTCTAGATTTGATTCTCAAGGCAGTTCATAAAGCTATTGAGTACAAATGGAATTCAAAGATTTCAGCTTTGTAATTCGATTCAACTGTTAGTTCACTTCAACAAAATTATAAAAAAGGAAAAAATCAGTTATCAAGCTTTTGGCATGTTTTTCTGATGTGCAAAGTACTGGATGTATTGTAGATATTGTTTGGGCTGAAAATGGGCTGAGGCATCTGTGCGAACATATGTTAAGGAGAGAAATGTGACCATCTTAATTCATCAATATATGATATTGTACTGTATAATAATACCTGGCATCTGTTTCAAAGGGATATCAGTTGAGGTAGTAGGTTATAAAACTACTTTTCCTTTGCACTCTCTTGATCTTTTACCTAAGATCCTTACTGTTTGATAATCGAAGAGGTATTGTTAACTTATATGAATCAAAGGAGATGATATATAGTTCTGGTAATGGAATTTTCAATTTTGTATGGTTGACTTGTACTATGAGAGTTATACAACTACGCACTCTAGATCATATCTCAATGTACTACATTGACCTTGACCCTTTATATTGTTCTATATTGCGGAGGATTAGGGTTATAAAATTCATATAACCATTCTTCTGTTATGAATAGCTTAACTCATTTTGACTGTAATTGGTCCAAAATCTTATTTCAGTTATCTCTTGAAATCATATTTTTCAAAATAAAGAACTGATCATTAACCTCTCCAAGTATTTTACAAAAATCCTGCTTACTTCTAGAATCACCTTCATAAGTATCATAACACCTAGGTGGCCCATTTCAAAGAGAATTTCTGAAAATAAAAGTTAATAAAAGGGTTTAACTGAATGGATTTATGAAAACAGAACGCCTACTTAGTAGGTACTGGGTAGTATGTTAAATGCCTTATGATATAAACATTGATCACTCATGTGAAAGAATGTGACCCTTTTCTGAGTGTACACAAATAAAATCTTTATCAGATGGGCAAAGGTCCACATCTCTAACCTATGTTCGCTTTCTGAGCAGCTAAATACTGAGAAGGAGATCTTTTCAATTTGTTAAATGGACCTGACACTGGTTGTCTAAAATTGTCAATCAGAATAATGGAGGGTGCATCAGGATAGTCAGATAACAATCAAAAACAAGTTTACCTTTTGATAAAAATCTTTCTAGCTTTAATTAACCTATTTCAACTCACATTTAATCGAGATTTCATATTTTGAGCTTGTCATTTACATGTTCAGAAATTCTTTTTGCTGTTGTGTGTGCTTTTCAGTTTGTGACAAGTATAATCGTGCCAGTGTCTTGAAGTCATATGGTGGTTTCCCCATGTACTCTGATTTCCTAGTTACATTTTAACCTCATTATGGCAACAAAGTCATTATCAACTAAATTCTTATTTTCAAATTGTACCATTCAAATTAGTAATTGCTGAGTTGTTCTCAAAAGTATCATAGTAGGAGACAATAATTTCAAGAGGAGGATGTTGCCGTCTTTAAGGGTTTGGACAGTGCAATGTTTGATAGGGATATTCATTTATACTACTATGTTCAGACGATTAACTACTTTCAATACAGAATGTAGGAAATCCATGTGCTGAAAATTTTAAAATAGTAAAAAAAACATGTGCACACACACAATGTTCTATTTTTTGAACTTGATGTAAGTTAAGAATGCAAGTTGGAGGAGTCATCAGTACAGTCTGTATCAATGAACCGAGATCTGAATTCACTTGATGTCTCAAATTTCATCATCTCAGTGCATGTATAGATGCAGTGAGATGTGAAACAAATGAAAATGGAGGTTTGGTAAATTACCAGAGCGGCTGGAAATGACAATGGAAGCTTGCCGGAGTGTCAAGCAGCTCCAGACCTTGCCATTTGCCTCCTTCAAATAACACTGTCATGTCGTTGTTCGCCAGCATTGCCATGCTTCAGTTTTCCAGTGGTATTGCAATAGGAGCATGCATAATGAGGCAGGACAAAAAAATATGGTATGAGGAGAATAACAATCAATGCTTGGTGATTATTTGTCATAATGTTTCTAACCAAGGCTTTCTGGAATAATCAGCACTAGTTGTATCCTGCAATACAAATCAGACCTGCTTGCAGTGCTCGGTGCTCCATGTACAACTTGAAAACTAACCTGTGTTCCTCCACAGTTAAAGGTAGAACATAAATAATAGTTATTTCAGGAGGAAGAATCTTCTGAGTAGAATATGTGGATAAGGTAAGGGGGGGGTGTCTTTAAAATGAATAAACAAAGATTTCATATTTTATTCTCTGCCTTACATCTACTGAAAGCACAAACTTTGCCTCACCTTGAACGTGATCACTTGATCCTTAATATTTCTTTTCAAGTAGCTTAGGAGATTAATTTCATTGGCTCCGTTTTTCCTTAGCTCTGTTTTCTACTCAGCCTTTATAAAGTGTATAATGCATGAAAGTCTTCAGATGAGACATTACAAAAGTACTCTCACAGCAGTAACCAGTAGCGTATTGAAATAAACAAAATTGAAAAAAAAAATCAATTGATTGAATTGACATTATTTTTAGACAATATCCATGTAGCTATCTACCTAAGTTGTGTAATTAGGTTACAAATAAATCTGAGGGGAAAACATATACAGGACCTTTCTACCTGATGCCCTAGAAGAAATGACAGATTTTCAGTTGTGGATGGTTTGGTAAAATATTGTATTGGGATGGGAGTAACTTAACAGTTAGAAGGTGAGCAGCATGACTTGGCTGAATAACATGATTGTGATAGCAATTGACCCTTTGATAGTATGACATAAGTCCCACTATTAATCAAGGTTCTGAAACATGAGGTCACACGTTTGAAGATATCAAATAGTTAATCTATTAAGTAGTGGGTTGAAGAGGTGTGAAGAAATGCTTGCTTAAGATTTGTATTGTTAACTTTTCATTCAACACCACCAATCTTATTTGCAACATGTTCAAGTGTGTTATATGAGTACATGCGTCTGCAAGAGTTTGTGTGTGTGTGTGTGTGTGTGAGTGTGTGTGTGTGAGTGTGTGTGTGTGAGTGTGTATGTGTGTGTGTGTGTTTGTGTATGCATGTGTGTACTGTGTGTATGTCTTATGTGTGTGTAGTGCAAGTGTTTGTAACTACATTTTACGTTTGCATTACAGTCAAGTAACTAGGGGACCAAATGGATTAGCAATCGTTATAGGTAGATAACATCACCATCATGATGCTGGTGGTCCTACTATGCTTGTCTGATCAAGCAGCTATACTAATGCATGCTACAGGAAAAGTAGAGCCAGTATAGTGATCCTTCTACTGATATCAATAAGCCAGACTTATGTTATACATTCAAGTCTGGTATGAAAAGATTCTCACGGAGATGGGTTAAAATGGTCCTTTGAGGCATGTAATCTCATCCAGCATGTGAAATATATATGCATTTGTGCCTGTGGGTAAATGGGGACCAGTCTTACAGATAGGAGCAGGGATTTAATTTGTCACTGTCCACTGCTCACTGTCTCTCTCCGCCGCAAGGGTTTCCAGTCCTGGCTGGGACATGTGAAATTTTTTTTTTAATGGGCCTGCTAGGAATCGCTGTGTGGTTTTAGGTATTGCTACTGACTTCTAGCTGTCTCTCATCAATGCCCTAGTTTGAATGTGGCCAAGTTTGAATCCCAGCCATGGCATGTGAGAAAGTGTCCAGTGACTTAGGGTTAGGCGGTGGTTTTTACCAGGTACTCCTGTTTCCTCCACACCTTGCAATTGGCAATATTGCAGAAAAAGTGACAATTATCGAAAATTCTTAACCATTAATGCTCACACAGACCTGACAATTTTGATGAAGTCTTTTAAGCAAAGATTTAGTTGGGAAAATATTTGAAGGAAAAATGTTTATTAGAACAATACCAAAAGCCATCCATCAAATGTTCTATAAAATCATTCTGAATTTCATAGTTACTGTTAAAAGTATTAAAGATTCAGATGACAATTTCTTTTAAAGATCTTCTACGTAGTAACCCTGAAATTTTGATGAAATCTTTCAAGCTAAAGCATAGTTGGAAAAATATATTAAGAAATGTTGATTAGAACATTACCAACACCTTTTCATCAAATATTTTTAAAAAATCATTTACAATTCCTAAGTTATCATAGAAAATATTGTAGATCTAGACGACAGTTTCTAGAGGGACTTTTAATGGTTAATGGGTTAATACCGAGTTTCTGAGATCTTTGGTCAGGGTAACCAAAAAACCCTGTCCACTGCCAGGCTTTTTGTATGTGGTTTGCAGATAGTTAATTTTTTTCTTCGATTTTGAGCATTTTCAGTATATGAATTTTGAAAAATAGTGTCTCACACAGTTGGTGGTGCCATCTATTTTCAGGAGTCTACAACATTAGTGAGCATGGGTATGCAAATGTGAGTGGATGAATGATTTTGAACTAAACTATGCACAGCGATCGGCTAATTTGCATTAATGGGTTTAGTTCTCACATACCCACAGTTAGAATGGCACGATTTTGTATCTGCCTTGATTTGGAAATTCATCCTTGTAAAGACCTTATCGGGGCATCCAAGGACGATGACTCCCTTTTAGTGCAATCAGAAGAACCTTCACCAAAACATGCCCTTAAGCCACCTCCTGTGGTTCCATTTGAGGATAAGATTTTACTTCCTCCTCATTTCTTTAATTGTGTTTTCAAAGAACGTAGTTGCAGCATCAGATTGAACCTTTTCATGCCTAGTTTCATACCTACCATAGCTTGTTCTCATTGCTGTCCTGGTCAAAATCTGGCTCGAGACATGTCAGGAAATCAACTCAGTAACTCAGTGATTGTTTTTTCTTGCCTTTCCAGTTTCCTGCACCATTAATAATTGTTTAGTCAAGAAAAAGCTTTAAACCATAGTGAGTTGAAGATGTTCATTGAATGAACATACCTGCTAGATAATGAGTGTTGTGTACAGAGAAACAAAGGTACCTGTATAAATCCAGTTTATCATTATAGTTATTATTCAATACCCCTTGTTGAAAAATTAAGTCTGGATGTGTCAAGTTTTGTAAATAACTTTGGAATAAAGTCTACATTTCCAAAATATCTGGGGTAGAGTCCTAGGTGTTGTTTAGCGGGTACTGATAGACATTCCTCAGAATATTTTTCAGAAAACTATTAGGATGATACTCCTTTGATACTGAGGCCTTTTTTCGGCACTTTTGTCACCAATGGGTTAAGTTCACATCTTTCTATATGAATCACACAGATGTAATGATGCAACAGAGCAGACATGGACATGTTCCAAAAGCGGTTTTGAGATATTCAGGCCTTTATGATGGTATGAAGCCAACTGAGTTCAACCTTCATGATTATAGGGTATTTTTCTGCTTCCTGGGTCATTGGATGAGTTGGAGTCAGTTGGAATTTGGAACCATTCTTTATTTCTTTTCACCAATTAATAAGGGTCAGTGGTTGATTCTCTTAACTGTCCAGGTTAAACGGTGGTATTTCCTAGGGTAAACGCTGGGGTTATGTTTCGGGTAAAGAAAGTCCTGTAGCCAAAACATAACCCCAGCGTTTACCCAAACTTCTATATACAATATATTTTTCTCCATTTGTAGAACCTTGTTGGCAATGCAATTGGTACAAGTTTGGAAATTAGTTATTATTCTGCCAAGTTATTTCCATGAAACTGGGGATTCCATTCATGACTTACGTTCCTTTGGCATTAGGTTCTCAGTTAGGATTTAGGAACTGGTTGCCTAGAAATGACAATTGCGAAATATTTGGACATATTGCCTTTTAAAAGAGACCACAATATTATCAGATAACAACTATTAACAAGTGTTAACATATTTTTAAAAGGGTTGAAGATCCTTATGCAATGTCATGAGAATTGAAATGAAGTGAAAATTTTGAAATTTTTTACAAAAAAATGTTGGAGTCCTTGTGAGGGATTTTTTAGGGTTTGGATGTCCAGTTGACCCCCAGACATCCTGCTGCCCATGCCCATGCTTGGCTATTCTACCATCTCAGGTGTGTTGAAGCCACGTGAGGTTGTTAACCCTTCCAACGCCACCTGTATATGTGTGCATGTGTAGGGACGCTTACCTCGCTAAGCCATGCATGCATATATGCATGCAGGATGATCAAATTCATTTCAAGAAGGGGCTGGTTTACCAATCTGAAGAGGCTTCTAAACAATTAATGCTCAAGAATTAGCCTATTGGTTGTCCGAATGAAATCCCCAATTCCAGGTTTATTTTGTAATGCCACATCGCCCACATGACTACAGTGGGACAACTGTTATTTTTATGATATTCAAACATAAACAACCCGGTGATTGATTTTGGCAAATTTGCCATTATTGGTCTTAACCCATTCATACCCGTATCAGCCAAAACTGCTACTAGTCAAGTAGATCTCCAGGTATGAAAGGGTTAACTATTGCAATATGGGCTTATACAGTAGTGCCACCAGGTGACAATATTCATAGCTATTATCGAACCACAGTCACCAAAAATTGCTGTGCTCCAGGACCTATTGACTGTGCTCCAGGATTTAAATATTTGGACACTCCTGCTGATGGGCCAGGAAACATTTGCAGACATTCTTGTTAGCATGTTTCCCCTCAAGAATGTCCCCAAATGTTTTGAAATAAACGAAGATAAAATAAACAAAAAGAGATGTTGTCGGTGAATTCTGTGCTATATTTTTCTTTTTATGTTAGAGAAAAATTTGTAGGAGCAGTGAAAATTTTACAGGACCAGTAGATTGTAGGTGTTACTGGTCATACGGAGCCAGTAACATTTTAAGTTAGCGTTAAGGCCTGCAAGGGTGAGATTTGAGAGTTGATTATATACTTTTCACAATATGCATTACAGAGGGACACATTATAGCATTGTGAGTCCACCTTGGCTATTATATCGTAAGGTAGAGACAATAAGAAAAGGATGCAGGATTTAGTCATATACTATAGGCTAGGAGCTAGTCTAGGTGCTCGGCAGTATCACTCATGATATCACATGTACATGGTCTTGCCTGGGACCGCTTGACCATGACAGGGTATCTTGTGGCTTCATAGATGACTGGGTAACCCAGTGTACACTATATATATTATCCTGATATTAGAATCTTTGTGCAGAAAGTACCACTTGCTTTGATAGTTTCTAAAAACTGGTTTGTTTGTGATTAACATTGCTGCCTGAGATGTGTGAAAGGAGTTTTCATGAGACAGGTTTCATGCAATATCATATTGCCCATTGGCCCAAAGTGACTTTGAATATTTAAGTCACTTACTGTTTTAGGCCACTGCATGTAGGAACTGAATGATTTTACATCAAAAGGGAACAGACACAACCTAGTGGGGATAGAATTTGGCTACAAGATTTATGTATCAGTTATAGGTATGTGTGAGAAAAATGGTTGCCTTTCATTGCTAGAATGGATTGCATGATATTTGTCCTATAAATAGTGTTACTAATAGTTTACCCTGACAGAATTGAAAGTTTTTTATTACTAAGAACCTAACCCTTTGATACTTGCAGAGGCCAAAAACATCCAAATTACTTTGTTGATAAAATTTTGACCAGACTTTTTTTTTATTAGAGGAAGAAAATTCAACTAACAATTTTTCTTCAAATATTTTTTTGGAAAATGCTTCAACTCAAAGTTATTATCAGAAGTTTGGACAACAATTTTAAGAGTAACTCTACAGCATGAAATGGTTAGGAGCGAATCTAGGTGGTCAGCAATATCACTCATGGGATCACATACTTCTTTATTGTCTTGTCTGGGACTGCTTGACCATGACAGAGTATGCCCAGTGGCTTCATCGATGACCGGGTAACCCAGGCTCCAGCATATATGTTATCCTGACATATTAGCAGCTTTGTGCAGAAAGTACCACATGCTTTATAGTTCTAAAAAACCTGTGTGATTAACTTTGCTCACTTAGATATTTCAAAGGAGTTTTCATGAGTCAGGTATTATACAATATCATATTGCCCAGTGGCCCAATTTGTCTATTAGTGCTGGTAATTAGGTAAATTTCAGCTCGATTAATTGTCGAAATTTCTATTGATTAATCGATTATTGTTAATGTTAATATGCCCACTTGCCAGTGTCCGATATATGACTGGTTACCTTTGAATTATGAATGATAAATGGTTAGGAACTCATAATTCATGTTAATTACAATACTTTTTTTACCCTCATGCATAGTTTTCATGGTAAATAAGGCTCCTTTTGAATGGAACATAATCGAAAATGATCAATATATTCTAATAATAGATCAATCAGAAATCGTAGGAAACGATTGATCAATCGATTATATCATAATTATATCCAATTACTAGTGACTATTATACAAATATGACATTCCTGTGGGGTGTGCACCAGGAATAACTTCCCCGAGAGAGGATTGTCACTCGAGGGCGCAGCCCGAAGGCAACAATCCTCTCGAGGGGAAGTTATTCCTGGTGGACACCCCACAGGGATGTCATATTTGTTTCATTATACCGATCAAAATACAAAAGGGGGAAATAATCTTATTTAAATGACCTACAATTGAAATAATGATACTAGTAAGTTAAAATCAAAACATTTTGTAATGCATGTAGCAAAAGAAACCTTCAATAACCGAAATCATCAAACACAAATATTGCATATTTATAGATACTCAATTCTTGTCCATCAATCGCTTGGTTGGCCCAGCAAAACATGCATCTTGTTAGATCATTGGGCCTATTAAGTGTTGAAAACTGCTTGCATTAGAGTTTTAGGCCATTGCACGTAGTAAATGGTTAGCCTGAACTGAATGATTTTACATCAAAAGAGGCCTGGCACGGTCTAGTGGGGATAGGCAGCAAGATTTATGTAACCAGTTATAGGTATGTGTGAGAAAAATGGTTGCTCATTAATCATTGCTTGAACGAATTGCATGACTTTTATCCTATAAATGGTGTTGGTAATAGTTTACCCTGACAGAATTGAAAGTTCATAGACCTAAGGACTTAACCCTTTGATAATAGCAGAGGCCTAAAATGAACTACCATATTTGTCCGTTGTCCGATTAAGCGCACATACCCAAATAAGCGCACAGGCCAATTATTCGCGGTAAGAGGGGAATGGCCAGCACAACTGTCATGAAAACTTGTATAACTTCCCCCCAGAAGAAGTAAGAAAAGCGAATTAGCATACCTTTCCTCTTGCCGTGTATGCAAACCAACGCTGAAATCCGCCATTTCAGCAGTTCCTTTGCGCTCTCACTGTTCATATTCGCCACCTGATCGTACTATTGACCAATCAACGATCTTATTACATGTGGGATTGTAGCGGCAAACGTCTAAGCAAACTGAACAGAGAGAGCGCGAAGGTGCAATGATGGTCAATACTCTACGATCAGCAATCATTGTGATGTGCGCTACAGCAAATTTTCCCAACCTCTACCCGCACTGTGCGCTTAATCGGAAGAATACAGTAATTATTTTGATGATTACACTTTGACCAGACTGTTTTTTGGGGAAAAAATGAGTAAGAAAGTCAAATCTTAATCCAACTAACACTTTTTCTTCAAACATCTTGGAAAAAATGCTTCAACTCAAAGTTATTATGAAAAGTATCATAAGTTCAGACAATAATTTTAAGAGTAACTCTACAGCATGAAATGGTAAGGAGCGAGTCTAGGTGCTCAGCAGTATCACTCATGATATCACATGATCATTGTCTTGTCTGGGACTGCTTGACCATGACAGAGTATGGCTTCATAGATGACTGGGTAACCATGTGTACAACACGTGTTATCCTGACATATTAAAAGCTTATTCTGACATATTAAAAAACCTGGTTTATTTATGATTAACATTGCTCTCTTAAATATTCTATTATTAAAGGAGTTTTCATAGACAGTTATTATACAGTCGCCCAAAGTCGCCCAAAGTGACTATGAATATTTAAGTGACCTGCAATTGAAGTAAGATGGCCCATGATGCTACTATTTAAAATCAAGACTGATTTTGTAATGTATATAGCAAAAAAAGCCCTTCTATATCTGAAATCAGCAAACACAAATATTTCATATTTATAGATACTCAATTCTTGTCCATCAAAAGCTTGGCTGGGCCAGCAAAATATGCATCTTGTTAGGCCATTGGGCCTATAAAGTGTTCAAAACTGCTTGCATCAGCGTTTTAGGCCACTGCGTGTAGGAAAAGGTTAGCCTGAAATTAATGATTTTACATCAAAAGAGGCCTGACTGCACGGTCTGGTGGGGATAGGATTCAAGATTTTTAAACAGGTTATCAGTGCGAGGCACGTGTGAGAATAACGGTTGCTTATTAATCATTGCTAGAATGTACTGCATGACTTTTATCCTATAAATAGTGTTGGTAATACATGTAGTTTACCCTGACAGAATTGAAAGTTTTAGACTTAAGAACTTAACCCTTTGATATTCGCAGAGGCCAAAAACATTCCAATTACTTGGATGAAATATTTTTGACCAGACTATGTTTTTTGAAAATTTGAGGAAGAAAATGTAATCTTAACACAACAAACAATTTTTCTTCAAATAATTTGAAAAAAAACTCAAAGCTAGTATCGAAAGTATCATGAATTTATACAACAATTTTAAGAGCAACTCTACAGCATGATATGGTTAAGTTTCCATAAAACAGTAGGCAGTCTGAAAATTGAAAGACCTGAAACAAAAGTTTTAGATGATTAACAGGTAAAGGTAGGTATTCGGTTTATAGTCTTGTATCCACCGAAGCGCTCGTCATGACCTTCCTCCCCTAGCAGGCCTGTACACACGGACACAATTTCAATCCCCCGGGGGATATTCCAGAGCAACTGGCAGCATATAGTGCACAAGCTCTAAGCACTGCCTTATTAATGCTAGGTACCCATTTTGCAGCTGGGGAGACTGAAGCAATATGGAATAAACTGTCTTGGACAGACCAAAGTGCACTGGCCAGGAATTGAACCAGCGACCTACTGATTATTAGTCCTACACCTAACCAACTGAGCTACTTTGCTCCCGCCTTAATTACCTAGCCTTAACCCAGGCATACATGCAGTGCTCAAAAAAGGAATATAGAATTTTGTTTATTGTTACTTTTTTGACCATATTGTGTAGAGCTGCACTCACCACTCTTGAACTCGAGTGACTCGAGCACTGGGGCAGGCGAGCCGAGCTCGAGTTGGAGTGGTCAACTTGTGAACTCGTCTACATCGGGAACCAAACCTAACATATGACACCTAACACACACTTTCTCATCACTGCTTGTAAATCGATGTCATGTCTTGTTCACAATCCCTAATGTATACAGGCAGTGTTGAGCATTCCACTGACCTTTGTACCGCTATTTAGAAAGAATCATGTAAATATAGATATGCATTCTATTTAAGCACATTTCAAAATGAAATAGGCATGTGAATGTTAGCAATTCTCCATCAGTAAGTATTTCCTTCTTGATTGGAAGACAGAATAATGAATATTTATTCTAAAAAACGCGTGTCCATGAGCTCATGAGCTCATGAGTCAAAATGGTGGTGAGCTCGTGAGTTGATCTCCCTCCATGAGTGCAGCTCTAATATTGCGGCTTTCAAGTCATGAAAGGTCAGTTATAAATGCTGGATAAAACTGGAGTGCCTGTTGAAAAATACTGACTGCCTAATGTCAAGTCACTTGCAACTTCCGAACATGCCCTCAAAAAAGGCATGATAGGTTTTGTTAACATCCCCTGGCATGCATGGGTTAAAGATGACTTGCCGGCGGTCCCTGTCCCCTCACTGACCAGGGAGAGATGCCCCTGGGCACATTGTGCAGGGCACGGAACAGTTAGCCCTTTATCCTTGATGGTAGTAGTGATGAGCAGGTAAAGGATGAGGGTCTCAGTGCTGTGATCAGGTGTAGAGCGAGGCACACCTGTTCCTGAGAGCTCCATACAGAGGGGTCCAGCATCATCCAACTCCAAACATGGTGGTCGAGTAAGTAGCCAGTGTTTTAATTTGTATTGAGGCAAGGCAAAATATTCTTATGTAATGTCATGGGATATATATTGGGGTGAAAAAAATCAATTACATGTATATGTTTGAAAATGACATTTTACGAAATCACTCACAATAATTTTTAGATGTCCTGAGGGGTGATTTTTGAGGGTTTTGGTGTCCAAATGACGTCCAGACACCCTAATGGCTAAGACTATGGCAAGGAGGCAACAGGACAATTTATTGCATGGCCAATTGTTTGGTTTGCCTTTTACATTTATAGCAAACCAAAATGATTATTAATTGAATAATCTGTCTTTCTGCCTAATTGGCTACTTTTACACAGACAGATGTGCAATATGATAGGGAAAGGAATAGCTGCTTATCATTCTGGTTGGTTGTGATTTATACATACAAATTTGCACTACAGAAGCATGTTTTTGTTTAATTGATGTGTATTTATAGGAGCAATATGGTTCTTGAATAAGTAGCCAGTCTCTCTGCGTATTTGATACTCTTGACAAAGCAACAGCCTGTGTGTGTAAGTGTCTTATCTTCAATTTTGACTTAGGCAGTGCCACATAACTAACATGTTCTGACCATGCATCATGGTAGACACGTTGTAGACCCATGCTGGAATAGTAGTAAAAGAAAACTAAGCTTTGATAGGGGTCTACTATTGACCAGTGGTCAGACTGGTCAGACTATTGAAATTTAAACATCAATCTGTTTCTGCCCTGGATCTAGTGGTGCAAACATGGTATGCCCATGGTTAAAAGAAATTTGATTTGTAAATGTGGTATTAGCATGTATTTTAGCCTTATTGCTAATTAAACGAAAGTGCAGCACAGTTATTGGGTAAGTAGTTATTCATTCTTGCTCGTTAGTCTCATGCTTTGCAATTTTTTTCCTGTTGAAATAGGATTTTTACAAAAAGAAAGTTCAGTATACAAAACAGCTTTCTAGAACAATACAGAATAATCTAAAATGTTGGTATGGCTTCGGAAATTTGCTTTTCTTGATTCAAACATGACTTCAAATTAAAAATGTTTAGCACAGAATCGAGTGGGACCCACTGAAAATAAACAGTCATGAGGGTAAATAAAAATAATGATAATAATAATAATAATAATAATAATAGTAATAATAATAATAATAATAATGATAATAATAATAATCTTTATTTAAAGAGGGTAACTCAGTCCAATGGTAAGGATCTTCCCTGAGGCCCTCTTGCATGTTTACAAGTAGCCCGAGAGCCACATGGTTACAAAGTAGTACAGTACATTGCTTTTAGGTATCGAGACTTGAAGGAAGGTAGAGATGGTGCACATCTGATTGCTTCAATCAGGTACCTTTAACTCAACCTAGACACACAGCAATTCTACTGTGATTGTTGAAGCTGAGAAGAATTCACATTTTCAATGCATTTCAAGCTTGCATGGACCCATTGTGTACAGTGCCCATTTTAGCTTGCCGGCATAATGCAGGATAACTAATTGATTATCAGTGCCGGCAAAAATCAGGTTCTATTAGCTTGACCACCCAAGAAATCCATGGATAGGGATTGGCCAGGGCTTAAAGAATATATATTATCAATATATTTCAAGGACGCTTGGATTTGTTGAGTTTTCTGCCTAACGCTTGGTTGGCATCAAGTACAATATATAGCCAAAGTTTACTGGTTGCCAAGCAACAGCCAGCCCGGTTCCATGTATTTGTGCATTCCTTCGAGCTTTGTTGACTTCAGCTATGGTCGTGATTTTCATTATGAATTCCAATGTTTTGCCCCAAGGGAATGAATTCTATTCAGTCATGCTAGGAGTCCTCCTCGAAATTGTCGTCTGGAAGATATGATATATTGGAGAATAACCAGGGAATCAAGCAGAGATTCGCAAAAGAACTGAAGGAGGTTTGTTGTTTGGGTTGCCACCTACATTTCTCATTCAAATATTTTCCCTACAATGTCTCGCTGTCTTCAGAAGATTGATGCTCCTACTGAGATAAATTGACCTTTTTTGCCACCCAAAGTGTAAATGAGTAAACCTAAAGTAACATTTGTTCATAATTCGTCAGGCACTGAACCTAATATAGTTAAATTTAGGTGTAAACACTTTCAGATTCAGAGATTTCATTAGTAAATAATAAATTGCTTTCATGCAAAAATGTTCAGGTAGCAGTTAAGACAATTTTAATGATACAATATTTTTCCCACTTGATACCAGAATTTGGTGTAATGTCGAGTACTGGCTCTAGTGGTAGACCCCTACTAATGAGTTAAGATTTTTGTAGGTGTGATCCAACACTTTTATCTCTTTAAAAGCTCAGTATATGATTTTTTTCTTTAAATGATATTGCACAGTCTCCTGGTTTCTGCTTATTGTTTTAGCTGAGCTTCCCCAGGAATCCTGGCATTTTCCTTGATTAATATCCTAAGAATTTCCCAGCTTCAGCTGGAGATGGAAGCTGTGATAAATTTGCATCTTTCACCCTCTTACAGATTTTCTGTCAGCAAAATCCATTTTTATCAATATCATATGGATATTGATTGTTATGAAGATTTTGCATTTGCAGGTATGCCCCCTGGTGGTCTATGGTCAATCGTATCCAGGCACCGGTTTGTTTCTCACCCAGTTACTGATTCATCTTGTTTCTATGCCAAGGATTTTTCATGAATACCGTGAGGAATTTCCTTGGATTCACTCGTCATTTCCTATTTGGTGACTGTCTCACGTGCCCTCCGGGGTCTGGTTAACCGAACCCTGCTAAGGGAAAACACCCCTTGTGATGACTCACATATTTAACCCTTTCGTGCCAAGAGTTACTCTTGAAAATGTTTCATCTGTAGTCTTATGGAAATGATTAGGGAATAAGTTTGGATTCTTGAGGTGTTTGAAGAAAGATTGTAGGTAGAATAGTGATGAGCATTTCTCCTTCAAATCTTTACCAGAATGTGCTTTTGTCAGAGCGATATCATCAAAATTGTTAGAATTTTTTTTAGAACTACTTGCTTTATAGATTTAACCCAAACATGACTCAAAAGTCCACACTACTAAAAATATTCTACAGTGCAGGAAGGTTATTTGCTATCTGATATCCTTAGGCCATCTATTGAAGCTGCTCCAGAGGTCCTTGCACTAAGCCTTGACCAACTCATCCCTGAAGTGGCCAAAGAAAGCCAAATTCTGTTTTCTTCTTGACTATAGTACTTTTTTGAGTAATATGAATCAGGCATCAAGTAACAACTCTACTTAAATAATTTTGTAAATTTACTGGGCATTTACTTTAGTAGTTGTTATCCAGAGTCTCAGAGGAGAACGGGACACTAGTTTTCCTGGTTTAAATAGGTGAACCAACTCCTTCCAAAGCCTTGCTTGTAAAGGGTTGTGCTCATCTAAAATACTCAAGAAAAAACTGTGAATTAACAAAATATTTGAAGGAGAGTTGTTGATAATGTTCTGATCAACATTTCTCCTTCAAATATTTTGCAAATTGTGCTAAAACCTGAAAGATTTCTTCAAAATTGTCAGGCTGGTTTTGGCCGCTGTGAGTATCAATGGGTTAAGCAAATACTTCTGGAAATATCTCAAAACGAGGCATTGTTTGAATTCTGATGAATTAATCTACTTTTTCCAAAATTCCTCTCCTCCAAACTATAGAGGATGTGTTTTTTCCCTAACCAAGCAATCAAGGTGGGCATACGATGGTTAAAATGGTTATATACTGCATTTACAGGCAAGTTATAGCAAAAATGTTGGCATCATTCATCTTATTTTAGATGGTGTCTATCAGGTAGATACACAGCAAAAAATTACAGATGTCAAACGGTTGACGAATATTTTGGACGTCCGTTTACTATCCGTTTGCTGTTCGTTTGCTGTCCGATGTATCGAACGACAATTGTTCCTGTGCACTATTTGTGCACTGGAACATTTATGCACAAATCGTCAACCAAACATTTGTGCACAAACAGTTGACAAATATTTTGGACGTCAGTTTGCTGTCCGTTTGTGCACAAAGGGTTGACAAATATTTCGGACGACCGTTTGCTGTCCGTTTGTGCACAAATGGTTGACCAATATATCGGAACAAAAAGGAAAAGAAAATCAATGAAAATCAAGAAAGTAACACTTTAGAAGAATGCAAGCAATTTTCACAAGAAAAAAAAATCCATACATCGGACAGCAAACGGACAGCAAACGGACAGCAAACGATTGTCCGATGTTTTAGTGCACAAACGGTTGCGTGGGCAGATATATATCCGTTTGCTGTCCAAACATCGGACATCCTTTTGCTGTCCGTTTGCTGTTCGAAATTTTTGCTGTGTACAAGCTCTTTTTTTATTGAAGAGATTATTTTGATCAGACCAAATAAAGCTTAAGGGCTGCTTTTGGCTTTCATATATCACAGTTGAGAGGGGAGTCAGTGCTGATGGTACCCCACAGGAAATGCTCCCTTGCGATGACTCACCTTATAGTTACCATTACATGCCCTGGAACCCCTTTTGTAGTTTCTTATCAGCACATTGATGGTGAAGATAACAAACGGTGAAACATTCTTGTGGTGACTCATCCTGTTTACCCAACAGTCCTCAGCAACAGGCTGTAGTAATCAAAGCACCTCATTCCATATCATAATGAACTTAATTTTAATAGACTAATAATCGCCCTATCAGTTGTGGGAGACAATTATTGGTGTGAGAGCAATTTATCAATGTATATATATTTTTTCAAGTGTGAATTTCAAAAATACTGAGTCCAGGTTGTCTGAAAAATGAAAGAATTTTTTTTTATATATATATATGATGGAGTATTGTGAGCCAGAGAATTTATTTTACCTAGAGATTTATCAAAATCATGCAAAATCATTATTGCAGAGGGGAAGAAAATCAATCAGTTTTAATTTTTTTCCAAGGAGACCTGAGAGAATGAATAGAATAAGTTATCCATGATTATTATGATACGTACATTCATCCTCAAACCTTTTGGATCTATGTATGAATGAATGATATAATATTTCTCACCCCTGGTGACTATTAATCCAAGTATACTCAGAGCACCCCATCACAGCCTGACTATTTTGGTGATATCTCTGTAAACTGAGCATTTCTCTGAAAATAGTCGGAGAAATGTGTGCCTGAACCCAGCCTGCAGATCTGCATAAAATATTTTGTGAATTTATGTATGATGTCAATGTTATTTTCCGAAGTATCATCCAGACAACATGTTTCAAATAGATCTCTGGTCATGAATAGGTTAAAGGGTTTCTGTAGCCTCAAGCTAGAATTCCTTCTACAGATGTTAAATCAGGGATGACCCGAAATTCCATACAGAGGTAATAGAACTGTCTTCAAACCTGTAGGTGATTTGTGCTTGTGCATGGCCCACAAACATCAACATATTACTAACATTTGCCTGATCTTTATCAAGTTTGAGTTGGGGCCAGGTTCCCAGCTTGGACCGTGTTTACAAGATCTAGGCAAACATAGCATGTATGAAATGGTCTAACATATATGGAAAATTTCTTATGATGTTGTTCCTTTTTGTGTTTAACACACTCTTTTGAATTAGAATGTTACATTATTTAAATAGTTTTATTCCAAGTTGTCAGACATGTGTGAGTTTCAAATGCAAATAAGATTGATTGTTGGAGAGTCAGACATTTCAATAAAAATTATAAGTTTGACTCACAAATAATTGAAGAAGATTATTGATGGTGTTTTTAAACTTTTCTTTATGAAAAATATGTTTCAAAACACAGATATATCAAATAGATAATACCATAATAGTTGCCCTTCTTTGGACACTTCTTCTGTGAATGGGTTAAGAGGTTTTGGGGCATTTTATCTTAAGAAACTTTCCCAAAGATTTTAGAGGAAGAGGGGATGCCCCCTTGGCTGATCAGTTTACAGTGTTTGTTATTTCATTTTTCATCACTTTTTCTGCCATATTGTGGCTAAGTTGTGACGCCAGTTGTAACTGGTGGAGGTAACTGATAACTAACGCCTAACCCCATGTCACTGGCACATTTCTCACATACCCAGCCGGAATTCAAACCCAGGCTATGGTGAGAGACAGCCAGCAGTCAGTGGCAATGCCTTAGACCACACGGCCATCATGGAGGCCCTCTGTCTAGATTGTAGCAAGAGGTCCGTTTGTGTAGTGCCATTGCATGAGAGCTGGTTAAATTAAAAATTTGTGAATATTTCGGAGATTTCTCAGCTTGAGGTATGTGGGATATGTATAGCAGTTGAAGGGGAGAAGTTCTCACCTCTGGCTACACCTGATTTAGCCTAGATTTGACAGAAAAAGTAATGATTAAACCACCAATTTCACTCCAATCTGTATGTCACGTTTGCTGCACACACGTGACCACAACATTCCACATTTGTATATAGCAGCCAACTTGAAGGCAGTAGGAATTAATTGGTTTCCGGTTGATTGGCAAGGAATGGTGGTATTGTGACCTGAATTATCCAGCAGGGCATGTCCTGTTGGCTCTGGATAGTTGATAGATATTTAATAAGCTTGAATGCCCCTCCAGACTCCCAAGGTGAGCTGACCTGAAAACTGTATACCTTGTCTTATTATATAACCAGCAGTGCTGTCATATAATACTGGTTCGGAAACTAGGCTCCCTTGCATGCTCACCTCAAAACCAGCGTTGTCAGGTTTTGGTATTCAAACTGTTGCCACTTGTTAAATGGCTGCTTTGAAAGCTAAAGGGTCTAATGATGGCAGAGCTCATGGACTGCAGGCTGTCTCTCACCACTGCCCGGCCATGTGGTCAAAGGTTCCGCCACTGGCTGCACATTGTCTCTCACCACTGCCTGGGTTCGAATCCCAGGCATGTGAGAAAGTTGTGGTTTGGCGGGGTTTTTCGTCGGGTTTTCAACTGGCTAGTCACGAATAAGCCACAATTGGCATAAATGAGACGAAAAAACGAAATTCCAAATCCAAGTTCCCATGTTCGAATCCAGCTTAAGGCATATCAGAAAATTGCTATTGATGCAGGTTAGTCATTGGATTACCCCAGGTTTCATACACAGGTGGCTATTGGGTAGTGATGATCCAATTCTATATTGGCAGAAAATTGACTATAAATGGTATTTCAAATCCAAGCCCTTGAATAATAGATAACAGTAAGGTGGCAATAGCTTAGTGTATACAAAATCTGAGGGTTCCTTATATGGTAATGGAGGAATGAACCTGAGAAGTGCTCTCAAAGTCCAAATAAAAACATGAATTATAAATATCGTGAGGTGGCAATTGTCTGGTTTGATCAAAGCCTAAGGGCTTTTTCAATGTTAAGGGGGGTGAAGTGAATGAGTGTTCACAAATTTCAAAAACCAGCCCCTGGATTATAGGTAACTCAATACGACTGTTGTCTGATGTAAATAAAGCCTGAGGACATTTATGGTTATTGAGGAATGAACTGGAAAGATCAGCTACAAATTTTGGAAACTGACCCCTGGATTATAGACAGTGTGCGGTGGCAATTTTCTAGTGTAAGCAAAGCCTTAGGACATTTATGGCTATTGAGGAGTGAATTGGAAACATCGTCATAAGCTTCCAATGAGTGACCTTGAGTGACCTTGGCTGCCCACTCAGGCCTCAGCACTAACTTTCTGGGGTAAACCATTCTGACACGTAGCCCAGATTTTAACTTCCCTGAGAACCCACTCACCTAGATGCCCAAACAAAAATTACCGTATTCGTCCAATTTAAGCGCACAGTGCAGGTGCACTTCGGGTAAATTTTCTGTACATGGGTTGCCGGTAGCCCAAATCATCCATTTACCCGCACACCCTGATCGCTATCTAATGAACAATATTTCATCACTGGGGCTGCCATCTATAGGTGATAGCGCCAACTACAGGCTGCGCCAAAATCTGATGCAATTCTTCTATGACATGATGTATTGGTGACCAACAATATGGCATCCTGCATCACATTGGATGAGACCTGTATGGCCACTGGTGCTTTGGTTCAAGACTTAAATGACCCATTAAATTTTGTTGATTTCCTTTTGACATGAGCATGTGTTGGAATGTTTTCGATGAAAGCTTTTTGACCTTTTTGCACTTAACCATGAGAAGAAAGGCAAATTATTGCAGTAGACAAAGATCTATTCCCATAATTCAGTTCACAACCCAAAGGTGGAACCTCATCAATGTCTTCTTTATTGCTTCTTTGAATCTTTCTGGCACCCCTACCAAAGGTCACACTTAATTTTCAATAATATGAATGAATTAAGTAAAGGTTGTAAAGGGAGAACATGTATAGAGTGAGGGATGGTTATATTGATATGGCTAGGTTTTGTGGTGTAAAATTGGGTTGGGTATGTGCCAAGTTCAAAGGTTGCAAAGGGCACTTACTGTGAAAATGGGTAGGGTTAAATAACTGGTTCATTCAATAGGACAGTCATGTACTTAGAAAATGTCAATGGGTACAAAACAACCAGGAGGTATCATAAAGGGTATCAGGGTAGTCACTGAAAATGAAGATAAATAGGTACAAAACATAACTTAAGTACAAAAGGATAGCGTGGGTGTTCATGCTTAAAACGGAAAGTTAAAAAGGGTTAGAGTAGGATTGGCATCTGCTATTCAAAAGGATATACCACCCATGTTGATAGTTTATAGTCTTCCATTAATTGTCTCAAGGGTTGTTATCATTCATTATGTCTCAATTGGTTTAGGTAGGCCAGACCAATTTTTTTCATTTTCTTACAGATCCCGCCCATCATGCCAACTTTGTTTCAGCAAATTAAAAAAAGAAGTTGGTCTTGGTCTCTATCAGTCCCTGTAGGCAACTTAATTATGGTTTTTGATTTTGAGAAACCTGTTTTCTTTTTTTCTTTTTTTGGGGGGACCCTGTAGGCCTAAAATCTGTAAGACAATGAATTCAATTGGTCTGGCCTTATTCCTGTGAGTATTTAACCTTTCATAGGGTATTTTGCACAGAGCACTATAATATAAGATTTGGCTATCTGTCAGTTAACTCATGGACACATGCACATTCAACTCTGCGTTAACGCTTGATTTCAGCATCTAGCGTCAAGATCAGTTTCCTGGATATCACAGTCATTCATATTCAAAACATCCTCCCAGGTCACGGAATCGGGTGGGTTTTTTATTCCAAAAACATGAACAGATAAGATCAAAGCTTCTCTAGATCACAAACTGTACCATTTACGTTGTGACCATCTCCATATATGGTCAATCGTACCATACCTGCCATCCAATCAGTGATGCTTGTGGTGAAAGTATATCGGAAAACTCTGAATGAAAAAAGGCATGCATATGTAAATAGTCGATGGATAGAAGATGACTTAAGCGCTTAATGCAAGGGGTGAATTTATTAACCTGTTTATACCTGGAGTGCCTGGATTTCCCAATGAATAAATTGATTTGGGTGGATTGCCAAACATACCTTTCTCACAATTAAGATTCAAATAGATTGTTTATTTTGAAAAAGGGTTCTCTTTTTATCGCTCTGAGTCTGAGTGATTTCAAATAAATGTTGACATCTTCCCAATAATGGGAATATGAATTTCACTTATTGATCAATATTTTGTCATGTGCCATCAAAACTTAGATATTCAGATAATGATTGTATGATTAATTTTTTTTATTGGAAAAAAGTTGTTACAAAACATCTTTTAAGGAAGAAATATGTTGACCATTCTCATGTTCGTGGCACGCCAAAAAGCTTTACTTATTTTGTTTTTTTGTTTATAATTAACAAAAACATCTTTGGGAAAATGGTAGAGGTAGGAATAACTGGCCTCTCTTTCAAACATTTTGTGGAGTATATGCATTATACCTGTGCAATTTCCAAAATTATTTCCTCACCCAGGCGATCCCCTTTTCAACGGGAACTGTGGGCTTGCATAGGTTAAAAAGATGACAACCCTTGTTTGTTTCAGAGACATTCCTGAATATGAGTCATACCTGTAACTGTATGCTGGGGCTAGCAATATCTGATAACAGATCAAAGATTGAATATAGATTTTTATCTGGAAATACATTTGGGTTTGCCGTGGGTTATTGTGTGTAGTATCTCATGTGTTAAGGGATAGTCCGGGGCCTGTTATAAAGAGGTTAGTCGAAAAATAACGGGAGAGAACTTCGACAATCGGCGTGCAGTACAATCATCATCGCTAGGGGAAAGAAAAATCTGCAATCATGAGGTATGAAGTAGGGATAATTATGATTTTCTTTTCAGGAATGTTTAGAGAATCTGTAACAAATTTGTGAGAGATTTTTGTATGTTGATTATTTTTTCCGGGAAGACTAAAAATGTGCTATAAATAGGTGCAAAAGTAGGTGATCAGCAAGAAAGCCTATGATTACCACGCTGTAAAATGGATGCTTTCAAGGTCTTAGCTAGCAGGGTTTCAGGGTGTTATTTAAACACAAATGTTTGAAAATACATATCATGACTCTATGTTTTCAAAGGAATTTCTAATAATTAAAATTAAAATGATTAAAATGTTTGCTTTAGATATATTACTCATAGTAAGTAGTACCACATGTCTGTGATCGCTATCTGAATATCTTGCTGTCTTCTTTGGAAAAATGTGCCACCTATGATTTTTAAAAATATTTGTATTAGATGCCTTGTTTCTAAATTCAAAAAATGGTTGGTGCTATTTAGATGATGTATTACTTGGCAATCAATTTCTAGTTTTTCAAAAAAGATCTGATTTACAATCCTCCTTGCTGCACTGGCGATATGAAGGAGACAAGTCTGCTTTAAGCCCTGGTCACATCAGACTAAGGCCTCCGTACGGCAGATTGATCGCATGCGTCCAAAGTGCCGTGAACAGGTCGCATGCGTCCAGTCAGAGATCTTTCATTTGTGGTCACATCAGAATTAGCCGTGCGGCCGGTCGTGAAAAATATTACAATCACGGAAATGTTTAAGGGCAGTTCCATTTAAAAGTGTGGTGGGGGGGGGGGGGAGGAACGGAAGATCTTTGTAGGGGGGGGGGGAGGGGTCGAATTTTGAATTATTTTGCCCCACCTCCCCCCCCCCCCCCCCCCCCCCCCCGATTTTATTTTGCGTAATATATATATATATATATATATATATATATATATATATATATATATGTATATATATATATATATATATATATATATATATATATATATATATATATATATATATATATTTATATATATATATATATACATATATAAACTGCCCGCAAACAGCCCGCACGGTGGACATATGCCTGATGTGACCAGGGCTTTAGCCAATTCCATATCTCACAGTGTTCAAAACATAGTGTTGATGGTTTGGATGCTAAAACTCAACACTTTATTCATTGGGAAGGATGCATAGCATTACCACTTTTCGGCGAGAAAGGGGGTTTGGGATTAGCAGATTTCAGGTAGGATATAAATAGAGGTAATTAGAATTGACACTTTTCCAGTAGGATGGGGTTTAGGAGTAACACTATGCAGGTAGGGTGTGGGTTGGAATTGATACTTTTCTAATATGAGATTAACAATTTTAGGTGAGAAGTAGTAGTTAGATTTAACACTTTTCAGATAGGAAGGTGGTTAGTATTAAAGTTTATCGCATAGTAATGGGGTAGTGTTTAACCCTTCAGGTATTAAGGGAGTAAGAATTTTATTTTTCATGTAGAAATGGGGTAAAATTTAACACCAAATAGGATGGTGTGGAATTGACACTTTTGAATTAATTCACAAGATATTAATTCACATATTTCCTCTCTTCTCTTCCAGGCTGAAAATGCATATGCCGCATTTGCATTTGCCGCATTTGCCGCACCGGCATGGCAAACACCACCACTCCAAGCACCACCACGCCAAGAAAAAGGTGGGGGTCAATATTGACCGGCCCATCTACAATGAGGCTGAGCTGAACGAGATGCACAGCCTGGGCCGGCGGCCATCCACCACGCCCACCCAGCTGCTGAGAAAACACGCCAGGAAGAGGTGCACGTGCTCCCTAGACTGCATGAAGGAGTTCATGCTGGCCCGACTACCCTTCATACGAATCTTAAAGAAATACAATATCAAGCAGGATCTCTTTGGGGACATCATCGCAGGCCTGACTGTCGGCATTATGAATATCCCTCAGGGTATGTCCTTTATTATTTTTAGAAACTTTTTGTTTATTCAATTGCATATAAATAGAGGTACAGTTACATCAAGATAAGCCTCCAGGGCAAATAATAGGTATATTGAATAACATATGCAGTATTGACAGGGTAATTGTACTTGATGATTTATTTATAATTTTTTGGTGGGAAAGCATACATTCCCACCAAATCAAAAAAGATTATGAAAGTTGAGTTTTGGTTGGTGCATCTCCTATATGTTGATATCACCTTAAGCATCCTTGTGTCAGAAAAATATCGCAAAAATGGTCCAGCTTTTTGCGGGTGCTAGTTAATGATTATCCCTTCCAAATGTAGCTTGAAATTTTCCTTTCATCATCTTATGGATTTTTGGTTATTCGTACCCACCTCCCAGGCCATATTTAGATGTCATCCCCGGTGGATAGATGGCACTGAGGTATACTAGGAGGGTAGTTGGAAATACAACCCCCTCGTGTGGCAGTTGTGTGAACTAAATGGCCAACAGTAGGCCGCAAGTCCCTATGAAGTATAGGTGCAGGCATACATTGATATATAAAATAATAAAACACAGTAAAGCCTATTAGATAGGCTATTTGAAAGGGTAAACTGAAAAAAAGTGACCAAATGCACTACTTTGGCATGGCTGTGTAGTATTTTTGACGTTCACTCCAGTGAAGGCTGGGCAAAGTACCATGTACAGCTGTGATCGGCCAATCCAGAGTCAGTTTACTAACAAATCATGCAGATGAGTAGAAAGCCATTTTGAATCCACTTGGCCTGACTTCAACTACTCGTAGTAGTCACAGTACATCAAATTTTAGGTGTCATGCTTTTTGCAGAAGGCATAAAGATACTCGTAAAACAAGCATGACCCATTATAACCTTGGATTGTGTTGGTCTTCTAAGATTATAACTGACTGCAGCTAAAAGCAGCCTGACAATTTTGGTGATATCTTTCAGATAGAAGCATAATTGGGAAATTATTTGTTGGTGAGATGGGTAGTCAGAACACTACCCACAGTTTTTCTTCAAATATTGGCGAAAGTAAAAAGTAATGATTGTCATGATTTTCAAAGATCCAGTCAACATGGAATACTAAAGCATGAAAAGGATAAATACGTAGTTAACTATTACAAAAATGTATTCACATTGCAGTAGAATTTTTAGAATATTTTCTAGACAGAATATTCCTGCCCAAACCAGGTGTTCTTGATTGTATTAATCAAAGGTTGGAGCAACCGCAAAGATGTCCACCATCTTATTCCCCTTACCCCTCTCTTGACCCTCACTCCCCTTACCCCCTCTCTTACCCCTACTCCCCTTCCCCCTTCCCACCATCTTATTCCCCTTACCCCTCTCTTGACCCTCACTCCCCTTACCCCCTCTCTTACCCCTACTCCCCTTCCCCCTTCCCACCATCTTATTCCCCTTACCCCTCTCCTGCCCCTCACTCCCCTTAGCCCCTCTCTTATTCCTACTCCCCTTACCCTTTCCCACCATCTTATTCCCCTTACCCCTCTCTTGTCCCTCACTCCCCTTACCCCCTCTCTTACCTCTACTCCCCTTACCCCTTCCCACCATCTTATTCCCCTTACCCCTCTCTTGCCCCTCACTCCCCTTACCCCCTCTCTTACCCATACTCCCCTTACCCCTTCCCACCACCGTATTACCCTTACCCCTCTCTTGCCCCTCACTCCCCCTTAGCCTCTATTACCCCTTACTTCATCTTACCCCTACCTCACCACTTGATTCCCCTTACACCTCTCTTGCCCCTACCTCCCCCTTATCCCCTTTTCTTACTCCTTACTCCCCTTTACCCCACCTCCACTGTCTTATTCCCCTTCTCCCTCCTTTCTGTTACCCCTTACTTCTTCTTCACTCTTCCCACCACCTTGCCTTCTCTCCCACTAAATACCTTTTCTCTCAATCCCTCAATCCCCTTACCCCTTCTTTCCTTTCTCCTTACCTCCTTAACCTGTTTCCCACTCAAAACTCCCCTCTTGTTCCCCTTTCCTCTCCTTTTAACTACTCCAGAAATGAGATTGATCTATATAAGGGGGAACTAATAACATAATCATTGGCAGGATTTTTTTAAGTGAAAAAAGCGGTGCACTTTTGCAAATACTCAAGCAATACCTCTTATCCAGAGATTGTAATCTAGCACGGTGGCTTTTCTAGCTGATCGTGACCTGAGTTTATACAGATCAAGTAGCAGGGTTGAGATCCTACTGATCTCTCTGGCTCTTATCCAATGAGATTTTTTATCTGCCTGCATGCGTGCGGTTAGCCATAAGCGGGAGAGGTTTGCACTCATGCAGATGAAAGTCTGTGGCATTTGTTGATGGGAATCCTATGAGATAGGCATGAGAGGGGGCTATTTAACCTTCTTTCCTTATGGATGGAATAAGAATTGATCAGTTTTATTAAATATCCTTATTTTGCAGTTGGAATCGTTGGAGATATGCATAAGAGAGGATCGTTCATTCTTCTGCTAACTGAACTAATAATAACTAACATATCAATCATTCAATGAAGCAATGGCCTAATCCCTATAAATGACGTCAGGTATTTTAAGCAAAAAGAGGCACTGATTTTATGCAAGATTAATTTTTAAAATTTTGCAATACATGCGCAGTATGTCAAGATTTGCCCAATTTCAGCCTGCCCAAATACCCGGTGCAAGAACTTGCTCGGTGAAAGTTACCGTGCAGCCATATTGTTGATTGTAACTTTTTTTTTGCCTTACTGAGGCTATAGCATGACTTGCCTCTTTTTAATGGTGGTGAAACTTTGCATTGATAATATGAGAGAATGAGTAGGCAGTTGCATAGCCTCAGTCCATCCCTCCAATGTGGCAGGCCATGCAGTCACTGAACTATCAGCCACTTTTAAGACTGCACTGAAGTAACCAAGTGCATAATCCTTGAAACCATCTGCCTGCCTATTTCTTGAAATCAATCTTTGCCCTTTCAAAACAGGATGGAGGCTTTCAGACCAATTTTCTCATCATTAGTGTATGTTTTACTCTGGTTTCCTTCAGGCCAGCGAAGGTTTATTACTGGCCTGTGCAGACTGCCAGCCATCAAGGCCAGAGGGTCTTATGCTAATAGGTATTAACCCTTCCAATGCAGAGGCTACCATCATCCAAAACACAAGGACGCAAAGATTTTTGAAAAACTTCTTAACCCTATCATGATTGTATTCATCAGATAACTCTCACTGAGTACTCTCAGATGAGTACCCATATGCCAGGGTTTCAGTAATTTTTCCAGGTTTTTCCATCATTTTGAATTGGCCAAATTAGCCACTAGCAGCATAAGGGTTAATAGCTACTTGAGAGGAAACGTTTTTCACTTTTGTCTTTTAAGCAAATTGTTTTTGCATAAAAAGGTACTCTGACCTCATACATGTTAGGAGGCAATGAGCACTTGCTGAGCTTGAGAGCCTTTTATGATGGAACAATTTGGGATGTGTTTTCTAGCCAGCTTTTTGTGCATGTATAATCTAATTATACCCTGCAAACATGCTAAATGCCACTACAAGCCACTTGAAATGAATCAGTTTGGGATGGGTTTTTTGTTGCCAGATGTGTACTTATTTAACTACTAGTACTTACAAGTACTAAAAAGTCAACTGAGTTGGTCAGCCACCCAAAGTGTAGTACTGCTGATGACCTATAGATGGCATCACATGTTCACCTTTCCCTGCAAGAATCAGTCATTATCAGGTAGAGAGGACCTCAAAAAAAAGTACCACCTGGTGAGATAAATGTGAACCAACCCTTGACCACTTTGTGCTTAGCAAGAGAAAAGCTTGAGGAAGATAGTGTTAGAGTGTAATAGCCTAAATACTACTGACTACATACCTTCAGAAGGTGAAATGTTTAACCCTTGTGCTGCTGATGACAAATATTGTCAATACAAAATGATGCAAAAACCTGAATGAACTGACTGAAACCCTGGCAAATGGGTACTCATCTGAGAGTGCTCAGCAAGAGCTATCCAATGAATTCCAACATGACAGGGTCTAGATGGTTTTCAAAAATCTTTGTGTCCTTGTATTTTAGACAACTGTAGACTCAGCATTGGTAGGGTTATGGAGTTCAGATTGCGTGTATATTAACTGTGTGTATTGTTTTTTCAGGTATGGCTTATGCATTACTGGCCACCATGTCCCCTGTGTATGGACTCTATGTTTCCTTCTTCCCCTGCCTCGTCTACTTCTTCCTTGGAACCTCAAGACACATATCATTAGGTAAGCTGTCGTATCTTAGCCTAACTGTCCATGAAAACAGACAATTGTTTAATCAATCATTTAAATGTAAATTGAATGCAATCCCTGATATGTGAAAACTAACTTTATTTCAATATTCTTGATTTTATGGTAGACAGTTTCAGTGATGGTTATTTGCATACACTGGAAAATCAAAACTGGAAGTTTCTCATCTCCATAAATTGAACACCCTCTAAAGGATTGATGAAAACTAAGGGCTTACATTGTATGTTATTGACACACTTTGTATAAATTTGTAGCATTATCAGTGTATTAGATTGAGTTAAGCATCTCTCCCCCTCCCCTTCAGGAACCTTTACTGGTGTTGGCCTCTACATTGTAGCTCATGATAAACTTTGTATAAAGTTGTTACATCATCATTGTTTCTGATTGATTTTAACCCCTTTACCCCTTTAGGAACCTTTGCTACGGCCAGCCTCTACATTGTAGTTTTCTGACTAACTTTGTATAAAGTTTTTTTTTTTTATAATTGTATCTGATTGAGATTAACCCCTTTACCTCTTTAGGAACCTTTGCTGTGGTCTGTCTCATGATCGGTAGTGTTGTGGATAAGCAGATTGATCAGTTTCGACCCTCGTCACCCCTGCTGGCCCCTGTTGGTGGGAATCTCACATTTAATTTGACGTTAAATTCTACGGGGGCGCCTAGCACATCGGCAGAGTACGACGCGGAACTGGAAAGCTTTAGAGTCGGTATAGCAGCTTCTGTTACCCTTGTAGCTGGATTAATGCAGGTAAGACTACTTACAGCAATCAATTTCAGCTAATCTTGTTACAATGTATAGGTGACGTTTAATCAGTAACTCTCATCTAATATAACAAATGATAGTACTGTCTTTACCTATGCTAGCCATTTATATATTCATCACAGTTGAAGTAGTACAAAGTACTTACTTCTTTTTGGTATATTCATTCCATTCTTGATTTGGTTATTGTCAAAAGATATGTTTACCTTGTTTGCATTTCTACTAGACTGGTAGGTCTAGAAGATGTAGTCATTATTAACACAGCAGGCCTTTTCTGCAGTCGTTATCTGCATTCTTAGCTTGTAGGTTCACCACTAACATAGCAGCATCCTTTTGTTGGTGTTCAGGGGTGAGGTATAGTTTTGGGGAGGAGAGTGTGTGTGTTGGAGGGGGGGGGGGGGGGGGGTGATGGCAAAGTTGAAAGATTGGCTTTAGTGTGTGGGCTGATGATCAATCATCATACTGATATCAGTAGTTGGGAACGATGGATAGTACTAGTGCTCCACTTCACTCATCTGTGGACACCAATGAAATGAAATTCCTATAGTTGCAAGATTTCAGGTGCTGTGAAAAATATATGATGGGTTTTTGTAAAAATGTTTTAATGTACCCAACTCCCTCTAATTTGTTGAACAACAAGGCAGGTTAAAACAATTTAAATTTGAAAAATATATTTGACTGTATTATATATATTTGACAATATATTCTCTTGCATCTGTGGATGTTGTGATTTATAGGTAGAGATCTCATTGAATTTCCCAGTTCATTTTTCATTTGTGTGTACTGGAAATATTATAGAACCACTAGCGCCATCTAGTGAGAATGTAGGAAAGTATGGTGTCACTGTTATATTCCCTATGCAGCTTAATGCAGGTAAGAACTTGCCATAGCAGTTTCTATATCCCCTTTATATTTTTAGCAATATTTCTCATTCTTTAACCCCCAATCACTTACCGGTAGTTTATCGAATGCTATGTATGGTTTTATTGAATCCTATGGTTTATTGTAGTTAGGGGGCAGACTCCATAGCCAGGTGGTCTGATGCATTGTAACTTCTCACTGTGTTTCAACACTGCACAAGGTTTAGGGTTCAGATCTTGCTTGAAGCAAGTGGGAAAGTTACCGGTGACTCCGGGTTATTCATTGCTTTTCTCGGGTTCTTCTGTTTCTTCTACCCTTTATGATTGGTTAGCCACAATTAAGCCGAGGAGGGAGAAACAGGAAATAGAAAGATTACGTATTTCATTCATAATGTTGCAATCAACTTAGCTCTAAGATTATCAGTTACAGTTATTGAATGTATTTAGCTGAATTTAAGTTTGATGGTTAGCTTAGTAACGTGAAACTTAACAGTGGTAGAAATGTAGCTCCTTTTTGGTTCATTCATATCAACCCTAAAATTGCATGGTTATTATTGTGTTTCATCTTTCAGCAACTATTGTTGATATCTATATTTGAAGTTAATTATCAGGTGTATAGGTAGTGTATTGAGGATGATTACTGATATAAAAGTTATGTTTCAAGTTTGGAATGTTTAGACATGGATTTATTGACAATGTTTGAGAGGTTTGAAAAAAGACTTCACATGTGTACATTTTTGGATGTTATGCATTTTTCTCTAATTTAAACTAAAAATGTATTCCTTTTTTGATAAATACTCTCCTTTCTTTTTCTGCATTGAAGCCCAATCATACACAGAAGTGGTATGCCTCTTACATTTAGTTAACCCATTCATGCCTGTAGTCGCCATAAATGTCCCTGACTAGTTGTTTTGACTACAGCATTTTTCAGAGCAACTTTTAAAGAAAATATGTAATTAAGAAATAAAGATAAGAAACCAGTCTTCAACTCCCAGTGAAATATTTTGTGACTTTTTTTTTTCTTAGACAATAGATCACAAAAAATGGATGCAAATTACATAACATTATATGTTTGGCAGATTTTAGTATATAGTATTATTGCAGCGACCTTAGCATATTCCAAATAGGTTGACCAGAAATGCCAGTTCTTTTCTTAATTTTTCTCTGTAGTGAGATTTAAGTACTTATTCTTAGCTTACGATCGCAGAAAAAGAAGAATTTCTCGAAGTTTTGTTACTTATTTGCTTTTTTGTTTGAGATTATGGTATTTCTCGACAAATAGCAATCTATTCATTACCAGGTCTATTTGTTTCTCTCCAAAGAGGACTTGTAGTCACTGGAAACTTCCTCATATACTCCATACTGGATTCCAGCCATGAACTCTGAGTTATTTCCTTTAACAGCACCAAGCTACTCACTAAGGGAACAAATGAATCTCAATAGTCTGAATAAGCAAACAAATAACAGAACACTGGTTGGTTAGCATAACAAAATCCAAGCAAAAAACTGAAGTGTATTTCTATCCATGTTTCTGATGTTGAGTGAAGTTCTGATTCCTAGCTTAAACTAATGTTTTATTTCTGTTTCAATTTTCTGATGTGAAAATTTGAGGTTGAAATGAGATATGACTCCAGGCTAAAACTAATGTTTCATTTCTGTTTCAGTCTTTGAAAGGATGGCAATGTAAGGTTAAAATATATTAAGATATGAATCCAGGCCATAAGTGATGTTTCTGTTTTTGTTTCTTATAGGCTTGTGAGGTTGAAATGATTTCTGAATCCAGGCTAAGACTGGTGTTTAATTTCTGTTTCAGTTCTAGATGGGCTGAAAATATGAGGTTGAAAAAAAGATATGAATCTAGGCTAACACTGAAGTGTCATGTCTGTCTCAGTTTCTCATAGGCTTATGAGGTTGAACTGATTTCTGACTCCAGGCTAAGACTGATATGTTTGATTTGTGTTTCAGTTCCTGATGGGGTGCTTCCAGATGGGTTTCCTGACTATCTACCTGTCGCAGCCCCTGATTGAGGGTTTCACCACAGGGGCGGCTTGCCACGTCTTCACCTCTCAGGTCAAGTACATCTTCGGGATACAAGTCCAGAGATTCAGCGGACCCTTCAAGCTGGTTTATGTGAGTAGAACAGAAACATCCACTTGTTATTTGTAGTTCCATTGGGTTGGTCTGAAATCAAGCCCCTTCCCCCTATTCTGACTTCCTGTCTATCTTTTTATATGTGATACAATGTCCTGTGACTTGGGATGAAGTGGTGGTATTTCACCCCTGTTAACAACTAGCTAGTAATGATTTAACCTCAATATGGCAGAAAAAAGTGATAATGAATGAAATTTCAAACCAAAAATCAACACTAAATTGTCATTGATTTAACCTCTTATGGGCAATGAAAGTGAGAGCAGGTTGCTGGGATAGATTTTCCTATTTATCTAGGGTCTGTCAAGGCCTAGTGAAATCCTTGGTAGGTTGGCCTGGTTGCTTTGCAAATGTGTACCATTGTGGAGAGCAGGTCTTGGCACCTTTGCTACTGGAAGATTCTCAGGCACTCTTCAATAAGAGAAGGAAAATTCATCCCAATATTCTCACAATCTCCTTGCTATGTATGATCTAAGAATGAGAAACTTATGAACACAAACTAATCCTATTTTCCTCTTACAGAGCTACATCGACCTGTTCAGTAAGATTGAGACTATCAACTGGGCTGCAGTGATAATGGCTGTTGTATCAATGGTTATCTTGATCGTCACGAAGGAGTTCATCAACCCCAAGGTCAAGAAAAAGATCAAGATGCCTGTTCCTATAGAACTCATAGTGGTAAGAAATCTGCATATTTATTAACACATATCAATCTGAAGGTCCAAGATGAAGATCAAAATGCTTGTTCCTATATAACTCATAGTGGTAAGAAATCTGCATATTCATCATCACATATCAATCTGAAGTTCAAAGGAGAAGGTCACAATGCTTAAAGCCTATGGGATTTGTGGTGGTAGGAAATCTACATTTTCATTAACCCACAGGCACTTTTGTGGGCATGACTTTTTTGGTTGATATTTTTCCAATCTCAATATCTTTGGAGAAATTTCCAATAGTGAATGTCAAGCAGAACCTTACTATCAACCAGATCTGGAATATTTTTTATGCTTTTATGTTTGCAATTATCCTCCAAAAGAATGAACTTCAAATAGATTAACTGATGGATTATGTTCAATAGTGTGGGAAGATATGTCCATTTCACAAGCAAACAGATTCACTATTTTCTTCTTTGATTTCAGGTGATTTTAGGAACAGTGGTGTCTTATTTCATGAAGATGGAACAGACTTACAATCTCAAGATCGTAGGAACAATACCAACTGGGTAAGACAGTTTTTGCGCTAAGAAAAAACATGTCATTTTCTAAAACCTTTTTAATGTTAAAGGTCAATCAATTGTAAGCTCTGTTAACTTGAACATGTTTTTTGTCATTGGACATCTCCTTTTAAATTATTAAGTATTGATTTTTACGTTGTTTTAATGAATACGATTGGCACTTTTTCTTGGCCAGTAAGTCTTCAGTCTAAAAGTTATCCTTAACATTTTAAAAGAAGAATTATTATTTACATTTATTTACTTCATTTTATTCCTCATTTTTCAGTATTCCTGCTCCCAAGCCTCCGAACCCTCATACTCTACAAGCGGTGATTGGAGACGCCTTTGCCATCGCCATCATATCCTTCGCTATATCTGTGTCTATGGCAAAGCTATTCGCCAAGAAACATAACTATAACGTGGACGCTAATCAGGTATGTTAACCACCACCACCACCAGGGGGCACTTTCCTTCTGGGGCGGAGGGTGTTACAATTTACCCACTCATCTTAAACCTTCCAATGCTGAGGCTACGTTCGTCTAAAGGACAAGGATGCAAATATTTTTGAAAACCATCTAAACCCTGTCATGTTGGTATTCATTTGATAGCACTCGCTGAGTACTCTCAGATGAGTACCCAGGTACCAGGGTTTCAGTCATTTTTCATTTTTTTGCATCATTTTGTATTGGCCAAATAAGCCACCAGCAGCATAAGGGTTAAGGCTAAAAAGAGGAAAAACTATTGAGATTATTATTTATGGGATATTTCTTGGAAAAGAGTCAATCTCAACTATCCTACAGTTGCCCTTTGGACATTATGCAGCTTTATGCTTTACTGCCTACCCAGTTATTTTCTAAGGCATTCAAACATCCATCAGACACTTTCAAAGATAAACTCTATGCTTGACTGGATTTCCTATTTATCTCGAGAGCACCCCAGAAAGTTTGGTCTTTGTTAGAATGTTTTTCTAGTGAATGCATTTATGAAATATTTGAAGGGAAGGTTTGATATGTCAAATATGGTAAGATATGAATGTGTTTATACATGATATTGATGTAAAGTACCGTAATTTTGCATGTACTTATGACACACCTCTTGTTCAGGCCTTTAAAATGATGTATAGACCTTAGCTTTGTGTATAGTGCGCACCCCCATTTCGGCGTCATGCATTGAAACGTGAAACGTGAGAAACATTGAGATGTGAGAAAGTCTGCCTTTTTCAGCACCGCTGCTGACATGATTGAAGGTTAAAAAAAATCAACTCCTCATAAATAACACTAGAAAACCAGTAAAAACACATTTCAAAATATTACACAAAAAGGTAAAATGTAAAACATAATTACATCATCTATTAGTAGATGGCAACATCATCATCATTATTATTGTTATTATTATTATTATTATTATTATTATTATTATTATTATTATTATTATTATTATTATTATTATTTCAGGAACTGATGGCCCTGGGTATAACCAATGCCCTGTGTTCGTTCTTCAACTGTTTCATGTCAACGGCCTCTCTCTCCAGAAGTCTTATTCAGGATAACGTTGGTGGAAAAACACAGGTAAACTGCAGCTAATTAACACCTTATGAGGGATTTAATCAAAATAGAAAAAAATAGATAAATATATTCCCTGAGCACTGCATCTAATTAACACCTTATGAGGTATTTAATCAAAATAGAAAAAATAGGTAAATATATTCTCTGAGCACTGCATCTAATTATATATCAGGGGTTTAGGTTAAAGTAGATAAAAAAACAGAGGTAGAGAGACATTTGTTTATCTGCATTGCGGCCAATTGGCACCTGACAGGGGTTGATATCAAAGTGGGTGGAGGTGTATTCCTTGTTTTAGGAAATCCTAATTCTATTTTTCTTTGATAGGCTATTTTTTAGATTCATGATTTTCTTCGACTAAGTACAAAAAGGTATATTTTTGTTTGACTTGTTACATTTTTTCTAAAATATCAACCCCAACTGATTTCGATTCCAGCTGATTTTTCATTGTACCTGCACAATTCTTACTGATGTTTTGTACTATTTCAGATTGCGGCTTTAGTGAATTGTGTTCTAGTCCTGGTGGTCCTGCTGGCTTTAGGACCACTATTTGAGAACCTACCAAATGTAAGCATCTCCTAAGATATATATGACCTCTTTTGAATGAACCTCACATGTTTATGGTTCAGGTATGATTGGTTTATTAAGTTCAGTTCATTGCGTTACCTCAGAGACTTACTTAAGTTACTTTTCAAATGACTATTGTGATATCCTCAAACCCTTGTAAATGGGTACTCATCTGAAAGTACTCAGCAAGAGCTTTCTAATGAATACCAACATGACAGGGTTTAGATGTTTTTCAAAAATCTTTCCATCCTTGTGCTTTGGACGATAGTAGACTTAGCATTTGAAGGGTTAAGTTTTCAATCCATGTGTGCATTCCAGATCAATCATTGATTCACCATGTATGTTCTATATATTGTTGTATTTTAGGTTGTGCTGGCATCTATCATTATAGTGGCCCTCAAAGGAATGTTTATGCAGTTCAAGGGCCTCATTAAGCTCTGGCACATCACAAAAATAGATTTTGTAAGTACTCGACACACACTTTATCCTCACTTCTTGTCTCATTATCTGATAAACTTACTGTTTAACCCTTTCGTTCCATAAAGTGGCCATAATGCACTATTTCTCAATAATCTTTTTTATGAGAACATTTGGCAAACATATGGATGAGAACCTTATTTCAAAACTCAACCATATGACAGAAATCCTGGCTAAATACTATACTTATTTTGTTTAAAAAAAGGCTATTGTATTGTTTTACTACACCATTCCTCCACTTCTCAATAGTGACTAGTTAAGCTAGTAAAGCTACTATCTCACTACTACTACTGCTGCTACTACTACTACTACTACTACTACTACTACTACTACTACTACTACTACTTCTACTACTACTACTACTACTAATGCTGCTACTACTACTGCTACTGCTACTGCTACTGCTACTTCTACTACTACTACTACTACTACTACTACTACTACTACTACTACTACTACTACTACTACTACTACTACTATTACTACTACTACTACTACTACTACTACTACTACTACTACTGCTGCTACTACTACTGCTACTGCTACTACTACTACTACTACTACTACTACTACTACTACTACTACTACTACTACTACTACTACTACTACTACTACTACTATTACTACTATCACTTGGAGGGGTTCCGCTGTACTACTATTACTATTGTTATTAAGTTATTACTAGAATTGCCTGTCTCTCTCTTGTAGGCGGTATGGCTGGTATCTTTCCTTGCCACTGCCCTGCTGGATGTAGATATTGGTCTGGCTGTTGGTGTTGGATTT
>OZ012687.1:7061696-7184196 GCA_963942565.1 Maea johnstoni | reverse complement strand
GTGGAGGTTGAGGTGTACCTGGCTAATTGTAAAGGTGAGTAGAAAATCTAGCCTAATCTATTAGCCAGGTGTAGCAGAGACATGGAGTTTTGTATGTCCCTGGGTGTAGTATGAGAAACTTGATGGGGTTTACTTATTGATGTATAGGGGCCTTGAGGCTAGCTTGCCCTGCAGGCCTGAGATGCAGCTTTTTTATTCCACAGACTCAAAGCCGACCTTGTTATGATGTTTACTTGATATCTACCTACCAAATCACCAGGCTTCCTACAATTGGTTAATTCCAATACACATTATGTCAAACCCAGAAGCAAGATTGTTGATGGAGTTGATTTAACAAATATCTTTACCTAACTATCAAGTGAAAAGAATTTTCATTACTCATCCTTAATTGAAGGCCAGTTGTAGGTATGTATTCCTTGAAAATCACCTTCACCTTCTAACAGGGATGTTTAATTCAACATTCTTGCTTGTAAGCATTTAACTTTGTAGAGATTGCAGCTGGTTGGGTTACTTACTGCGCTATATAGATGTGTACCATAGTGCAAAATGAGTATTACCCTAGTACGCAATGGGTATTTACTATTGTGTGCAAAGGGCATGTACTTTAGTGCATAATGGCAATTCAATTTATTAGTGATTTATTTTTAAGTTGATGACTAACCCTTTGAATTTATCATTAACTGATGTCTCCTATTCTTTGTGTAGGTGGTATCCGTGAAATGTTCCAAGACAGTGGTTTCTATGACAAGTTCCCAACAGAGATCCTTTACCCGACCACCCACGATGCTGTCCTGCACGCCCTGGACAATGACCCTGTGGTCAGACAACAGGTCAGTCATAAGTCCATGCGTTATGCATTCATTTGCATAACATTTACATATTGACCATTTTTATCCAGGGAAACGGCTTTCTTATACCAGGATTTACTATTTGGTTGTTTCTAAGTAATTGAGTACTCAATGCTTTATGCCAAATGTATTTGCCTTTTTCATTTTGGAAAACTGCTTTTTATTTTGAAGCTTTCTCTGCTATGGTTATTTCACAAATGAGTGAATACTTTATGCCAAATTTATTTACCCCTTTCACTATGGAAAACTGCTTTTATATGGAATTGTACACTTCTATTGGGGTTTCCTGAGTGAATATGTTTTATACCAAATTCATATAGAATTCAGCACTGCTAGGTTGGTCTCCTAAATGTTCAGGGTTTACCACTTTTGCTCTGACAAATTAAGAAAATATTTGAAAAAGGCATCCATTTAATGAAATATTTTGTGAAAGTTAACACAGACGTGTTTCCCATCCATCGCACTTCAAAGTACCAGAACGTGTTTGTTTTTATATCTTTTTTAAAATTATCAAGCAAGCATGGTGTTTTGAACTTGATAGTTTTGAAATTCCTATCTGAGCCTCGTCAGTATAATTTGTTCATTTAATGTGCTTTGGATTTCTATTTGTGGATGCTTGCATTTTTGTTTTAAAAAAGTGCTTTATTTTGAATTTAAGAGTTTGAATTTTAAGTCTTTACACTATAGCAACACTAAATCTTTAAGATTATGTAACTCCATTCATTTATACAGGTTGCAACTATTGAAGCCAAAACTTTTAGAAATAAGTCAACTATATTACTCTTAACTCAGAGACTATACATTCAATTAAATATTATACATTTGATGCAATAATACCAATTATTCATAGTTATCGAAATTTACTATATTATTTGATTTCATCAATGAATATTCAAATATAGATATTTTATGGATTCCCCCTAAAGTAAACTCCCATTTCTATCATACGCTTCATCCTTGTTTATAAAGTTTGGTGATTGTGTGTTTTTCAGCGAGAGATGGAAAGTATCATTTTGTTTTTATTTGCCGTTCCAATAATTGTTTGAATTCACCCTGTTTGATTTGAGGCATCTCTTCCTTTGTTGCTATTTCCAATGAGTTCCTGTGGACGCATCCACATAACAGCCTGTACTGTTACCCTTGCAATGCAAATGTACCTGTTAACATGGATCCCCTCCCACCAAATCCCTTGGTCATTTAGTATGTTTACATTATTAGGTAACCATATCCCACTTCCACATTTCTGTATACTGTCCTTTCAATGTAATCAGCCCATTCCCTCCAGGTTGTCAAGATTAGGTTTTTAGAATAAAAATGCTACCATCCTATGATTTTGGATGAAAATTGGCCCTTCATCAGGAAAATGCCATTCTAGCTAATATCCCAAATTTCTTTTCCACATACTTCAGAGGGGAGGGGCAATGTTAAACAAAAGATACTGAGCTTCGAGTACCCAATATGCTAGACCATTGGCATGTGGGGGATGCTCCCGTCCCCCCACTTCCTCTCTTCCTTCTCTGCATCCATATTAGCAGGTACATTTTGAATGATAGTTGACCAACAGATTGTTGATTGTGTTTCCACATGGACACCTTGACCTTCTTTGACCTTGACCTCCAATAACATGTCATGACCTCTAATGACCTTTTGTGATTGAACCCCTAACAGATTCTTTCAATCCTTAGCAGGAGCGTAGGAAATCAGTTGTTGAGATTTGCCTGATCGAGCTTTGCTTGATTGCAACCATGTGACAGTCAATTATAATAGGTTACATAAGAGTTTGAACGCCAGTTTTCCTACATTTTATTGCAATAAAATTAGCAAACTCAGTCATGAGAAGATTGTGTCACCATCCAATCAGTCAATCAGGAATCATAACTTGGCTGATCTGCAGCAATTTGGATTTCAAATTGTGTTTATTCTCAATTTCTATGCTGTGCAAAGGCTAACATGCCAGTTGTTAAAGGAGATGAAAACTGGAGTACCCAGGATAAACCGAGGACTAACCTTGAGAATCATCTTTGTTGATATCTTTCTAGATGACGGACGATTATTGTTTTTAGAATTTCAACTTCAAAACTTCAAAACATTCTTTGTTGACTATTATATTTTGTCATGCTGAATGCTGTAATTCCATGGCCTCCATTGATTAGAGGTACACAGACCTCAGTTTGCAATTTATTACTAAGCTGAAGTGTAAAATCCATAGAGTATCATTATTAAGTAGGAAAGGCTTTGTCCATAGTAAATGTAGCTGAGCCACCTTAGGAAATACCTGATTCTTCCTAAGGACATGCTGTATATTTCCTGCCATTCTTCTAGGAATGTCAGGGAATTCTCAGTAATATTTCATGAGAGTTGATTCAAATCCTAGAAAAGAATCATGGTGGTTGTAGTATAAGAATCCTTCTGTTTGGGGTGTTACAAATCCTTTCATGTCTAGTTCACTCAATCACCTATAGGGGGCCGCAGTAATCTGACCATTCAATCTAACGAATGAAATAGAAAAAGGCTGTATATATTTTTCATAAATACATAGGGATATTTACTGAATTGAAATCATATTTTGAATAACCTTTAAAACAGAATAATCATTGGTTTTATATGGCAATATTTTACCAGTCATTTTTGAACCCTCAAATGAGTGCTTACCATGGTTTGACAGTTTTGTACTAAACTCGCCAAATAAGAGTATATTTGAAAAAGAGATTTAAAAAAACAATAACGTTCAGTCAAATATTTTTATATCTCTTCATCTGTCAGACCATGTTTTTGCTCCAGAATCTAAAATGTTTAGTATTGAAATATTTCTTTATGAATGTCAGTTTACCAGGTATACACCTGTAATGGGTTACACTATATAGAGATATCTACTCTACCCCACAAGCTCTTTGCCCATAGCATAAGTCTATCACCCACAATCACCATCTATCCTTATAGGTGCTATCCTAGAGAATGTGAACTATGTATATAGTATAGTTCCAAATAGGCTGGTTGGTAGGAACACTATCGGTACTAGCCTAGTATCTAGGTTACGATATGCTTGATAATGTGTAGGTGGCAGCCAAACATCAGATTTGTTCAGCATTTCTACACTAGGGGGACAGTGTAGTCATTTGTATAATATATTAATGAGCAATCTAGGCCACAGTTGTACATGTACACTATATTTTGAAGGTGGACTCTGATCATGGATGGATCAAGGAACCATTTTGATGAACGTTTTATTTTGTCTCTTGATCTGTTCATGCCTAGAGTTCACTTCGGAAAGTGTTGTCTAAATCTATGATGCTCTTAAAATAATGGCAAGAAGTATAAGAGGGACAGCTGGATGGGTTATGATTAATATTTTGCCTTTAATATGGTTTTGTTATATCATTAACATTTACCCCAACTTTAGTGTTCAAGTTATTTTTTCTTTCAGATATTAACCATAGTATAACGTCATAGATTACCTAATGTTTTAATTGTTCTGTTATACCTAACTTAAATAAACTCAAAAGTTTTCATTTTCAGCTAATCATTGTCATTTTACCTATTGTACTTCTGCATTTGCATATGCAACAATGCAACCTCCTATTGTTAACCTGTATTGTTGCATCTGGCCCATCAGAGATGAGGGTTGGAGTTGTGGTAAGGTTGGGAATACAATATCTAAGTGTCTGTGCGCCGTTTGTTCTCCCTACAGGTGGAAAGTGATGATTATATGAAGGTGAGTCGTTTAGCGACCTGAGTCAGGTAAAGTTGCACGTAACATGGTCAGCGTAGAGGGAGTCAACACTGTAACTGTCACCTTATGTCCAGGGTAGACATACCCTATAAATGTCTGCGGCACCGGTCACTCTAACTAAATCATCCACTTACGGATGAGGGTAGAAACATCCTATAACATGATTAAGCCATCTTAAGTAGAGGTACACCTAACATTGTCAGCATAGAGGAAGCCAACACTGTAACTGTCACTCTATATCCAGGGTAGAGATACCCTATATATGTCCGCTATGCTGGTCACTCTAACTAAATAGTATGATTTAGCCATCTGAAGTAGAGGTACACCTAACATTGTCAGCTTAGAAAAAGCCAGCACTGTAACTATCACTTTAGGTCCAGTGTAGAGATACCCTATGTATGTCTGCGGCACCGGTCACTCTAACTAAATCATCCATTTTTGGGTGAGGGTAGAAACATCCTATAACATGAGTTAGACAACTGAAGTAGAGGAACATCTAATATAGTCAGCATAGATGGAGTAAACACTGTAACTGCCACTATATGTTCTGAGTAGAAATACCTTATAAATGTCTGCTACATTGGTCACGCTAACCAAATAATATGATTTAGCCATCTGAAGTAGAGGTACACCCTAATATTGTCAGCATACAGCATACCGTATTCGTCTGATTAAGCGCACATACCCAAATAAGCGCACATGCCTATTTTTCTGTGAATGGAATGGAATGGACAGTGCAACTGTCATCAAAAATTGAATGATCGGCAATCATTGTGGTGTGTGGTAAAACAGAAGATTGCCAACACCCCTTCTACAGAAAATTTTCCCAACCTCTACCAGCTCCATGCGGTTAATCGGACGAATACGGTATAAATAAACTATCCATCAAATAAAGCTTTTCACTTTTGCCCAGAGTAGAAATTTTCTTTGATATAAATGTCTGCTGCACTGTGTGCACTAACTAAATGATCCATTTATATACTCCATTTTGATAGACAGTTTTTTATTAAGTGTAAGATTATCTAATAATAGGAATGTTCACTTTGCTGCTCACCCTAACTGAATCATTTATCTTCTCAAATTAAATAAATTCTTTTTGTTTAGGGTAGTAATAACCTTTAATAGAGATGTTTTTAACACTGGTCACCTGCTAAATGGTCCATTTATATGTATATATATATTAGAGCTGCACTCACCACTCACAAACTCGAGTGGCTCGAGCCCTGGAGCAAACTCGACGAGCTCGAGCTGAAATGTTCAAATCTTGAGCTTGTCTATGTTGGGAACACAAACATAACACAGAGCACCTAACACACATTATCCACATACATAACTGCTTATCGCTGTCATGTCTTCTTTACACACTCCAATGTATACATTCAAGCGGTGTTAACTGTTAAACTGGCCTTTGTACCTCGTCAGCACGTTTTGAAATTAAATAAACATGGCAATGTTAATAAATGTCCGCCAAAAAATATTTCTTTCTTAATAGCTGGGCTGGAAAATAAATAACTTTTTAGGAAAATCGGAATGTTCATGATCTCATGAGCTCACAAGTCAAACAGGTGGTGAGCTCATGAGTTGGTCTCCCTCCGTGAGTGCAGCTTTAATATATATATATATATATATATATATATATATATATATATATATATATATATATATATATATATATATATATATATATATATACATATACATATGTGTGTGTGTGTGTGTGTTTCACTTTTTGTCATAGATAGAAATACACTTTGATGTAAAAGTGGTCCCGAGTCCTCTGTCTTCTCATATTCAACTGTCAGGGATAGAATTATCTTTTGGAAGAAATGTTTTCCAGACTGGTCGCACTAACTAAATTAATTGACCAAGTCGTGCCTGTAATCCTTTTTGGATACGCCTTCAGGCAGAGAATTTCTAAAAGTATATATATTTGAGGGACATTTGTTAATCAAAACCTATCATGCAACTCTCTTGCAAATATATATGAGATATTCTTTAGTTGTTTTCAAGTATCACAAGTCCAGACAACACTTGTTGAAGAAATCGTATTTTTTTTTTCATATTATGGTATTTTTTAAACACTCAGTTTTAAACTCCTGGCCAAGCCATGGGTCCACTGTGCAAATGTGCCAGAGTATATGTGTGTTACGCTTTTCACTAAACCAATCATCCTTTTCAAAGTACCATCAGACATCCAGATCACAGTAGGGGAATTCTTTGCATGAGCGGTATTAAGGTGGAGCATGTAGCAACCCAACTGGACCTTTTAGAAACTGCTCTTACTAACTTTTCCTAAAAGCTAACATTAGAGTGATACAGAATGATACCAGTTTCCAGTAATTATGGTTTAACTATCTCTTAGAAGAATGCTAGGTACTAACCAATTAATCTCTTAAATGGCTGTAAAAGGCATGACTCTTTTGATGACATATTTCTGAAGAAAGCATCTTACTTTTGGAGAAATGTTAATTTTATACTAACCAATAACTTTCCAAAGGTTAAGAGGAGTTGATGGTTATGTTTAAGGGCAACATGAGCATGAATGTGATAACTCATTACACATGGTCTGACACACATGGACATATCTTCATAAGAAAGCAATATCTTGAGAAATATTTGACACTAAGTTATGGTACCTGCTGGGTTAAACAATCCTTCAATTATTTATCAGAATTCACTTTTTTGATGAGATATGATTTCAGTCGTCAGACCTCGCGTGCGCTTCTGATGTGAACGAGTTAAAGCTCTCCCTTTTCGCTATCAACAGTTCTGAAGTTTCTAACTTGCACAGCAATATAATATTGTTGTTTGGCATAAGTGTGAAACATATAACATCTTTTTGGTATAAAAGTCTTACAAAATTTACAAGTACCAATGTTAATTCACTCTGCTTGAGGACTTACTAATAATGAACGCTACTACCTTTCGTAAAAGATTCCATTCATTTGTGGATACCTAATCTCACCTAAGAATATTTCAATTTGCAACTTACAATTAGACTGCATAATATAAATGCATTTACCATCTATTGACATTGTAATCTGGTTGCTTTGGAGTAACCCAAATAAAAGCCTACCTTCAGAAAGAATTAAGGACTAGGTATTTCTGTTTTTCTATCATTAGCATACCTTCATTGGTTTAACATATTTTTATATGCTAACAGTTAAACACAGGAATTTATTATTTGAAAGCTGCAGGTTTATTATTTTACCCATATCATGTAACTTGCCAAAAGTGACATTTGGATTGTTTGAGTTGACTGTGAATATATGTATTTCACACCCCATAAGTGATGCAAGCTGTTGCTGCCATCCTATTGGTTTAGAGAGCTTTCAAGCTTAGAAATGAGGGGGCCTTGAAATAAGTAGTTCTTATGCTATGAATGACACTTTTCAAATTTCAGGTATCGGAAATGATATTTACTACATGTTTTGCAATAAAATTGATCCACTTTTTAAACTTAATTAAATGTTATTTTTCATTTGCAGGTTGCCTGGTTATTTAAGATCATTGGGCAACCAACTTGTGTCTTTTTGCCTTTTTCAATACTGCCTTAATTTCCAATTAAACTTTATTTATTCAAATTTGATATAACATTGTTGGCCTATGGTAATAAATGTGTGTTTATGTATTTGTATTGGTTTTGTCTTCAGATTGAGGCTGATGCCACTATTCACAGCAACATGTCTCTTAGCGAGCCCGACTTCGAGGCCTCCGTCATTAGCCCACACCCCATGGGGAGAGATAAACGGGCGTCCGGGTACGACTCTGATATCATAGACAACGTCAGCCAAGATGTAAGTTTTTGTAATGTACGATGATCACAGCATTCTAAGGGAAAAATTAGTACAATTACTGGTATACTAGGTGTTCCTCTAATGCATAGCTAGGGCTGGTCTGATGTTTTACAATCAGAACATACTTTATCTTCGTCGGATAGTTCTCTTTTAATGTGATAAAATACTTAGCAACAAGTACATTTTCTTTTACAAAAAGGGAAGATTAAAGATATTTTTTTCATGTTAGCTTTTGTAGATTTGCAATTTAATACAATCAAGTTTATACTTTTTAAACATTGCAACCTCATTTTACTGAAATTTCTCCGTTACAACAGATATTTCTCTTATAAGGTTATAAAATACTATGCAACAAGTACTTTTTCTTTTAAAATAATGGAAGATTAGAGATATTTTTTCTCATATCATTATCATTTTTAGATTTGAAACTTAATAAAGCCAAGTTATTCTTTTTTAATTTTCAAACATTCTCAGTTTTCAACAGACTTGATATTCTCCCTTACAACAATTGAAACTTTTCTTTTACATTAATTTAAAGATCTATTTTTAACAGTTGAAGTTTAACATTCTTTAGTTTCAGTATTAGATTTTTGCAGTTATTCAAGATACCCTTTTATGACAATTGAAGATTATCCAGTTTCCACAGTTGAATGCCATTTTTACTCTTATGTATCCTGTTTCCGGACTGGCTTATTTGCCATGTCTATAGTATGTCTGATCAATGATGCACTTCAAGATATGACTAAACAAAAAGACAATGCAATACAAACCATTTTCTTATGCACTACCTATTCTCACCATCTCACCTTCCTAATCTGTTAACAATACGTCTTAAAAGCACTAATCAGAATCTGACATATTTTGAATATGACAGGGCATATTTTGAAAAGTATTTGAAGAGGACTTGTTGATTCCATCAGGAACAACTTTCAGTCTAATGTTTTTCCAAACTCTGCTGTGTTTATAAAATATTTTCAAATATACCAGATCATGTGAACCCAATCAAAATTGGAGAGTACACATGTTCTGGTAACTATGCAAATATTTTGATATTAAAACTATTAAATATTTTGAAAAATGTTTCACTCAATTTTATTTTGATCTGTATTGTTTAACAAACCCTCTTGAAATATCTTTCTAGTATCACTTTAATTGATGATTCCTAGTAAAAGTAGGCCTAGGTGTGCACTCCTGGCACAAAAGGGTTAATTTAACCCCTTCATTCCCTGAACACCAACTAATCTCACACAGAAACAGAAATCTTGAAAACTGGTGAATTCAACAACATTTTCTGTGTTCGACCTTTGAATATAATTTAAAATTTCTTTACTCATACAATACTGTAAAAAATGTCAGATTTCTCAAACACACAAGATTAGCCAGTTTTCAATGGTAAAAGAAACTAGAGTAACTGGGGCAAAACACTTATGGACCCTATAAGACATAAGCAATTTGTTCACATGAATCAAGCTTGATTTCAACTGGCTATAGGGGGAGGCCCTCATTGGTGTGCTACAGGGACCAGTACATCAGTAATGCCTTAGACCACTTTGCCATCAGGGCAATCCAAGACTCTGAGTAGACCATATATTCTAAATCTCTAAACCATTTATTGTCTCTTAGTATTAACTTTTAGCCACTGTTAATCTCTATGTCTATAGTTGTTTTCTTCCAGTATCTATTGTTGCTGGCTATTGTTATTCTCTAATCTATTGTTGTTTCTCAGGATCCATTGCTGGAGAAAAGGCAACCTACTGTAACATTTGCTCCTACTAACTCTGATGCACAAAGCTGATCAGGTAACCATGGTAACACATAAACAACAACAGGGCTCTGCAGCAGAGAAACAATATGTTACACTGTCTTCTAAAAACAATAGGTTTTGGAAATGGAGTTTTCCTAATCAAATCACTCTCATTTCTAAACAACAAAAAAGTGATGACTTGGTAATCCAAAAAGTACCCGCTGTTCTTGGTCAAGTACTCAGGTCTTAAGCTGAATATGGAAAATCATGCATAGTCATTAAATCAGATGGAATAAACTTTAATGAAGAAAAATATATTATACATTAAGATGGTGCCATAAGTTCGGGAAAGAAAATGGTACCTGAGAGTGGGCTTGGAACAATAAAAAGTGTCACGAAAATGCTATAAGTAGCACTTTTTGGCCAAAAAGAATAGCATATTTAATGTTCTTGTATGGGATATACTCTTACGAAATTATTCCAAACAAAAGGTAGAGATTGTTCATTTCCTCCTCAAGATGAATTGAGAAACCATTACTTCAAGCAAATCAACCACAGAGTCCTGTTGCTGCTTCCTAACCAACACCTTTTTAACTGTTTTTATCTGTTTTTTGTTTCTACAGAAATCCGTTGTCTGAATCATAGATATCTTTGATAATAACTTTTGAATTGAGAATGATTTTACAAAATATTTGAAGGAGAGTTGTTGGAAAGCTTTTGATAATCATTTCTCCATCAAATATTTTTCTAACTTTTGCCTGCAAGTTTCATCATAATTTTGATGAAACCTTTTTATTTAGAAATAAAAAAGTTTCATCGAAATTGTCGGGTCGTTTTTGGCCACTGAGATTATTAAAGGGTTAACACTGCACAACTCTCAACCCATTCATGCCTGTAGCAACCAAAATCTACCGCCGGATCATTTACATGTGATCTTTCCTACTAAGGCACCTTTTGGAGAAAAATTCAATGGATAATGCATTCAGAACAAATCATCAACTCTCTTTCAAATAATTTTTGTTTTTATGCTTTATTCATACGTTATTTTCAAAAGGATCATAGATCCAAAAGTCTCTTTTCACTGTAAACTCTAAAGCATGGGTCATTCCCAGCCGCGAAATTTGGGTTGATTGAAAGAAACATTTCAATGAAAGTTTCACATTCATTCTTCTTCAAGAACAAAAATAATGGAATATTTTTGTAAATATTGTCTATTTTTCTTTGAAGAAAATTTTTGAATCAAATGGGCATGGATGGGCATGGATTGATTTGATAGTTCTGGAACATATTGTTTAGGTGAAATTTGGTAATCTCCATCATCACTAATAACATTGTATTTTTTTTGGAATGAATGATGAAATACATTTATCAAAAAATAAAATTTGAGAATTCTGTTTGCATTTGTGATGTATTAAAAGTAACATGGCTTTTGTGTTCTAGAATAGATATCACTGAACTATAACTATTGGTGAATAAGGAAAGTTTTGGATGTTTTGTTTTGGATGTTGATTAGTAGTCAATATTTATCTTATTGGCTAAGCTAGAACATATTTATTGTGTGTTTGTGTGTGCCTGTGTTTGTATTGTGTGTATCTGTGTGAGCAATGTTTCTCATATTTAAAGTGAATACTTTATGTGGTGTTGGATACACAAGATATCTAACTTTGAAATTAAATAGTTTTTAACATCAGCACATTTTTTCTATAACAATATAATATTGTATTTTCTTTTCCATGAACTCCGCTATGATTCTATCTTCTATCTAACATATTCTGGTTTCCATTATACTCTAACTAGCACAGTACTTAGGAGTTCTACCCCACTTTAATTATTCTTTTCTGGTATCAAACCATTCATGTGAGAAGGTACTGATAAAAGGGTCAGATAATTGACATGGATAAATAGGTAAGTATTGGCACATCTGAGAACATCCCCAAACACTTAGTACTTTTATCAAGAGGTATTGTATGTTTATTTATTTGATTTCTTATTTATAATTATTTTCAGTCATTTTGAATACTCCTTTCTTACTATATTTCAGACCTACATTTCTCACCTGTGAATACCATGACATCAGTGTCTTTAGAGAGAGCGGGCTGTGAGTTCTAAGCAAGAAGTTCTTATCCAAGTCACTACAGGACAAGAGACAGGACAGGAACATGTATAGTGCTGTGTATATCCATCAATATATATATATATATATATATATATATATATATATATATATATATATATATATATATATATATATATATATATATATATATATATATATATATATATATATATGTATATATATATATATATATATATATATATATATATATATATATATATATATATATATATATATATATATATATATATATATATATACATATATATACATATATATATAAGATACTTGTGTGTTTGTACATGTGGTGGCCAATTACGCTATGCTTATTTTGGTGATAACTTTTAAGATATTGCGGAAATAGTCATGTCTTTTTGCGGCACTTCATGGCTGAATGAGTTGACATTAGAAAATACACGCATATTGTGAATATAGTGTCTGAGATGGAGAATGTCCATGATAAAGAGGTTTTCAATTAACAGGCTGTAATAGCAGAGTGAAATTTAGTGAATTAGTTAACACTTAGATCATATAAAAATATTTCCATAGAGGTTTTCAAATCAAATTATGGAAATATGATATTTTTCAGACAAAAGCTTTCTACAGAATGTATTTATTTTTTTGCAAATAGGTCATGCTAGAATGTGTGAATAGTTAAGCTGTCAAGCCCCTGTCCGGGGTATTGATATGAACTAATATTATAGACAGCATGTTTTAATGAGCTTCTTGAGACATGACTTGTTTCCCAGTCTGTCATATGTGAAGATTGATGCTGATTGACCACAAGGATTTATAAGGTGTAAATAGAAGAAGTCAATTGTTATACATATTGTAGGCTTGAGAGTGCCCTAAAGGTCATCACTAGGATTGGGATAGGTAAAATAGTGCCTGGGTGGTTGGACATGTTTGCTTTTGTCAAGAGTTTACTTGTTGCAAATATCTAAAATAAAAGTTCAAATTTCATTTTACCAACACAAAATACTAATATTGTGTAAATAATTACATCAGTTGATATGTTTAATCATTTTATTTCTTTGAAAGGAGTATTACAGAGAAACCATTTTGTTCATCATTTTTTGCTGGCTTTTTGTTTTTACATTCAATAAATTGTGAAAGTCAAATGCTTATTCCTGCAGAGTCCAACATATATTCTAAAAAAACATTAACACATTTTGATTTCATTATTTAATGTAGGTGTTCTACCAGCAGGGCTCTGACATTTTAAAGGGTGTATGTGTGAAAGAGTGAGATGAAGAATGATGGTGTGAGGTTTGTCTCTAGGACTGATGTGTCAGGTATGGTATGCTGCCATGAGGAGACAGACCAATGCCAGTTACTTATGTAATTACTACTGTGTAGTTCTGTATATTTTGCTGCAAAAAGCATATGTATTAATTTTTCAGTTTGATGAGATGCGGTCCACTGTTGATGTGTATTTTTTAAGGAAATCTACATTACATTCTAATCTGATCATAATGAATTGCAAAATAACTGGATGTAAGGACTCATGAAAAGAATTTGCAAGAGGGTTGATGACTGAATCTTTTATCTTTAAGACGTTTTGTGATTTTTTTAGGCGAAAACCCTTATCACATATTCCAGACCTTTTGGCCCATTCACTTTGAGGTATATATATATATATATATATATATATATATATATATATATATATATATATATATATATATATATTATATATATATATATATATATATATATATATATATATATATATATATATATATATATATATATATATATATATATATATATATATATATATGCAGACCACATTTACAACATCTATCAGAATGTATAATATATTAGGGATTATCATGTGTTTTAAAGTGTGAATATACCTAAGGGACTGTATATTACAAAAAGCAGACCTAAATTACCACACCTAGCAGAATGTTTAATGTTTTAAAGGGTAAATTTACCCGAAGAACTGTATATTGTAAAAAGCGCACCACATTTTCCAAACCTAACAGAATGTCTGATATATTCGGTATTGCCAAGTTTTTCAATGGGTATATATACCTAAGGGACTGTATATCCTAAAGTTACACATCTAACAGAATGTATAATATATTAGGGATTGCCAAGTTTTTCAATGGGTATATATACTTAAGGGAAAGTGTACGATAAAAAACAAGACCGCATTTACCACGCTTGACAGCATTGATAATATGATAATATATTATATATATTATTATGAATTGATAATATATTAGGGATTAACTAATGTTTCAACGAGTAGATAATAAACAATACCTTTGATAAACAATACCTCATTTACCTCACCTAACAGAATGTTTGATACATTACGGATTGCCAAGTGTTTTAAAGGGTGTACTGTCTACTGTGTTATTTTGAGCATACAGACACTCTGCAGGCACCTGCCTGTGATGCGCACCTTAATTACTGGACACTGTTTTTAAATGACAAGCTATCACATCAGCTTGTTGTATGATACTACCATAGGGATCAAATGTCCAAATAATAGTGTGCACTTTAATAAATGTGAACTCCAGGGGTGCGCAGAGTACACATCAATTAAACTTCTGAAATATTAATATGGTATACAGTATAAACTTAAGGGAATGTATATCACTAAAAACCCACATTTACCGCACATAACAGAGTATCTAATTTATTGGGGATTACCAAGTGCTTTAAAGGGTTGCTGTTTGATAGGACAGAGGAGCTGTATATAACAGAGGGTTTAATATATTCTGAATAAAAAACTAGGATATATTGTAGTGACGTATACTAATATATCTGCCTGTGCGCGTGTGTACATGCTACTATATTTGTATCAAATGAATATTTTGAGGATATGAGAAGGTAATGAATTATTACCATGACACTTGATAATGATAGGTGTGTATTGTTAATCATTGTTTTACCTCATGGCAAGACTACTTACCTACTTAATCACTGAATGGCATACATTGGAGTATTTCACAAACTGAAATTCACCAAATAGTTCAAGGAGAGTTGTATAGTGTATTGTTTTCAACATTTCTCTTCATTTCTCATTTTCCAAACTAAACCGTTGTTAAAAAAACAATGCAACAAAATAGTTAGGCTTTATGTATTGAAGGATTAATAGGATAAACTATATGGACACATGGTTTTCTGTTTGTGGACAGAATTTTGTCTAACAGTTGTTGCTGTTTCAGGCATAAATGTGTTATTAAGATTAATTATATAACCAGCATGGTTTACCATTTGTGGACAGAATGATGCCTGACTGTTATTGGTGTTTCAGACATGAATGGGTTAATAAGTCTTACTATATAAACCAGCACGATTTTTCCTTCGTGGACAGAATGATATCTTTCACCTACCACTGTATAAGCACAATGCTTCTGTTCATATTGCACTAGTTTTGTGTTTTTAGTTGTTTTAATTTTCTTTTATGCATCTTTTAGAAATAGTTCACACTTTTTTAACGGGCCATTATTCTCTTGTATTGCAGACATTGTTAATAGCCATTTAGAACCAGTGTTGCCAGGTCAGCTGGTGGGCAAACGATTAACTAATAGAGAGCATAAATGGTTCAAACTCCTATTTGTAGAATCTGAAGATATCCTATTCTTCGATAGGATTGGATAAGAAAATACATATATATATAAATATATTTCTAATGGCGATGCTTAAAGTATGATATGGTAGACAAAACCATATCTATAGTTAATCCATTTCATTGAATATCCTAGAGGCTGTACCTCTGTGATTGTATATTGTTAATACTGCTAGACAGTGCCTATGGTGCAAATAACATGCTTCACTACCCTAGTCATTAAAGATCAAGGTTGCCCCCTTGGATAACTCTCTCTGTAACTGTGGCAGTATTGTAATGGACTAGTTGTCCGAGCTGCAGTATTATTGGTAAGGATTGTGCCATCATAAACAAGAACTTTGTACTAGAGGAGAAAATGTTATGTTTTTGAGAAGAGGATTTCTCTTTTATCAACAGGGGATTCTTAATCCAAAGAAAAGTGTCGTTTTTAGAAGGAATATCTCTGGCCATCTATATCTGGAGCATACACATGGTCTGAAACCTATGTAAATGCCTTGACAACAAAGCATTATTCTGAGATAGAATATGGCTGAAAGTTGCTTCAAACCTTTGGTTTCACAATCCCTTGTAAAATCATATCTTTTCAAATATTTTTCTATTTGACAAGTGATGCTCAAAGTTGTTGGGTCATTTTAAAGCTAAATACAAATGAGCTAAATTTAAACACTTGAATCTAAACATATGAATGTGTTTATACAAATGTGCTATTACATAACTGAACATGCCTTAACTGACTAATCGTGTGCATTTATAATTTGAACCACTGACCATGTGGAGAATCAGGTTTATGTAAAAACTGGAATCATTCTCATTGTTATGACACTTTGTTTGATGGCAAGGAAAATCAATTTGATAACCTGTACATTTTATAATTGATTGCCAAATAAAGCATTTATAATATTCTCAAGGTGTTTTTGTATTTTATTCAACATTTTCCCCGATTTGTTTACCTAAGGACCTAGGTTGTTTATTTCACTAAGGTACCTATTTACTTAGCGCATGTGCAGGCAACGGGTTGGGAAAAAATTCGCTTAGGTAAGGGGTACTGGCAAACTTACGTATCGCTGCACCCCACAAGCTTGAACTTGCTCTTTTGCCTTGCCTAATTGGACACTTAAGTGACCGCAGTGAAAATATCACCAAAATATACGGTTTGTGACAGTCCCACTTAAAAAGGTAATTTTCACGTGTTAAACGGGGAAATATGTATGGTATAACTATCCCACTGAGGCATATCTAACGCTACTGAGCTAGTCTTCTACAAAAAATTAAACCAATGTTAATGATGAGAATAAAAATGAAGGAAAATCATTCATGTAATTCACTTTTTTATTTTCTCATTATATAAAAATAGTCATACACATTTATTTCACATCAAAACTGTGACCATTTCTGAGTCTGGCTTTGAAAGCATGGTTAAGCTTATTGTCACCAAAATCTCACAGCTCTGAATCAACCTAGTAGGAACATATTTACACTCATCGTCAAGTTCCTGAAGCAACCGCTTAGCAAATATATTAGTTTATACTGTTTAACGTGTTATCAAACAAATCATCTGTACACCATAATGAAAACAATCTGATGAAAAGGGAGCATTGGGTTCTTGCAAACATGGATATTTAACCCTTTCATGCCTGTAGCGACTTTTTTGGTAATATCTCTTAAACAAAGGCAATTTTCAGAAAATATTTGAGGGAGAGATGTTTTTCAGATCTTTTTCTACAACTTTCAAATATTTTGCAAACCTATGATTCATTCCAAAGTTAAATTCTAAAGGTATCACAGATCCAGACAACACTAGGCAAGTAGATATGCAAGCATGAATTGGTTAACCCCTTCAAGCCTACAGTTCCCCTTGAGAAGGTCGTCTGTTTCTAGGACACCTTTGGAAATGATGCGACGACAATAAAGCATGGGTCACCAAAATATTTGAAGGAGAGATATAAGAAGGGTCCTGATCAACATTCCTCCTTTACCAAATATTTCATCATTTAAGTTCACTAGTCCAGCTTTGTTGAGGCAAGGCACTATAGGCACAAATGGGTTAAAATAATATTCAACCCTTTGCTCACAGCTACCTTTTGACCCAGAAGTAAAAACAAACATCTTCCATACCAAATTGAATTGGAAGTGCTATGTGAATGGAAGTTGTGTTTCTACAACTGAGGAAAAACCTTTCTTGGTATATTTTCAAAATGTTACCTCTATTTTTGAGATAATTGTGAAGATATCATACTCTGGAACGCTTTAACTATAAATGGGTTAACCCACTCTTATGCACACATGAAGGTGAATGTGTTATAAAGGAAACTGTTTCCACAACTGACAATCAAGTTCTCTCAGAGCTGAGATAGGGAATATGCCTGAAGTGACACAGGGAATTATTGCATTATGAGTCTTATTCTCACTCCATAGTTTCAGCATCCTACCCTTACTGAATATAGCTGGAAAAAACCTGGAAATTCCTACAATAATACAATGAAAATAATAGGATTTCCTAGAATGTCTCAGCTATATTTGGTCCGGGTAGCTCCCCAGGATGCAGCGCAACACTAATCTATCAATAACATGTATGGATGTGGTCCGTTACAATCAGGTGTACCAAACACTAAGAGGGCCTATAAAGCCATAACATACCACATACTTATTTCATATTCAGCAATGCAGCTCATGAGTGATACGTAACCTTTTTTTCAAGCACCCAATAACCACATAAGCATTTGTTTAACTTATCTGTTCCCATCTATGCCGTGGGGCATCCTTGTTGTAAAACATAGTTGCAAATACTTGCTGAAAAAAAATTACAAAAAAAATTTGAATGAAATTTGCTTAACATCGTCCAATGCTCAAATTTCATCAAATATTTTAAATAATTTTCTTTTCATAGAAAATAAGTATTTGTGGACATACATAGAAATTGGGAAGCATTTGGATCTCACTTTGAGTAAATGTAAGCATAGGACCAAATAAATCATCAGTACAATATGATAAATGTCATGGAAGTCCAGTTCATCACCCTATCTCACAGGAATCTAGTGATTTCCAAGCATCTACATCCCGTCTGTTACTCTCAGAGAGTTTGCATACTGTATCTTAGCATGTAAAATAAAACAAACTGGCAAATTGCCATCTGTCTCCATAACTGATTCTATGGCAAGCAGCCTTCAAATAAGAGCAATACCAAGTTTAACCCTTTCAATGCTGAGGCTTCTTTCGTCCAAAGAACAAGGGCGCAAAGATTTTCGTTATTTTTCAGCTTTTTTGCATCGTTTTGTAATTGGCAAAATTAGCCAGCAGCAGTATAAGGGTTAACCATGGTCAGTCTATAAAGCAGCAGATGGCAACAGATGAAAATGAATTTCATTTCTGCATAAACTCCATCTTGAAGTTTATGTTAAGTAAGAAGCAGTCTGTCACTCTTGTCTTTTACAATCATCAGAACAAAAACCAGAAAGACATCTCAATATAAATACACATTCCATTCCAGATTCCCCTGAATGGACAAACTCTCCTTTCAATATGTTAGTTGTCAAAGAGGAATACATTTTTATTTGTTTTGTCTTGACTATTATGTACATATATGTCAAATGGAGTAAATTGCAATGAGGTGCATTTAAGAATATATTTACAGAAAGCACAAACTTTGAGGAAGACTTATGTACATGTTGCACACAGTTAGTAGATACAAATATTTACATCAATGAAAAATTTCCATTTCTCTTTTTATTCATGTGAGTGCAAGGAATTTGAAATAGCATGTTTATTTTTTTCGATAATTATTTAACCCATTCACACACAAAGCGCACTTTGGCGAAACAGTCTGGATGCTTAGATATTCATGAAAAATAACTTGGTAATAAAACATGTTTCTATAAAACAACTCAAGGACAGTAGTACATCAATTATCATTCAACATTTCAAAATTATTTCAAAAACATTGAATTCATCTTTCATTACCAGATTATTTCCATGACTACCAAGGCATTCAGCCAGCACTGGTCGCCAAGGTGACCTCTGGGCGTGGAGAGGTCAAGAAGAAGTTTGATGAGAGCAGGAAGCCGTAAGAATATCAGCACTACAAATAGCAAGTGTTCCTTGCAAACAGCACACGTGAAAATGTGTCACGTTTTTCACCTATTTCTCCCCCAATCCTCACTGGAAGCCCAACATAACTAAATCAATTCAAGCTTACATCATCAAATTTGCATGATCACTCAAAAACTCATCGATCCAGGCAAAATAAATCCAGGAGATATTCAAGCACGAGCGGATCAATGCAGTTCAATAATAATCTCAACTCATTGGTTTATCATAATCATTAATCAACATAATTTATGTAAGCTTAAACCACATAAATCATAACAAATGTTTAATAAATGTAAAAGAGTATTTGAGGAGAAATGAATGAAGCTTTGCTCTTTTTCCCTATAATTTTAACTTATAAATAATAACTTTCTGATATTTCAGGACTTTCTTCAAATAAAGTGGTACTATCATTCTTATATCTAGAGTATGAACAATATCCTTGGACCAACAGTGACGTCCTCAGACAAACAGATCAATCAGTATCAAAAACTGCAATGCCCTGGCTGCTATGCAATGGTTGTAATTCACATAACCACACAAGCTATACCCAATATAATAAAAGCAGCCAAAAACAAGCCCAAACACCTTTAAAGGAAGATTTCTGAGGTTAGCATCCTTTAAAAAACATATGGTGAAATATTTAATATAACTAGCCTAACAAATACCTTTAAAAATTTGGAGGCTTATATCTCATTCTTTTGTTATTTTTAAATGATTTTTCAAGCATTGAGGCACACTTTTAAATTCGATTATTGAGCTGTTAGAGTACAGACTTGTAACTTTACCTTTATCGTTGCATGAGCAAGAAAGAGAGGAGAGAAGGTTGTGTGATTGGGTGGTTATATATATGGCCCAGCCATGGATTAATTAACCAACCCTTTGCAGCATCAATCATACAAATAAGATGAATCAAAGAATTCGCTTTCGTGAGGTATCAAGTATGGTAAATCCCTTTGTGAGCATGCCCATTTTTGCCTAATACCTCCCTTGTTAAATGACAGTAGCCAACAAATAATGTGCAACAGGAGTTCTCCATTAGTAACATGATAAGCCACATGAGACCACATCCATTTTTCAACTGATATCAGTGCTATCAATAATCGCTCAATCTCTGTGTAGGGCTAGCTGTGGTTATATAGGGGATTTACAATACCAATAGCTGTACTAAAAGCAAACTTGTTTGTGTAAAGGATTCTATTTTCCAAAATACATCAGCAGCTTGTATATAATCATATTTATTCTCAGGTCTGTAAAATACGCCAATAAAATAAACACAGCAGTGATTTTCCCAAAAGATCTAAAGAAAATAAGCTCAGTGAAATAGAAAGAACATTTTTTCATTATAAACTTCAGAAAAATCATGTTTGGAGTGCCATAGCAGAACTCGAATAGGTTAAGATGGTAACACTGTTTAAACCATTCATACCTGTAGCCCTTTTCCTTTCCTATCAAAGGAGGTTGTTTCCATATCAGCACATTATATATAACAATTCATTCCACCATGAGTTGGGAAATCGTATGGAAGGAACACTGAACACGTTCAAACTTTCCTCAAAATGAAATGAACCACATGATCTAGGTTCAACTCCAAACACTCCCATTTGAGACGCTAAGTTCCAAAATTCCTTTGAATCAGAAAGAAATCCATTTTTTCTTAAATGAATTTAGATTAAACATCTCAATACTTCATTTCAATCTTGATGATTCATTCAACCTGCTTTCAGTCTTGTCCTTTTGGTTTAATTGTGTTTACATCATGATGCTTTATTCGATTGTGTTGAAATCCAGGTACTTTATATCAAACATGCCTGAATCTTGATAATTCACTTCAAGCATATTTGAATATTGATACTTCAGTTCAATCTTGTTTGCATTGTGACATTTCATTCCAGTTGTGTTTGCATCTTGATATTTATTTCAATTTGTCGTAATCCTGATATTGCATTTCATCCTAATTTGAAGTTGTTTGATTCTGCTTTTTTTGACAGGTATCCAATCTTTATGTTGAATTCCTTTCTGTCTGAACCTGGGCACTGCCCCAACCAGCCCGCTTATAGCTGCCTGCTCCAAACTCATGTTTAAAGCTTCTTGATGCTCAAACTAATTTTCAAAAAAAAATTGCAAATAATTTCTTAAAAGAATATGCAAATGAGTTTTGCGAGTGCTATTTCTATTCCCCATTTATGCAGAGTATTCACTTGAAATTAGATACTTAAATTGGCAATATATCACAATTTTTTAAAAGATTAGAAGATTTTTTTTTTTGGTGAAAATCATTCTTGAAATATTTTCCAAACTCTGCTCCTTTCAAAATAACAATCAAAAGTAAAAATATTGAGGCCTATTTCGGCCACTCTGGGGATAAGTAAAGGGTTAGAGTGGGTCAACCCTTTCATGCCTGTAGCACCCACTTTGACCATCTCTCTGTGACCTGACCATTTCTCACGACATATACGAAGGAGAAGTGTTGATCAGCATACTTAAATCCTAAGTTATTTACACAAGGCTCAACAGTCCAGATGTCATGTTTTCCGAGAGTTCTCCAGGCATGAAGGGTTGGTGATGTGAGAGCAGTTGGTTATACAATGCCCAGGTCGACTGTTCAATAGAGCAGGGCGGAGTTGTCAAAGTTCTCGACGGAGGTCTCCATCTCCGTCTCCAGGTAGGTGGAGACCTGCAGCAGCTTGTGTGAGAGTTGCTGCTTCCTCGTGCGCGGATTGTCCTCAAACGCCTCCATCAGCTGAAACGCAAGCGAGAAAATATCATCAGATATAGCCCCATCTATTGCCATAGGGGGAAACTAATTTTTTCTATGATTGTCAGAGGAGCTTGTAGCGTCACAAGCTTCAAGAAAAGTTATTGTATTTCGATAGAAAGTCATAAAGAAAGAGCATATGTTTCTATACAGCTAAACTTTAGAGATGCGAGTACCTTTGAACCAGGACATAAGTATTTACATTAGAGGGTGTACACATCTCAGAGGTCTTTGCGTAATGTAAAATATACAAATGGGACAGAGAAATTATGTTCACATTAGGTGTTCACCTCTCCGGGGTGTTTACAATGAGAGGTTTTACTGTACTAATAACATTCTGGTTTGCCTTACCTCTTGAGTGTAGCGGACAGCAAACTTGTAGAGCTCTCTCAGGGCAGCCGTGGGGTTGATGTTCTGCGAGGTCTGTGCCTGTAATGAATAAACAAAGCATTATAATTCACTTAGAGAGAGAATATTCACAGACCAGCGACACACCTTAGGCTAGGACGATGTTGATAAAGCTGACAGCAACCTAGGTTAGATTAATGGTCTTTTCTAGGTTTTCCTAGATTTTCTTTCCAAAAACTAGTCTTGACCAAAATATCAGAAGGCAGTGACAGAGATAATGTACATGTAGGTAGGAGCTGTATTAATGATGACAAATAAAACTGCCTTTCACTCCAATGCAATAATAAGGCTAATAAGGCTAGTATAAACAAGGTCTTTAACTCATGGCACATAAAGCTTTGTGGTTTTGAGCAATATATCTTGAATTCTATCAGTAAAAAGGCAGTCCCTGAAGGAAGGGTGTGTAACCTCAGAGCGTAGGGCATCTAACATTTGGGTACTCACAGCAGATAGGGCGTTCATCTGGGTGTACATGTCCTCCTCAGAGATGGTGGGCTGAGACTGGATCTGGCTGTAATACGTCTCCACCAACTTCTTATACTTGGGAATGTCCTTAGCAAATAGCAGCTTGTTGGAAGGGGAATCCTGAAGCAAAAAGACAGGACAGGTGTTAAACACATAACCCTTTACCATTCAAAGTGTACACATGGTCTGAAACATATGAATCTATCATGGCAAAACAATATTTTTTAGAAATATATTGTTTGGAATACAACTCTATTTGTTGAGTTATTATTCATAGTTGTCAGAAAAGTCTGATATTTACTATATACATCATAAAAGTGATGCTATCATTCTTATACCTAGCTTACAAGTCACAGACCTCTTTAAAAAGTCTGGAAATGTTAATATAAAATGTTAATATGAAAATGGCAGAAAATGTTAATACAACTAAAATTTCAGAATTGTAAAAAATAATTATAAATATTATGATTATAAAATTTGGAGTTAGTGCTAGCCATGTAATTGTAGATTTTATGACACTTAGAAGCTATTATAAACAAAATTACAAATTGCAGAATTGATACATTTGTAATAACCTATTTACAAATATCATTATTTTGTAATTTAGAATTAATGCTAGCTACGTAATTGCAGATTGGATGAGACTCACCTTGCCCAGCCTATGGTCAGACCTAGAGCAGCTGTCCATAAAGGTTTGAGCTATCACAGATAAACACGAGTCCACTATGTGAGACTTGTGGATGTCAAACACAAAGTCAGGATTCTTGATGATGTTCACCCAGAACCTGAGAGGAAGACTGCAAACAAAAACAAGGAAAATCAATTAGCTGAAATTCTAGTACATAAACTTAAAAACTTCTACATTAAAAATCTCCTTATGCCAAATGCTTTCTTGTACCCCTCGGAGTTGTATTTTTACCATTCAGGTAAACTGAGAATCTCCGGTTAGTTTAAAACCTGAGTATTTCAACTCATACATGTATGCAGCACCCAGAAATATCCTTACTCTTTATGAAAATTGCATCTTTGGCAAATTATAAAGGTTTGTTTATTAAATTTCCTAAGCCACAACTCTTCATCAAACATTTCATGGATTTAAAATTATATTCAAGAAGTATCACTGTTTCATCTAGTATTTCAAATTTATTAACATCATCAGGATCATTATCATACATATCTTGTTTTATCATCTATAACTGTCCATATTTCAAGTTGTTATTTCCTTTGCCGACTACGTACCTATTACTTTTCCACGTATGCACCACCTCGGGATCGGTGAGGTTATGGCGTAGCGCTTGGGCATCGAGGAAGTCGAAGAGATATTTAACTGCAGGGGGAAGGTTGCTATTTACAGACAGGATCGTCCCAAATAAGTCATCTACAAACTTTTGTAATGTTCCCTGTAAAAATGAAAAAGAAACACAAAATCAGCAAATGCTTTCATAACACATTTTTCAATATCATGTGTTATATGTAATCTTTTTGAATTGCCAAAGCATTAAAACAAGCCTCATTATTATTTTTCTTAAGTGCCATATCAAAAAATAACACCTCTAATGATAAATGAAAATAGTCATAACTTAAGCAGTAATGACTTATTTTGAGAAAGAGGATTTCTGAAGTTTTGCTCTGAATTGACTTGCATGGTTTTGACCATTTTTTCTGTTAATTATTGCTATAGGAATAAATAACCAGGGTCAATGGTGGGATGTCATCTTTCTATACTTGAACCATAATAGATCAGGAAACCCAGCAAGGTAGACGTTGTTTTTTTTCATAACTGGACAAGATTCATTAAATTGTTAATTGTCAGTGAACATGCCAAAATTGGCTGCATGCGATGCTTTTTCTGATTGGCTAATCACAATCGTGACATCCTTACAAACTGCATGACTTCAGATTTCCTGATGTCAGCCGGGATGGGTTGGCTAGTTTTTCATGTATTTCAAACAATAAATTTCCGTCGCAGTCGTGTAATGCTATATAGCTGATTGGCTCACCTTAGTTGCGAGTAGCCTCGTTAGGAAGATCTCTGAGATGACCTTTTGACCTCTATCTTTGTGATAGTTGTCGTCTTGCTGCGGCTTGACCAGATGCCACACTTTAGGCCCAGTCTCATAGTCCATCAGACTGTACGACCGAGGCAAGAACACAGGTTCCAGGTTGCCTGTCATGCAAAACACAATGAAAACATTGATTATTGAGAATTACCATTGGTTCTGAAGGATTCAGGTTTCATAAAAAGTAGAACAATTTGATTTATTAAGCATTTCCTTAATGAAGAAAAGACAGATTCCATGTGACCTGTTTTAAAGATGAATCTGTTCTTGAAATGGGAGATTGGTGAAAGGCTAGCTGAATATGAGATAAAGATAATTAGGTAGCTTATTGATAGAGACACAATAAAATGTTTTCAAACCATTCACGCCGGTCAAACTAATAGACAAAGAGTCCTCAGACAATAACTTCTGAATTAACCATACATTGATAAGATACTCAAAGGGGCAAAGTTGGTCGGATTCTTATCAACATTTCTCAATTATTTAAGTATTTTTGTGAAGAAATGCCTAATCACAAAAATATCAGTGTAATTATCATGAAATATTTGGGTGCTCAAGGCACGAATGCATAAAATAGATTCCAATGAAATATCATCACACACATCATCTAATGAGGCACTTACCATTCATGGCTTTGACCATTTCGCTGCGGTTTGTGACGAGTGTCATGTACGCGCCCTCGGAGACGTTATAATGTGCTAGCGTGTTGATCCTCTTACAACTACCAATCACCTCGCTGGAAATATCCTCGTCCTTCAGTGTCAGCTGACCACTCATACCGTGGCGCCACTCTGTGGAGGAAAATAACATCACAACATTAATGATATTTCATGACCAGACTATACTTGAAGATAACAAGTGGTCTGATGCAAAAGATATATTTTGAAATTATGCAAAGTAATCTGGTTATTCTGATATACCTGTCATCTTTTTTACGGAAAACAGCTTTGAATTTATCTTTTGCTTAGTGCTGGTAGTAAGTACACATCTGACACTGCCTCCCCATCTCCATTATGCTAATTTGCAAAACTTAAAGCCAGTTGCATTTTCTCTTACAAGACATGTATCCATATAGATTTTGTATTTTTGAAAAAAATATTTACAAAATAGTGCATATATTGCAAGAAAGCATCTTAATATAATATTGAAGACTTTAAAATATTTCGAAAATCAAAATAATTTACTTAATCATGACAATCCAGGTGAGAGGCCCATTCTTTAAACACTTACCTAGCTCCACCTCGTATACACTTGGTCTTGTGGTATATGGTGAATTTTTAAATATTACATCGAGCATTTTTTCTTTGACTTGAGTGATTGTGTCACAATCCAGCACCTTGCATTGCACGGTCTCCCCATTTTCTTGTAAAACATTTATTGTCTACAAAAGAAAAAAAGTTCACAAAATTACTTAAGTGAATAGAATATTGAATACCAATAAGTATTCGGCCGTGACTTTCAATAGCATGAGGTATATCATTGCAAATAGTCTTTTTCCAAATACCTCTCTCAGAGAGAGAACTTAGAGCATGAATAGGTTAAACAAATAGCTCTACCTACCAAGAGTGCGAGGTGTATTTTCGATCTTTAACCCATTACCACTTGAGAGTTCCTCTGACAAATGACATCTGAATCTATGATACTTCAGCAAATAACTTTGGAATTGAGAATAATTTAACAAAATATTTGAAGGGGAGTTGTAGGTAATGTTCTGATAAACATTTCTCCATCAACTATTTTCCTAACTTTGTTTTTGCCTTCATGATTGCATCACAATTGTCCTGCTGCTTTTGGCTGCTATGAGCGTTAATGGGTTAAGGCCTACATTTTTTAATTGCTTCTCACAGCAAAATTACTTCTTTAATAATATACTGATCATCACAATGCATTCAGCTCTACCTACAAATAGAGTTGGTTATATAGAAACAAATCTTTATTCTCTTTCATGAATAAATTCCAAAAGTTTCTCTAAAAGAGAGAAATGAACAATTAGATTTTAGGACTTATGAATTCAATGACCCCTCTCAAGGAGCATTGTAAGCATAAATGGGTTTAATCAATCCACTCTATACGTACCAGCATCGTAGGGTGTATTTTCTCCCTGAGGAGCTTGTCCTCTGAGAGTGAGTATCTGGCCTCTGAGGTGACGGCGTCGACGGGCCCCTTGTCTATCTGGTGCTTGATGGCCTTGCACAGCATGAAGAGGGAGCTGCCGGCGTAGTCCTTCAGGTAGCCGTACAGACAGATGGACATCCAGTTGGTCAGCATCTTCTCTACGACCGACTCTGTTCGCCGCAGCATCAGCTTCGGGTGCTTCTTCTCCACAGACTTCTCTATCAGGTCCTCCAAGAGTGTCGTCAGAATCCTGGAGGGAGAGGAAATGTGCAATAAGACTTATGATAACATTGAGTGAATCATAACAGAAAATGCATAATAGATTCTTCTAATTACAAGGTGGGAATATTGGAAAACATATGAAAGTATGTAGTACAATATTAATCTGGCCTGATTTTAGTTCATTGCAACATTACCATGGTTAAGCCATCACATCTAGAGCATACATATCAAACATGAGTATATCTTGATAAGAAAACACTAAAATAAAAGCAATATTATAAATAAATATTAGACTGAATGTTTGTTGCTCATGTTAGGTAACACAGCCCCCTTTTCATATATTTTTCAAATATCTATTACTTGCATTGCTGTTCTAAGTTTTGAGACAGTGTGTGCAAATGCAAATGGGTTTAAAAGGATTGTTGAGGCCATGCAAAGGTACTTTTTCAAAACAAAATCCAGGAAAAACAACTCACTCTGTGGCGTATTCCATCTTATCCTGCAGCACTATCATCACCAGAGATGCAACCGTCACTCTGAAAAACAAACACAGACAAATTAGAAATGGACATATCAGGTGTCATGAATTACAATATCAGGCTATCAATATAGTTTATATAAACTATAAGTATTGTGAGATATATGGACTGGTGTTAATACATTGAATTGTCAAGCTATCAATTGAAAGAAGTATAATGAAAATAATTGTGACAGTAAAAAGTGATAAAGGCTTATTTCTTTGACTTACTTGTCCCGTATTGTGAAGCTTTTCTGTGCCTCGAGTGTGTTGATGAAGGTGATGAGGAATTCCTTGTTGACGACCAGGGTGTTGAAGTACAGCATGGCCTGCTCCATGTTGGGGATACGCGTGCTACGGGTCTGAAAGAACAATAACAAACACAAAATTTAGCACACACACATTATCACCATTTCGAGGCAAAATAAAATTTTAAAAGAGTTTCATTTTGTTTCTTGTTGTCATCAGAAATGCTGAATTTGTAATAAAGTCATCTTTAAGAATCATCATAAGAAGCCAATATCTTATACCAAAACAAAGATAAAATCATACCCCATCACTTGCAAAAACTAACATTTCAATAGTGCTTCTTTCACTCAAACCATCGCTGTTATGGAGACAAAAAGTAATATTTCTTATATCAGGAACTTTTTATAGTCTTCAATACAGTACATTCAATTAAAATTGTAAATGTAATTTATAATAATCATTCCTCCGCCTCAAAAATAACCTTTCCATCTCCAGCAAGCATCTCTCAACCCTGCTTGGCATCCTCCTCCTACCCCTTAAAGCAAAATTATAGCAATACCCTAAAACACCCTCCAGTTTATGGAAAATAAATGGACCAAATACCACCTTGTCATGCCCAATTACAGGAACCATTCAACATGGAAGCATTATTGAAGTTTACTATGAAAAGCGGGGAGGATTCTAGGTAAATTAATTAACCCTTTCATATCTATAGCACCTAAGAAGGCCAGATTATTTTGGGCGAATCCTTGAAATAAAAGCATATTTTGAAAAGCTACTGTATAACTGGTATTTCTTACAGTGATTGAATTTTTATAATTTTCGTGCTCCACATGATAGCGCCAAGATAACATCCTAATATTTATCTATCTAGTAATACATGTTTAGTTTGAGTGCTTGCTAATACAAGTTTAAAGTAACATAAAAACCCTACAGCAGGGCTGTAAAGCGAAATCTTTAGCACTCCAAATTAAAGCTGTATACAGTATTTGAAGGTAAAGCATTAATCAGAAGCTGACCAACCACTCTCCATCAAATATTTTGTGAATTTATTCTTAATTCCAGGGGTATTCCATAAAGTAACATAGATCAAGGCAACACTTTTCAAGGGTATCTCCAGGCATAAAGGGGTTAACAGGTAGTACCATAGTAGTATCCTTGATTACCCATAATTCCCTTAACTTCTCATAGCAAAATTAAATAATGCTTGCTTGTTGAACAGATATCACCATCTACAAGATAAATCTAACTTCTCATCATACTTTCAGCAAGAAAAACGTGTTTGTTAATACATGATGTACCATTTTCAGGTACTCATGGACCTAGAATTCATTAATCCTTTCAGGCCAAATACTGCGTAAACGAATATGTAAAGCCAAATACTACAAACTGCAACACCAATATGTCTATCGTAAACACAACCAAGTCTCTGGGGTAAGATGAAGTAAACAGGAGGCTCTAGACAAAGCCATGCATATTGTAACAGGGCCATGCATCTTGGAAGCACAGTATAAATAGCCAATAACTGAACAGAGAACTGAACAATAATGTCGCAAATAAAAATAACAAAACAATAACAAAGGTAAACTATTCCATACAACAGATTCCAAGGAGTATGCAGGGTTCGCAATAAAGCTGATTTAGGAACTTTTTGCTACTGAAATTTCCCTGAGAAACATGCATCACATAACCCCAAAATTTCTAGAATAGGAATTTCACTTTCATCAGTGTTATTATACAAATTCTATTTGTATTGGCTGATTGTAAAATTGAAACAACCAAATTTAAATAACTTAAATCTAAATCAATTGAATTGATTTAATAGAAATTACAATATTTCAAAATCAAATTAAATGAGGGAAATTGATTAGAAATTAAACTAGTTGTAATATTTAAACTACTTAAAAGATTAAACCAAATGCCTAAGACCAAGACATGCAAGTTTAAAATTTATATTTGACAGAGCATCCACTGGATTTTATTATCTTTGCATGGTCCCCCTTTGACAATCATTTTCTGTAGCTTATTTTGAATTAAAATCACATGCATATTCCTCAGACCTGTAAGTAGCTCATATAAAGATGGTTACTCTATAGAGATGGTGGTCATTAACAAAAATAATAACATATTAACCTATCCACGCCTGAAGTGACTTAAAAGAGGCTTGAATATAACTCTCATATCTCTCCTGACAAAAGCATCTTTAGAAGACTATTTGTGGTAGAAACATTCAAACCAAATATTAACCCAAATAGTTTGATCAACATTTCTTCTTCAAATATCATGCCAAGAATATTACAGTTGAAAGGTTTTAACTGAGATAGAGCAGCCTTCTTTTAGCACTAAGGTGAGAATTAGTTAAACCAACCACTTTTGGTGCATGAACATGGTCTGAGACAATTAGGAATATCCCGATAACAAAGCAATATTTCAAAAATATTTCACTGAAAGTTGATGTTCTTGTTGTATCTAACAATCCCTCTCCAAATATTTTTCAAATATTGCTGTATTTGATGACTTATGTTGGAAGTCCTCAGACCAGGTGAGCACTAGATAGACAGCTCCCAAACAAAGCAGAACGACAGGTGCAGACCACTGTACTAGGACAGCACTACTATCCCCTGAAAGCCGCCTAGAGACCGCCGCCGCCGCAGCCGCAGCCGCAGCCGCAGCACATGGAAGACGAGAGAGCTTACCTTCCATAATTTACCATACGTTTTGTTGGGTGGGCTCTTAAATAGTCGAAGAGAGAAGAGGGCTATCAATATAAGGGGAGTCCTTCACCCATTGCTGTGCATACCATGTGTGTGTCACAGATGATAGAGTAGATGTGTGGTACATATGCGGTATATATGTGGCACATATGGGATGCAATGCACATGGTAAATATCTGGTACACATGTGGTACATATACGGTACATATGTGGAACACATGCGGTACACATGTGTTACATATGCAGTATATATGTGGCACATATGGGATGCAACGCACAAGGTAAATATGTGGTTAGCATGCGGTAGATATGTGGAACATATGCAGTATATATGTGGCACATATAGGACCCAACACACATGGTAAGTATGTGGTACACATGCGGTACATATGCGGTACATATGCAGTACATATGTGGAACATTAGGGATATGTGGTACACATGTGATATTTATTTTGTATGTATTTGTGGTACATATGCAGTACATATGGGACGCACATGGTAAATATGTGGTATACATGTGGTATATATGCGGTAGATATGTGATACTATGCAGTATATATGTGGTACATATGAGAAGCACATGGTAAAGCTCACAACACCTAGTAGAATTAATTTGTTTCAGATTTTCTTCACTTCATGTTGAAATCCAAGCTTTTGTTACACTATGGTGACTACCACTGCATGACAACCCTTTTTGCACTCATTCACATTCCGAGGTCAAAGGTTATTCAAGAGAGAGTGGAGGTCAGAGGTTAATAGGTTAGGAGAGGAAGGTCAAGGTTAGTAAGAACAGCAGGGTCATTCCTAGGAGAAACGTTAACGTACAGAATCTACCGTTGAATACGAGGGGTTAACCCCGATCTCAGACTCATCCTCTGACTCCACCACCTAATAACAAAGGTACGTAATAATAATCACAGGTGAGTTAATTAGTTATTGACCCAATATATAAACATATAATCTAAGTACAAAAAATGTCGCCAACATACAAACATAAAAAGTCATCACAAAAAAAGTCCCCAATATACAAACATGAAAACTCATCACAAAAAACGTTCCCAACAAACAAACACAAAATATCATCATATAAAAGTTCCCTTTATTCAAACAGATAATATCATCACATATAGGATCAAGAGAAGTGATCGAAAAAACCCAAAGGCAAAACATAAAACATGAACCAAAGACACACGTACAGTCTATCAAATATGATCATGATTCCCAGATACTAAATACAAATTTATTTCTATAAATTATCAAAATCAACCCTTCCCCCCCCCCCCCCCAAAAAAAAAACTGAATTTTCCAAACCTCCATATTTCGTAATTATCCATACACACTTTCCTTTAGAAAAGAGAATAAAATTTCACTAAGGCATTGTATTGATAACTGAAAATTTTAAAGGCATGGTAATTAAAATAAGCAAAAGAGAAAAGTGAAGAATCTGAGATCTTAGCACATGTTAAACAAAGCACTACCTTATCAAAGATATTCAATGAAGAATACAGGAAATAATTGGTTATATAATTGATCACCCATGTGGTTTTACCACATTTCTTTGCTAGGCAAATAATAAGGTTGGACCAAGAAATGTTCTCTCTAGGAATGGCCATAATTGAGGGGGGTTACCCTGAGGTTTCACTGTACCGTATTTGTCTGAATAAGTGCATATGCGCAGAGCAAGTTAGGAAAAAATTTGCAAGAAGGGGCATTCTTCGATTTAGCCGCACCCCACTCGCTTGTGACATTCGTGGCAGCAATCCTTGGCCGCTAAGAACCTAAATGCTTCATGCTCTTTTGTGCATTTTTTGAGGTTTGCGCGTTATTCAGACATATGTGGTATTTTCATTTTATAATGGTGTCTGTGATAAAAGGGCTTTCACACTGTGTTTCTATACTAGCTAGCTAGGGCATTGCGGGTTATAGAGATGAAATAGATCAGCTTACCGCTGTAGGTCTGATGAGAGATCGGTAGTCGTTCTGAGCTGGGAAGAGGACCTTGAGGATGTAGGACTCGTAATCCCAGTACGGGATTCCCGTCACGTTTAAATCACTCGTCAGATCTGTCATATCCGTTTGGAGCTCAGCAAAGGCTGTGAATAGGCAAAATAAAATCAGTGAGAAATGCCTCAGTCAATGAAGGAGAATGCGTCCTTTCCTCTAAATAAGTATGGCATGTACCCTTTATCTTTAGTTCAAAACAACATTTTTTATTTGATTGCCATTACTTTTAAGATATTCAGCAGAAAATTTACCAAATGAAGCTGACACTGTGAACGTGAATGTGTTACCCATCTACAGTTGAAATAAACCCTTGGTCTCAAACACATGGAATTAATCTGATAATACAGCAATGTTTGGAGAATGATTTGATTGAAATTTGTCGCTTTACAACTGTCCAGTCACAAATTACCCAAATATGGCAGAAAAAGTAACGATAATCAAATCACATAATTATGTGTTATAAATAAATCACTGAATCAAATCCAATTTTTTAAAGTTTTTGGGAGTAGCCAGCATCGTTTATTCCTGCTCACCTTGTTTGCACTCGTTCCTGACGTTGCTCTCGAGGGTGTCGAGCTGTATCTGCATCTTCTTGTAGTCCCTCTCCGCCTTGGAGGCGCGCCGCTTGTAGGCGATCAGCACCCCGATGATGATCAGCAGCAGCACCCCGCCGCCCACAGCCATACCCAAGATGGCCGCCAGGGGCAGCAGCGGCTGCGGCTCCTCGTACTTCAGCTTGCCAAGCTCAAACTCCAGGTTACCAACCTTCACCTGGAGAGGAAAGAAATAGTATAATGTAAAAGCATTTTGATAGAGCAACAATTTGCCTGTAAACAATTACATTTATGAATACATTCATACAAAAAATTGTTGTCATCAAAAATTATTCATTTCAATTTTCCATTTTTGTCAACTTTTAGATGAGACCATATCAGAAAATTCCTATTTCTTTTAAGTAAATTTACCATTATATACCTTAATTATACAAAAGCCGTACCAGATCTTTATGTGTGTGTGTGTGCATGCATAGGTGTGTGTGTGTGTGTGTGTGTGTGTGTGTGTGTGTACATGTTATGTATTCACCACACTTGAAAGAATCTATCAACCACCAGTGTCCTATGAAGTATTTACAAGGCTAATCAGTAGAAACACCTTACCTTAACGAGAGGGTATGATTTGGGGTCCCTGGGGGCGTAGAGAGAAGCTGGTTGTCTGATTGGAGGTTCACAGATCAGTCGTGTCACAGCCAGAGATTTGACCTCACACTTCTCTGCACCTATTGACACAGTAACATCCTTCTCACTGCTGGCAAGATTCAAATAACGGCCCTGAGGAAGAGAAATGAAACGGTTGAGAAAATCACATGACAGAAAGAGCTTTTTTTTGCAAAAGTCGCAATTTTGGTTTCATGATTTTCATAATAAAATGGATTGAATTGACTTACAATGTTGAGGAAGAAAACTTCTTAGAAAGGGGGTTTTTCGGTATAATAAAACAAATATGACATCCCTGTGGGGTTGCCAACATGATAGTCTACCCCTCGTGAGCATTGTCACAATGCTCACTCTGGGTAGACAATCATGTTGGCAACCCCACAGGGATGTTATATTTGTATAATATCACAATTATGAATATAGCTCATAGAGAAAATCAGACAGGCCTCTCTAACTCCTCCATGCTTGAAGTTCTCTAAAATTGTTGTCTGAATACTATGACTTTCAAAAATAAAGCATGAACTTTAAAAGTATATGAAGGATATTTCTGATTCTGATGATATGAAAATTCACTAACCTCAATAATCAGATTTTCTCCTTTGAGTATTTTCAGCTGATTTGGTTCTGTAAATTTCAAATATTCAGGATTTGCAACGTAAGTTATGGTCGATGCGACTCCTGGGAAATTTTCCGTCATATTCTTGACTGCTTGGACGTTATCCATGATGAATCCTGCCTGAACGACTTGATCAGATCTCTTTCTACGCCGCCGGCGACGCTGTGACTGTGGCGCCACCGGTGACGGGCACTCCATTTTCGTCTCATCCAGAACCGTGCAAGTCTGCAAAGTACCCAAAATCAACAAATGTCAGAGAGATGATCATTACTTAAAAAGATTAGTTAACAAATCTAACCACGTAGCACTAAGTGGAACTTACGGTAGTTTTAGTAATGTTTCCATCATGCTTTGGATTTATAGTGTCTTGACGGATATGTCATTCAATAGATTAAAAGAAAAACCCTTAAATCAATTTAATATGATGCAGAGTGGAACTCGAAGATTCTAATGTCAAATTTGCGACATGGAACAACATTTGTTGTGATGAATGCAGTTCAGAATAAAGTGTAAATAAAAAATGAAAAAAAAACACCTTTGATTTGAATAGAAAATTAAACAATCATTGAGAGAGAAACTCACAGTAGGTTTTGATGTCAGGTTCCCGTCACGGATGAACATTTTGGGTGACTTGATGGATGTGAAGTGCGTGCCTGTGATGGTGAGGATGAGACCCCCAGCGGAGAAGCTAGTCATGGGTGCGATGCTCGTGATGGTGGGGTTCTTGGTGTAGGTGAAGGTGCCGGAGTTGCGCACGGCGCCGTCGAAGAAGACCCGTAACGGGAGAGAGCTGCTTGGGGCGCTAGTGCTCTTAGTCATACACGTGATACGCTCACCACTGAGACTAGCAAAGAGAGAAGGAGGAGTTACTATACAGTAGCGGTGAGGAGATCTTGAGGCTTCTTTTGTCCAAAGTACAATGACGCAAATATATTTGAAAAACATCTATACCTTGTCATGTTGGTATTCATGGGATAGCTCTCGTTGAGTACTCTCAGATGAGCACCAATGCGCCAGCATTTCAATCATTAAGTACTCCCAATCAGTATTATGCATGACTTTGTTTGCCTCAAATATGTTTGGATAGCATAAGAGCTTCGGATTTGATCTCAAATTGCTTGGGTGGTAATAAAAGTCAATATGACATCATTTGTAGTAATTCATTTACCAATCAACTACATTTTATCAATAAATTATCTTGTCTTACTCTTCTCAAATATGTTTTGATAGCATAAGAGCTTTGAATTTCATTTCAATGGATAAACAAAATAAACAAAATATCTTTTCTTACTCGTTTTGTAGTTTGCAGGGGATGTCACCAATCATGACATAGAGGACGTTTCCGGTGGTCAGCTTAGTTCCCTTTATCTCCACCAGGGAGCCGCCCGCCATGGGTCCCAGAGAGGGGCTGAAGCTGGTGATGGAGGGGTCCTGGTAGAGGAACTTGTACTCGAAGTCATCACGTCCTCCATCAGCGAGTGTGACTACGATGGCACCCTGCTCCTCACCCCTCACACTACCAATGGTACACACGATCCTGCAAACACAAACACAACACAATCAAGCAGGAGAAGTCAATAAATTATTAAAACATTATTAACAGAATATTTTTAAAATGTTTTAAACATTTTTTTAGAGAAAATATTTAAACGAGGGATGTTGACTGAGAGTCAACCAACATCTCTCCCACTAATTTCAGTTCTAAGCATAAATGTGTAAAAAATGTGCGACATACATATACATATATATATATATATATATATATATATATATATATATATATATATATATATATATATATACATATATATATATATATATATATATATATATATATATATATATATATATATATGTATATATTTATATATATATTTATATATATATATATATATATATATATATATATACATATATATATATATATATTCTTCTATAATTTGACATTTTTTCAATTTTTTTGAATGCCACTTTTAGACTTAAGATCTTAACTGAAAAGTGATAGCAAGTTAGATGTGAATTGAAATTGTCGCTTACTGAATGGAGATGATGTAGCTGTCCTTGATGAGTTTGCAGGGGACTCCAGACACTGTCACGGTTACATCATTGAAGGTCTTGCCCAGGTTGAGACCAATAATGGTCAAATTGGTGCCGCCTTGGATGGGACCAGTCATTGGTGACACCTGCAGGGAAACATAGGAACTAACTCTTTAGAAGCAGAATTGGGAAGAAATGCTGAAGTGACAAAAATTCCTACACTGACACTTTAGGTTTCAAAAATGCGGATTTAAAATCATTGTGTGAAACAGTCAAAATCTCATATGATAATGCAAGCCTATGTAAGGTCCCTTCATATCTTTGCAAGCCTCTTTCTTTCATATAACTGATTTGGAGAGTATATAAATGCATTCCTTATATTAAAGATTTTCCAAAAGATGCTTCCACCTTGAAGGGTATCTTCAAATGTTCTGGCCTTTTTGGGGTGCAACTGGCTTCCTATAGTGACCCATTCATGCTACCAGTACAATATTCTAAGGTAAAATGTTGATCATAGCTACCACTATACTACATTGCCTTTTCAAATAATTTCAAATGCTGTATTACCAAATTATTTTCAAAAGTAATACTGATCGAGACAACCCTTTTAAGGTTGAGCTCTAGGCATGAAAGGGTTAATTAGTTAGGCATTCCAGCATGCACATCAATCTATACACCATTCCAGCTTGCAACTTAACTTTATCAAGTAGGGTAGGAAAGCTGTATGTTAGATTTTAAGGCATTCCAGCTGGCTAACTTTACTTGTATTGCATATGGAAGTCTGACTTACAGATTTGATGACGGGCTGCGGACAGCGTATCTCAGGTGGGCTCTTACAGGTGGTGTTAAAGTTACACCTGCTGTCACACCACACGCACTGCAACTCCGGCCGCGTGTCGCTCAAACTGTGACAACTACTGCAATCCGTCGCATGCACGTCACACTTGTACACTGTCACTGAAATACATAAAAAATCAAACATCTAAGTTATAAATCAAAGCATTTATAAATATGTTTCAGACTTTTTTTCAGTCTTTGAAAGTGTTAAATATCCAAGAGAAAACACTTCAAACTTCCACTGAAAAATAATTTGATTCATTGTCAAAACCGTGATAGCATCTAAACCCAATCTTAATTTAGAAAAATCAATTTTATCTAGAGGCATTTCAAAGAAGCAAAAATAAATCTCAAAAATGGGCAATAGCTTAACATTTAAAAACATAGATATATCATCTTCTAAAATCTAAAAACATTGTAATTGCACACAAAACATTCTCATACAGATCTTTCACATAATGCATAATTCTTTTTTTTTTTTCCTCATTACTAGCCACAGAGCAATAAATCATTCATGATACTAGGCGATAAACATTAAAATACCTACCAAAGAAGCCGTAGTAGTCATCTATGTAGTGATCGTTGTTGAAGACAACCTTGATCCTTGCCTTTCTATTGGCCTTCGTGGCTGTGTATGTATACTAAAAAGACATAAAACAAAAAGGTGATGAAAAAAAGCAAATCTTCACAACCATTGCACACTGCGATATATAGGTTTCATAACTTTTTAAGGTGATCAGTTCCATTGCAAGCTAGTTAATACCCCATCCTAAAACATACCATCAGTTTTGATTAAATGCATCTTGTCTTATCCATAAGTTAAGCTAGACAGTTTGATCCAGAATCTCACAGACTTTTTGGCCATCTGGACAGTGTCTCATATCAGGAATCTCAACTGACCAAATTAACATTGAAATGCTATGCTTGTAAACTTCAAAGTAATTATTGATTGAAAAAAAATTACAAATTGACATTTTTCTTCCATTTTGCCTAAAAACCTGCCAGTGGGGTCTGTCCAAGACTAGAACTGATATTATTCTCATTCTTTACTAAGAGAATATCCAAATCTTATTTGCCAGCATCTCGATCCCTTACCTGCTCGGAGTTACATGTGACTAGTCCCTCACTGATCCTCTTGGCCGATACCCGCTGCGGGGTGTTCCCCTCGATCTCCACAATGCACTCGTACCCTCTCTGCCCACTCAGGGGTTCCGGGAGGTACATCCCTTTCAGTGAAATGATCTTCGGTACACTGTTGGGAACCAAGATGCTATTCCGGAGACGCTCTAGGCGAGGACAGAACCCGGGACCTTTCTGGATCGCGTCTGTGGGATTCTGAAATAACGATGTATATCACAGAAAATTCAGAATTATTCAATCCGGTCAACCATGGTGGCTCTACATGTAAGCTACAAATAATTTTTACAAAATATTTGTTGTTGATAATGTCCCCGATTGAAGTTCCTCCTTCAAATATTTTTCATGCTTTCACCTTAAAGATTTCACTAAAATTATGATGGTTAAAAAAAGCTGACAAATTGTTAGAAATTGCTATTGCATAGCTTATTCATATGATAGGTTTAGCTTCATCTCAATTATAAGCAAAATATGTTTCTAATACAAAGAAATTAAATGCATTCTCGCAAGCCACAACTATTTAGTAATATGATGATAAATCACCAAGATAATAGAGTACTTCATACACATCACAATACAACACCTAAACTACATGCACTATGAATAATCATAATTTACCCGATGTCGTTTCTTCTGTTTTTGCAGAACAAAATGATCAAAGACAAGTCGTGTTATTTAATCATAAGCAAATGGAATATCAAGTCTACATATCCATAGCAACTTAAAAATCGTGTCATGAGATTTTGAGTATTTTGCACAATTAGCCTCACTAATTTGTGCTTAAGAGTTCTTGTGAAATTATCATCTGGATGTTACAAGCCTTACAACAATAACTTTAACATCAACCAAGAATTGGCAAAATGCAAAGTAATACTGCTTTAGTGTATCAACCTTTCATACCCTAGTGCCTTAATAGGCCTGCCTATTTAGGAAATATCTTACTTATATTAAGCTCTTTTTGAAAATATCTGAAGGGAAAACCAGAGGTGCTACTGTTAAGATCTTTTAGTTTGAACTTGAAAACTAGAAAATCAACCTTGGCGGGCCATTGAATGTGTTCAAGTTGTAGAGATGTTCAAATTATAGAGGGCTTTACAGTTATATATTTTAGAATGTATCTCATGTTTCTTGAAGAACAATATGAACATTCACTTACATTTTTGCCAGTGACAACCTTGAGCTGACAGGAGTTGGAATTGTGAGTACATTTGTTGTCGTAAATACACCAATCACAAGCCCAGGAACTGTTGGTGCACTGAGTACAGCTGCAAAACAACCAATCAAAATGTTAGGAATACAAATACACCAATCACAAGCCCAGGAACTGTTGGTGCACTGAGTACAGCAGCAAAACAACAAATCAAAATTTTAGGAATACAAATACACCAATCACAGGCCCAGGAACTGTTGGTGCACTGAGTACAGCTGCAAAACAACCAATCAAAACGTTAGGAATACAAATACACCAATCACAAGCCCAGGAACTGTTGGTGCACTGAGTACAGCAGCAAAACAACCAATCAAAATGTTAGGAACACATATGCTAATGTTGGTACTGAGAGGCCAAGGAACTAGGCAGTTACTTTTTTTTTAAATGCCAGCAATATTACTCCACATAAAATAAATCACAGCATATTTCATCATAGACATCAGAAATTGTTAACCCAGTAAATGGTATGCAAACACTATTATAATTTATTTTTGAATCTCTACAAACTGAAAGCTATATAAATAGAGCTAGGCCCACTCTTTTTACGATTCATGATATCTTTCTATTATCATAAATTGTTACATTTGACTCATGCTAAACTTTTCAAGCATAATCTTTTGATATAAAGTTGTCTTAGGCCTACTCTTTTACAAGAACATGATAACATTGAATAGTTACACTTCACTCTTTGTAAAATGCTCAAGCATAATTGTTCAATTTTAAGTTGGCATAAATCAATATTCACAAATTCATTATAACATGAAATAAACCAAAATCTTTAGGTAGAAATATACATAATAGAAAGGTACTTACGAGGTGTGAACTGCACAGTCATATATGAACATCTTACTCTGAAGGAACTTAACACCAGTTGAACCAGCTTTGACAAATACACTGACTTCCTTAAAATCTACAAAATAAAAAAAAAGAACATCAACATTGAGAATCATCAATTTCATCACCATCATAACTAACTATTACCATTGTTTTTATCTATAACTATTTATCAGTTATCATGATTATCATCACCATCATTATTATTATTATTATTAAAACTATTATCATTATTATTATTATTATTATTATTATTATTATTATTATTATTATTATCATTATTGTTATCATCATTATTATTCATTATTATTATCATAATTAATATCATTATTATTATTATTATTATTATTATTTTTATCATTACTATTTTTGTTGCTATTGCTATTGTTATTATTATTATTATTATTATTATTATTATTATTATCATCATTCTCATTATCAATATTATTATCATCATCACCATTTTCATCATTAAGATTGCCTGCAACTACTTTTTCCACAAAATGTTACACTAAGTTTGATATTTCAAGGTTCTGGCACTCCTATTTCTGTCTCCAAATATGGCATACAACAAAGCACACTTCACAAAGAACTGCAGATAGTAAACAATGAACTGTCATCCAAGTCTCAGTTCAGCATGTCTCTAGTGATGATAAGAATGAAGTACCTTTTCCTGATGGGAAGTCTGTGGTAAAGTATGTGGGTATGTCACATTTCAGGCCTGTGGCAGTGGGCGTCGCTCGGTTGTTAAAGCTATCCTCATCAAATATACAGATATAGTCCTCATTGGATGGCAGATTGTTCACCGTCAGCTCAACCTAGAGAAACAGCAAAATATAGAAATAAATATAGATAGTATACCAGTAGTTATCCTCATCAAATATACAGATATAGTCTTCATTTGATGGCAGATTGTTCACCGTCAGCCGAATCTAGATTAACAGCAAAATATGGAAATAGATGTAGACAGTATAAAAGTATCGATTATTTTTGATAATACAAGATTGGTTATTGGATTTTTTTATTTCTGAACTTTTTTTTGTGTATTCCTGCTCACAAAGCATTTTAACCAAGATATACTCAATAAATGTTCAATTCCAAAATTATTGCTATAAGTATTATAGATTCATATACCAATTTCTAGCAGAACTCTTAAGGATTAATAGGCTTAGAAGGTTTCTCAGCAAAAGACTGACCTTGACCTTGCCCACATTAGGCTTGGCGAGTCTGCGGGGACTGATGCTGGATATGCTGATACACTGCGACGAGGCCTGCTGGGAGGAGATCCACCTCCTGGAAGAGCCAGCGTTCCCACAGCGCGTCTTCACAGAACACCTGCAACAAAAAAGGTAAAAATATCATCATTCTGAATTGATAGGCAAATATTATTTTTCTGAATTTCATAAGCGGATGATGGATGATTGATGAACTGATTTCAATTAATTTGCCAAAGGTTTCCAGGTATATGAGAAGTTTTTACTCACATTCCATTAGGTTTTTTAACTACTAGACTAACTTTTAATCAACTGTTTACAATCTGGATTAGCCCTAAACAAGTTTCACAGACTGTACTTTAAAGAAAAAGTTTTGTGCTGAGACTGTACTTTTTTAAGGACTTCAAGCATTTCATGAGTTTTTTTTTTCCTTCTACTTTCTATTAGAAATTTTGTCTTCAAGGCATTCTTTTTTTCAAGAGGGCACAATACCCAGTAAAAACTAGCTGTGTTGTAAAAAGAAAACATGGGCGTTTGGGACTTTTCAAAAAGATTGCAAACGTATGAGAGGTTATTTTCTCGCCTTCCACTGAGAAATTAGACTTACTTGTTCTCGAGGGAGCACCATCCACAGTAAGGATCTTTGGAGGCGAGACAGCTGGAGCACGTCTTAAGAGATTGGCAATCTTCAACTGCTACTTTGCTCACCTGATTAACAAAGGGATGAGAGATGTGATTAGATTGAGGCGGCTCAGGTGAGACTGATTTTATTAGTGTGACTTATAGGATCTGGCACTCGTCACACGCTGGTTTCCTTAAGGCCAAGTCCAAGGTAATCTCAGAAAGTTGTCAGTCAGTCAATCATATTGTATTAAAAATATAATTTGCTCTTTATCTCTCTAGTAATAGTACTACACACAGATATAGAGTCATCAAATATACAATAACAATGATATGGTTCAAAAGTTTGAGAAGAAATTCATTTTCAAAATGTCGCAATATTTAAAACTAAATCATGTCAATATTAAGTTAAAACAATGTCATATCAATATTGAATTCCTTCCCGTAATCTACGTCTGATCAGGGCTCAACAGCCAACTAAATTATCGGGTAGTCCATCATGGGGGAACCACTTGAGCTGTGTTTGATAACTGCAACCCTGAAAACTAAACTGTGCTGCCATCTATAGGTTGAGAGAGACATCAAACCTACTTAATACCCAGTGGTAGCATATACCTAACTCAGCCTTAGAACCAGGCAATGCCAAGCCGTGCTGATTGTTCCGTACTTACCTTGTGTCTGCCCATGACGTAGATGTGGTTCTGTCTCTGGTCCAGGAGCAGGTCTCTGTTGATGGAGCTGTTGGGCATGAGCAGCATCTCTGAGTACTCGTTCCCTAGCCTCGACGACGAAATCAGCACCTGAAACAGTCACAACATATGTCATGAGAATGCTCATCAGTAGAAGTAGATTTAGTAGTAGTAGCTGTAGCAGCAGCAGTAGTAGTAGTAGTAGTAGTAGTAGTAGTAGTAGTAGTAGTAGTAGTAGTAGTAGTAGTAGTAGTAGTAGTAGTAGTAGTAGTAGTAGTAGTAGCAGTAGTAGCAGTAGTAGAAGTAGTAGTAGTAGTAGAAGTATTAAGTCAAGTAGTAGTAGTAGCAGCAGGAGAGCAATACCAGACAGTGGAGCAGCGTGTGTAGTAGTAGTATTGGAGGGTCTGTAGTGTACTTGTAGTAGTAGCAATACTAGACAGTGGAGCAGCGTGTGTAGTAGTAGTATTGGAGGGTCTGTAGTGTACTTGTAGTAGTAGCAATACTAGACAGTGGAGCAGCGTGTGTAGTAGTAGTATTGGAGGGTCTGTAGTGTACTTGTAGTAGTAGCAATACTAGACAGTGGAGCAGCGTGTGTCGTAGTAGTATTGGAGGGTCTGTAGTGTACTTGTAGTAGTAGCAATACTAGACAGTGGAGCAGCGTGTGTAGTAGTAGTATTGGAGGGTCTGTAGTGTACTTGTGGTAGTAGCAATACTTGACAGTGGAGCAGCGTGTGTAGTAGTAGTATTGGAGGGTCTGAAGTGTACTTGTAGTAGTAGCAATACTAGACAGTGGAGCAGCGTGTGTAGTAGTAGTATTGGAGGGTCTGTAGTGTACTTGTAGTAGTAGCAATACTAGACAGTGGAGCAGCGTGTGTAGTAGTAGTATTGGAGGGACTGTAGTGTACTTGTAGTAGTAGCAATACTAGACAGTGGAGCAGCGTGTGTAGTAGTAGTATTGGAGGGTCTGTAGTGTACTTGTAGTAGTAGCAATACTAGACAGTGGAGCAGCGTGTGTAGTAGTAGTATTGGAGGGTCTGTAGTGTATTAGGGGTTTAGATGATGATTTCCTGATGCTGGCATCATGTGGCAAGCAGCAGCAGATGGAGACCATTGAGTCCCATTAGCCGGAGTGAAGGCTTATGTCTTAAGAAAGCTGCACTCCTACCCTCTGCTCTTGACCCCACAGACTACACACACTAAGCCCCATGCTTCTCTCATAAGGAGAAATCCATACCAAGAAAGAAGAATATTGTACCATTCAGTGCTCAACATTAACCTGTTTATACCTAAAGCTCCTCTTTGAAACTCTCACATTCATACAGAACTATGCTTTATTGGAAGTTAACTTGGGAATAACAAAATAGAAAAAAAAGAAAGAAAAAGACTTGATCTGAAACGTTACCTTTTATGATGAAAAACTGATAAATGAATTAACTTAACTTTATTCAAACATTCAGCATTTTGAATTGAAAATGAGGTTTGGAGAACCCATCGAATGACCTCTGTATGTATGCTTACCTTCTTAAGATGTCCTGTCTCTGTCCCTAGGAAGGCCACTGTGTAGTCACCTGTCGTGGCCACTGTTATTGCGCTGAGACTGAGGTCAGTAAAGGACGAGACGGGGCTGGCCGTCAGAGGAATGTCACCCACAATGGGGCTATTCTTGTCAAACAGACCACAGTAGTCTTCCGGTACAGTGTATAACTGGAACAGAGAACACATACAAAACCTGTACACAGCATACTCACACTGGCAGTACAAAACTTCTAGAGAAAAACATATAAATGACAAATGCACTTATGGAAAACAAAATTATACTGGTATCTACAACAAAGTTTAGCACAAAATAAAGTATGTAACTTTTCTTACATATTAATAAGAACTTATTGCTGCATGATTAGGTGGCCTGTTTAAGGTTAACACACCAAGCGAGAATTATTTCCAGCGCTGCACTTGGGAAATTCATTCAAAATTCAAAAACATTGTAATGAAATAGTTCAGTTCTGAGCTATCCACTGCGTATAGATTACCATAAAATAGTTCTATGGTACAGGAGGCTTTACAGCACAAATTCAATTAAAGGGAGTTTGAAAAAAATAAGTGCATAACCTTTCATGTTAAAGGTCTGGCATATCAACGTACTGATCATTTTAGATGGGAATTTATGGGAGGGGGCATTATTTTCCATTTTCCATAAGAGATCTGCACTAAGGCTTCTCCTGCGATAAATCAGGTCTATCATCCAACTGGGGCTCTGATGCTCTCCACTGATAACATAGTTATAACTACAACATCAGCTGAAGGAGACATGTGAGGCTACGGAATTGCTCTGTGTGTGTATAAGGTGACCGATGGGATACACACTACTGATTGTTGTTAGAATTGACCTCTTTATCCCCAATAGCTGATAGCTTTGCCACTGACTGCTTGCTGACTCTCACCACTGCCAGGGTCTGCCCCAATAGCTGATAGATCTAAGGCTTTGCTACTGACTGCTCGCTGTCTCTCACCACTGCCAGGGTCTGCCCCTATAGCTGATAGACCTAAGGCTTTGCTACTGACTGCTCGCTGTCTCTCACCACTGCCAGGGTCTGCCCCTATAGCTGATCGATCTAAGGCTTTGCCACTGACTGCTCGCTGACTCTCACCACTGCCAGGGTCTGCCCCAATAGCTGATAGATCTAAGGCTTTGCTACTGACTGCTCGCTGTCTCTCACCACTGCCAGGGTCTGCCCCTATAGCTGATAGATCTAAGGCTTTGCCACTGACTGCTCGCTGACTCTCACCACTGCCAGGGTCTGCCCCAATAGCTGATAGATCTAAGGCTTTGCCACTGACTGCTCGCTGACTCTCCCCACTGCCAGGGTCTGCCCCAATAGCTGATAGATCTAAGGCTTTGCCACTGACTGCTCGCTGTCTCTCACCACTGCCAGGGTCTGCCCCAATAGCTGATAGCTTTGCCACTGACTGCTCGCTGACTCTCACCACTGCCAGGGTCTGCCCCAATAGCTGATAGCTTTGCCACTGACTGCTCGCTGACTCTCACCACTGCCAGGGTCTGCCCCAATAGCTGATAGATCTAAGGCTTTGCCACTGACTGCTCGCTGACTCTCACCACTGCCAGGGTCTGCCCCAATAGCTGATGGATCTAAGGCTTTGCCACTGACTGCTCGCTGACTCTCACCACTGCCAGGGTCTGCCCCAATAGCTGATAGCTTTGCCACTGACTGCTCGCTGTCTCTCCCCACTGCCAGGGTCTGCCCCAATAGCTGATGGATCTAAGGCTTTGCCACTGACTGCTCGCTGACTCTCACCACTGCCAGGGTCTGCCCCAATAGCTGATAGCTTTGCCACTGACTGCTCGCTGTCTCTCACCACTGCCAGGGTCTGCCCCAATAGCTGATGGATCTAAGGCTTTGCCACTGACTGCTCGCTGACTCTCACCACTGCCAGGGTCTGCCCCAATAGCTGATAGATCTAAGGCTTTGCCACTGACTGCTTGCTGTCTCTCACCACTGCCAAGGTCTGCCCCTATAGCTGATAGATCTAAGGCTTTGCTACTGACTGCTCCCTGACTCTCCCCACTGCCAGGGCCTGCCCCAATAGCTGATAGATCTAAGGCTTTGCCACTGACTGCTCGCTGACTCTCACCACTGCCAAGGTCTGCCCCAATAGCTGATAGATCTAAGGCTTTGCCACTGACTGCTCACTGACTCTCACCACTGCCAGGGTCTGCCCCTATAGCTGATAGATCTAAGGCTTTGCCACTGACTGCTCGCTGACTCTCACCACTGCCAGGGTCTGCCCCAATAGCTGATAGATCTAAGGCTTTGCCACTGACTGCTCGCTGTCTCTCCCCACTGCCAGGGTCTGCCCCAATAGCTGATAGATCTAAGGCTTTGCTACTGACTGCTCGCTGTCTCTCACCACTGCCAGGGTCTGCCCCTATAGCTGATAGATCTAAGGCTTTGCCACTGACTGCTCGCTGTCTCTCACCACTGCCAGGGTCTGCCCCAATAGCTGATAGATCTAAGGCTTTGCCACTGACTGCTCGCTGACTCTCACCACTGCCAGGGTCTGCCCCAATAGCTGATAGATCTAAGGCTTTGCCACTGACTGCTCACTGACTCTCACCAGGGTCTGCCCCAATAGCTGATGGATCTAAGGCTTTGCTACTGACTGCTCGCTGACTCTCACCACTGCCAGGGTCTGCCCCTATAGCTGATAGATCTAAGGCTATGCCACTGACTGCTTGCTGACCCTCACCACTGCCAGGGTCTGCCCCTATAGCTGATCGATCTAAGGCTTTGCCACTGACTGCTCGCTGTCTCTCACCACTGCCAAGGTATGCCCCAATAGCTGATAGCCCAAATAGCTGCCCCGGTTTAACTGGAGCAGGAAAGATGAATGATTTCTTTCCCGTTTACTTATTCAGCATCCATGCTAACCTTAAAATGTGTTAAAGCAATTACTGAAGAGGTTAGCCAAGGTTATTTGATCAAACCATAATACAATAATTGAATGAAGGATATGTCACCAAGAATAGCATTTCACTAATGTTTTTAGACTGGCAGAATACCGGTAGTAGGAAAATAATGACAATGAAAGAAGGCAAATATACTTACAAGTTTTGTACAAGGCTGCGAGCCACCTCCGACATAGTACTTGGCACGTGGACTTGCCGTTCCGTTAAAGCATTTCCGTATATTGGATGTGAACATTTTCCTGATGTCGCTGATTTTATAAACACAAAGCGCAGAGTCGGAGGAGGAAGTAGAATTAAAGACTGCAAAGAGCGCCTGCTCATTGATGGCCATACCCATGGCGGCCCTGAGAGACGCGCCAGGCAGCCCTAGGTACGTAGCCTGTAGCAAATTGTAGTTTTTAGATCCATCCAGGCACTGCAGGGGCATTTCAGTGAAGCTGTAATAATACGGGTCATTTTGGCATATTTGCACTATTTTTGAAAGATATTGTGAAGATTCTGGTTCCTTGTGTACTGAAGTGAAGTAACTGAAGCCTCCTGCCTCAAATCCGCTCACATAATGAATAGGGTAACTTTCTAGATACTGAGGAGCGATTTTCCTCAGTGTGCCCTGTTCCTTATAACTGTGTTTGTACACAACGCTCAGGGAACTATTACCGTCCACGAAGCGACTCGTCACTGCTGGTATATGGTCTCTGATTTGTTTAGAACCTGAAAAGGATGTTGCGACAAACATGAAAGTTTTTGGCAGATTGTTTCCCATGTCTGCGTCACTGGGATATTGCTGTAGACCTTTTCCTATAAAGGCCACAGTTGACTTGGAAGCATTATTAGAAGCTACATAATGTTTCTCTTCCCGATATTCTTTTGTAGTTTGCGATACGTCCCCTAGGGGGCGTATCTCACAAGTTCCTTGGTAGACACTCCCACAGGTAATAAGGTGTTGATTTGGAGTGTCCACCAGTAGGACTTGATTAAAGTTATTCATTGATGATTTAGTAATGCGTTGTGTACCCCCCAACAAGCATGTTGGATTGGTATTGGGTCTACAGAGTGGCGAATCTAATTTGGGACCCGTTGTGACTTTCTTTAACCTGGACAGTGAGCTGTCCAGTTGATATATATTGTTTACTGCTCCTATGAAGATGGAATCAGTGTCTGTTATGGTGAGATGATTAAATAGCGTTGATCCATCGGTGAAGTTAGCGATGATGGTGGAGCCTGCGTAAGTTCCTCCGGGGAACAGGAGCACCAATAAGTAAGTGAGGAATAAGTTCCACCAGAGACTCCTCCTCTGAGAATAAAGTTCTATCCGTCGGCGGCGGCCTGCTGCCATTTTACAGCAGTCGACGGGCGCATCCCCGCTATTGTAGCATTCCTCATTCATACTGGAAATCCTGTGTATCATGACTCCACACTAAGTTCTTTTTCAACCTGCTCTCCTTGGATCATCTTGAGTGAAAGCGATTCTGAAAAGAGAGGAGAGGTTTCATCATTAAATATGCATAGAACTGTACAATAGGTATTAATACCATAAAAAAGTGTCCATTTCTTAACCATTACGCTCCTGGTGACTAATTTGGCCAATACAAAATGATGCAAAAACCCTTAAAATGACTGAAACCCTGGCATATGGGTACTTATCTGAGAATACCTAGCGAAAGCTATCCAATTAATAACAATATATTAAACAAGGTTTAGATGGTTTTCAAAAATCTTTAGAGTCCTTGTGCTTTGGACGAAAGTAGCCTTAGAATTAGAAGAGGTAATCGGAAAACCAACTCATCTTTGCAATTCATGCTTAGTTGTTCCCAAGCTATTGTCACTTGTGTGACCTGTATTAAGATAAACTAAGGAAATAAGGAAATAAGTAAAACTGGAAGAAGATCTCCAATGTTGAAACAGCAAAAGAAACCTTTATACACCCATGCCATGTGATGAACACACCCACACATGTACTAGCAAAACAACAACATACGGAAATCTGGAAATAATTGTAACAATACCCCTACAGAGTAAACTTCATATGTTCATTGCATCTGTAAAAATGTGAAAGTTATTGAACCAATTCTTGCATGCAAAACCCAAAATAGACTCGCCTACTTGATATTTTTCTCACAAAAGTGTTCTCTGAAAAATATTTGAAGTAGAAATGACCATTAGAAACCAACCAACAATCTGACTTGTACCTTTACACCCAGTTATTTTTAAAGGTTCATGAACTCAATAAAAAAAAATCCTATCAATGGTAATTTCTTTTGTGACCCTAGCACTTTATAATTACATTTGAAGGAGAAACGTTGAAAAGTACTTACGAAGCCCAACTCACATTGATACAATAAATATTTTGTAAATCTATGCTTCATTCCAAAGTCAGTCCAAATATATCATAGGTCAAGATGACACTTGATGGGATGCTCTCTAAGTGAACAGGTCAAACTGCTACTTGTTTCATGGCCATATAGCAAAGTTGCACTGACTTCGATACACTAATCTATAAACGGTTCCCTGTTCCAAAACATCTCAGCTGGTGTTCTCACTCAATTCTCTGACACAAACATCTTTAGAATGCCAATAAAAACACACTTTGTATGGTGTAGAGCTCTGAACATGGCGTCAGCACCAAAGCAACCTGCTGCCAAGACCCACTGTACATGTTCCGCTTGTGCAGTCTCTCTCATGATATACAACAGAAGCCCACTGGAGAAGCTAGAGAGAGGATCAGAACAAACCTTATCCTTTAAACCGTTCTGTAGCAGCCAAAACCGCCTGACAATTTTGGTGATATTATTATTATTTAGAAAATATTTGAGGGAGAATTGTCCCTCTGATCTTTATCAGCAACTCTCCTTCAAATATTTTGCCAATTTATGCTTCATTCCTAAGTTATTTCCAAAACCAAATGCCTATGAATATAGGTTTATTTGAGAAAACTTGTTTTAAAATTTTCAATGGAAATCTACTATAGGTAGATAAATAGTTGCTACTTACAGAAAATGCATGATAAAGGGAACCTCAATGATCCTGTTCAGTGGCAGTCAAAGTAGTAGTAGCCCTATGGTGTGAGCTCTACAAGTCATTGTACTAATTACTGTACTATTCTCCTGAATATGATGACTGAAGTTATGACAAAAATCCAAAAGATCCTTCCAGATAATGATTCTCTATAAAGCAGCAGGAATTGTAGCCTATGGTTTGAATCCTGCGAATCTCTGAACTATTGATGAAATCTCAATGGTCCTTTAAAGGAATACCTCTGTATAAAGCAGCAGCAGGAGTTGTAGCCAATGATCATGAACTCTGAGCGTGTCTGAAGTAAGCATGATAAAATAGTAACAGCGGAGGGGATTGTGGGTATGCTGCAAAGTGCACTGTGAGTCACTCACGGGAGGAATAGAAGCACAATGGCAGAAATAACTGAAGACAGGTGCACGGAGCACCCCCAAGCCACTGCCACCACGCTGGGATGGCGCTATGCACGCACACTTATGTCGCTACTCCACACTCAAAACCACACGTGAGGCAGGAAGTCAGGTTCAGCCACACTTTAAGTGTTGAAACCCCAAGATTATCAGATACATAGCTGCCATGGCCACCAATGACAGGCTGGCCTGCTTTTCAGGCTGAGTTGTGTTACCAGTCTTAAAATTTTGGACATAACATTAAAAATATATTTCAAATGGAATTGTAGTAGTAGTAGTAGCGGAAATAGTAGTAGTAGTATAAGTAGTAGTAGTAGTAGTAGTGGTAGTAGTAGTAGTAGTAGTGGTCGTAGTTGTAGGAACCTAGCTGAATTCCATTTTTTCACTGATACCTTAAACAGAGGTTCTTAATGGAGGTGTGCATTCATGTGCAGAGTTATTTGAGGGTCTGCCTTAAAAAATATGTTATTACACACTGCACTAAAGCACCGTAAAAGCATCCTGAGTTATACGGGCATCGCCCAGAAAGAGATCCTCACCTAGGAGGTGCGCCCAAAATAAACAAGGCAGAGGAAACCAAGCGAAGTGAGTGATTGGGAAGATCATGTTTTAGCCAGCAATTGCCCTCCGACGGAGAAGGCGGATTAACAGCGATTTAACCCAAGTCTCATTCTATTACCACTGCTCTGCGCTACACGCGAGCTGCGGGCGCAACCCTGTCAGAGCCCATCGCCTGGGAGAGCGGGCACGGGAATGCGCTACAATGCACCAATCAACTCCCATTTGGGGAGCAGCACTCCGGGTAAGTGTGGGCTAATTCAATTGAGAAATCTCATTCCCACTTTTACGCCAACTTGTTCTCATCAAAATCTACAGCCTCAGCCGTAGAGTCGTAGAAAAACAAATATTCCAATAGGTTATTATTCTCTGCTGGAGCAAATAAAATCTTTATTTGCATTTCATTTGCCATTTTCTGAAATCACAAACAAAGGTAGGAAGAACTGTCATAATAATCTAGCTCACCATCTTTCAGGTGACTTATCTACCTTAAATATGTTCAAGAAAAACTGACATAGAATATGTTAATTTCTTTCACTTTCTCCATCACTTGATTAAGACTACAATGTATGAGTTCTGATATATGAATATTCATTTATGTCACTATCCCTGGCGTATCAAGGCAATAATTCATGATTAAAGAGAATCACAATACCAAGGATATCTACTGACTAACACAAAGTCACTGGCATTTTACACTTTAGAACCAGGGACCTTTAACATCGATGAATGAAAAAACATTGGACGCACAATGCTCTAACCGCTGAGCTATCAGGATAGCCCCCTGTACATGTACGAGTAGAATACTTACAGAACAGTCTGTATGTGTTCAATATACAGAGTTGTTCAACATATAGAGCTTCCAATTCATAACTTATGCAATTTCTTGACTTAGGTGCCAGCTACAGCACATGCTTGCAGTGGACATACTTCAGGTATAAACCATTGAGACCTAGACTACAAGCGAATCCCTTTAAGACGTGATGTGCTTCTCTTAAGGAAAAGCCCGCTGGGACTCCACATAAGCCCGCCCTGTATATTCCCTCCATCTATCATGTTCCCGGGATGAAACAACATGACGCCAGAATTATGAGGTTTACAGTTTGGCTTTCAGGTGTCTGCGTGTGGTGATGTGTGTGTGTCTGTGGCTGTCGGGCCGGAGTGATGGATGGGATGGGTAGAGGTGTGCGATAGAGCGCTGTTTGTACAGAGATCCCCCACAGAAGCCCCACGGCACCAAGGGAATCCCCTGCACTACTGGCATGGAAAGGGCTTTACCCTACGCACACCTGGGAACACTGGAGGGAAAAACAACCAACTCAAGAATCAACCTCACACTCCCAATGCTGAGGCTACTTTCGTCCAAGGCACAAGGACGCAAAATTTGTGAAAACCCTATAATGTTGGTATTTATTGAATAGCTCTCGCTGAGTACTCTCAGAGATAAGTACTCATGTGCCAAGGTTTCAATAATTTTTCAGGTTTTTTGTATCATTTTTTATTGCCCAAATTAGCCACAAGCAGCACTATGGTTAAGTTCCCTTACCAAATGTAGCCTAAACGGACTAGAAAATCATGATATTTTGAAAGTCATATCCTAGGAATTCATAAGATATGCACATATCTCAAATCCACCGTTTAGTTAATTTGCCACAGGGGAAATCTATGATTAGCTGTATTAATCCAGAAGGATTGACAAGGTATAGGCAGATCCATTTGTCTTCTTTGAATTATTCATGGGTGGAAACTAATGAACCTTTCCTTGTAGGTCTCCCTTGATTTTCTGTCGTCAGGGACAGCTGAGACATGTGACTTGATTCCGTTTCCTGATACGTTCCATTAATTAAGTGGATCAGGTATTTCGAGGCAGCTGGAGGAATTCTTGGTCTCCTGCCCACATCTCAGCAGTGGTCATACACATGGGTCTAGATGCATAAAACATCCTAAGATTTGGAATTTCCAAGGGCCAGGGCTTTCCTTTTTTCTATCCTTAATGCTACCTTAAGGTTAAGGGTAAAATCAAGGGAAATCTAAGCACTTAAGGGAATTCTAACCTCGGCCATGGTCTGACACATGAAAATATCTTGATGAAAATGCAACTTTTCAACAAATATTTAAGTTTTTGCTTCTGTTAGATTGAATCACTCCCCTATTCTATTTTTTAAACTATATATAATAATCTTAAGTAATATATTGCACTTGGCTGCCTTGAGCAATTAGGTAAAAGGGCAAAATCTTCTTCCAACTATAATACTTAATAGAAAAGAAGGGGCTGGGTGAGGCGGGGTGAAATGTTGCACCTGGTAATTTCTTTACTAGCCTATAGCAATAACATAAAAAGGTGAAATCGCTTTGCTTGTAAAGTAAGTTATCAGTTGTCACATGACATGTGGTCCCAGAGGTGTGATCCCTCGTCTCGATCTCTCGTCGCAGGCTCAGCGCTATAGAGGGCTGTGATGTAATTTTACCGAGGCATCGGGGCGATCTATCATCATGGCTGCCAGAACGCAAGCCCTGTCTCTCTCCACTCCCACCCAACCAGGCCAGCACACAATCCCTAGACCCTTAATTACATTAGCCATGCTAAATTCCCCCCCCCCCCCCTCTCTCTCTCTCTCCACAGCCCGGCCTGAGATAACCCAGAGCAGGGTGATAACACTTACAAGATATTACCCAATCAGCTGTGTTAATTATTTTACCATCCCTTATCTAGATATGTCTTAATAGTCCCCTCCACAACATTACCAATATAGCAACTATTGCATGAGAATTGCAGACATTTGCAGCTCTGATCATATAAGATATGAAAAATCAGCAAATGAGGATTCCAAGTGGAGTTGATATTAATAGATTTCTTAGCAACCCCCCCCCCCCCCACACTTATCCACCCAGTAAAATGATTCAATTACATATTGAAAATGGTCACTTTCTAGTTACTTTCTAGTAATTGTGAATGAAAAATTAACCCCTTCCTTAAAATTTATCATTCTGATGTGAAATGTGGCCCATTTTGAATGGCCATAGTAGTTTCTGATTCTGCTTCACCAAAATCAATTTCATATTAAAGACTTTCAAAATATCTGGTTGAAGCAGAATAATTGCAAAGCTGTCGAAGTAATGGATAAGGCCGTGATGGATGAGCTTCCTCAAAGAATTTCAATCTTAGCTGGATCTGCTTTGTATCTGGTCACTATTCTAAACACTGCCAATGAAAGTGAATGCTAAATATAAAAATTCAAGCATTTTTCACATAGGACTAAAACAGCAGAAGAAACAGGAAAACTGGGTGTTAAATCAAAACAGATGTCCAAGTAAAATGATCAATCATTAGATCATTTTCATGCATGCTTTTTTGATACATTTCATGCATGCTTTTCAGGTATTTAAATGCATCATGTATCATCCACCAACACTAACCTATCAGTCTAAACATGGGGTAACATCATGGTGACCCTGCAGCATGAGTGACCAGTCAGGATATGATGTGATCCCAGATATGCTATAAGTCCTTTGCCAAGCTAAGATTCCAATTCATAACAATCTGCTCCTATTTTCACATTAAGGATAATTCTACTCCTATGTACTCTATCCATATGACTGACCAGTCATAATATGATATGATCCTTAGTATGTCTTAAAGCAATCGACAGAATATAACTCCATCATTGATCATTGATATCCTCTTATTGTTTCCACATAGGGTAGGTAGGTTTCTGCATGGAGTATGGCATACTCCACACATTTGACGCGTATGTTGCAAACTGACCACTCCTGGAAATTCCAGATCACTCCAATATGCCTCAACTATCAAACAGGGTAGGTTGGTGATTTTCTGTACAGACTTATGAGTACTCCACCCACTGACCAGTCAAGATATGATATGATCCTTGAGTAACACTGTATGCTGACCAGCAGAGCTTCCAGAACTGACCAGTCAAGATATGATATGATCCTTGAGTAACACTGTATGCTGACCAGCAGAGCTTCCAGAACTGACCAGTCAAGATATGATATGATCCTTGAGTAACACTGTATGCTGACCAGCAGAGCTTCCAGAACTGACCAGTCAAGATAGATATGATCCTATAGTAATGCTGAATGCTGACCAGTAGAGATTCCCAAACTGACCAGTCAAGACATGATATGATTCTAGGGTAATGCTGAATGCTGACCAGTAGAGATTCCCAAACTGACCAGTCAAGACATGATATGATCCTAGGGTAATGCTGAATGCTGACCAGTAGAGATTCCCAAACTGACCAGTCAAGACATGATATGATCCTATAGTAATGCTGTATGCTGACCAGTGAAGATTCAAGTACTGACCAGTCAAGATATGATTTGATCCTATAGTAATGCTGTATGCTGACCAGTGGGGCTTCATAAACTGACCAGTCAAGATATGATATGATCCTCAGGTAAAGCTGTATGCTGACCAGTGTAAATTCCAGAACACACCAATCTGCCCCTACTATCAACTAGGGTGGGTTGGTGGTAATCTGTGAGAATTCTTGACAACTCCACCCACGTAACTGACCAGTCAAGATATGATACAGAGGATGATATGATCCGGGGTATGGTGTAAGCTGACCGCAGGAGATACCGGATGACCACCGCTCTGATCTTATTCCCTCTGCGGCCCACTCCCCTGCTGTTCCGGGTACCAACATCTATCCCCACGGCACCCCTCCTGAACTATTATGGGATGTTTTGATTGACATCTGGATGTAATAGCGATCAACACTGACAGAAATAAAGATGGGGGTTTGTGGCAAAATCATCACCTCACCTCCCACCATTAAGACATGGGCACCCAGCTGGCAACTGTCTATATTAACATACCCCATAACACCCTGGACCATGGGGCATCTGCTAGGATACTAAAATACCCTAAATAGATACCCTTCTGCAGGGTGACCACTCTTTTCATTGACCATGTGTGACATTTTTTGTAGAAAGGATATGTTTTACCCAACATCCATTTAAAGTTTTCTTTTGAGCATCAAGATAGTAAATTATTCACATGTTAGGGCTATCATAGAGGGAACAACTTACACTGAAATCTCGCATCATACTACTTTTCTAATAATTCTTTATAAAGGAAAAGGATAACAGTATCAGCATAATAGTGCTAATACTCCTTCCAACTTTTTAGACTAAAATCCTTCTGATTAAGTTCATCAGATCTCCACCTATAACTCTCTAACAAATATATTTCAAATATTTGCTTCATGACCTTATAGTTATTTTTACCCTTCATAGATGCAGAGGAAGCCTTTCAAGGGGAACTACAGCTGCTAGCTTGCCTCCCAAGCCAGAATCAGAAATGCCGTCCCACATGGGTAGACGGCAATGCAGTATTCTAAAGTTGTCAATGGAGAATACTACTCCGTAATAGCAACACCATTTTGTGGATATAAAGATATGAAGTTAAAATCAGATCACATACCCTCATGTAGGTGTGAGCGTTAATTGACTTATAAACAAGGGTAATGCACAGTAAGGGATAGTAGCCTAAAGTTGTACATGCCCTAACAGGATAAGGTTGGCATTCAGATTTTGGAATTTTATTTATCATCACTTTTTCTGCCAGCTAGAGACTTAACTCTGACTAGTCAATTGTATGTAGTGGAGAAAAGTGGAGTACCCAGAAAAAATAGCTCTGGGTACTTTCTGTACCCAGAAAGCTCCTAAGTATGATTTGAAGGTTGCAGAGGGGGCAGACAATGAGCATCTATTGGCAACAGCTTAAATCACTCATCTATCAGGGCAGGCCCCTTAGGAGCGCTTTGTCATCACACACACATATGCCTTGCTAAATATGGTGCAGCATGAATTGCTGTTGAATCTTGAGGAGATGTAGGGATAATCCGTCCCTATGCAAAGCCTCCAAATCATCTCCACATCTTTATCTATTTAGCCGAATCAACAACCAAGAAATGAGAAAACCATTACCACGAATCGTGTCTCTGATCACTGGAGGGAGAACGCGCCTCCTCGAGTCACTTAAAAACCAACTCAACTGGAGCCGTCTTCAAAGGAGCCTCGCTGCCTCAAGTGGGGGAGGGCGAGGAAATCCTGGACTGGGAGATCAATAGGAATTCATAGAAGCAATGATTGGAACCTCGTGTGTTTAAAATCATATTCTCATCCTCCGCGTTTGTCTCTCGCTATTAGGGAAGACGGGCGTCATCAGACAGGATGATTCGATAGACAAACAGGAAGCCAAGCAAAAGGGTGAGCGCTACTCTCCCATGAGACGCATAATCAATTAGGAGGTACTACTCTGCCAACATTTCATTTTTGGCCTTACTCCAATGCTGAAAATCATCGAATATCAAACGACTGCCATTTTCAAATAAATGAAATTACATTTGCCGACTCTTCGAGTAATTCAAACTGGCATTGTTCCCCCAGTGGAGAAGAGTAGTAGAGAACATAGTTTGTTTTTTATCTTTTTGGATGAGATCAGGATTGAGCGTAGTGTGAACATTAGATAAATTACAGGCTTTTAATATTCTGGCCTGTTAAGAGTAAAAGCATGGTCCCAGTAGTGGCTGCACTTATTCTCTCTTGTTCCTACATGCTACAACTAAGAGGGCTACTAGTCAGGCTCTTCAGACAGAAGTCTCTGTATATGGTTTACACTTTCAAGGGAAACCCATTCACAACAGGAGCATACAAATAGTCTGACAAACCTTACTTTCAATTCACCTAATAACAAAAAGTATTTGAAGAGGAATTGTAACATCTGGAAGAGCAATTTTCAATTCAATATTTTTCAAATAATTGCTTTCATATCAAGATATTTGCATAATTTCAAATCATGTGTGTGCTGTAGATGAAAATGGGTTTAATATCAGTAGCACTGCTTTCCAAGAGTTCCTGCGCCGCGTTCTCTACTCTCCCAGAAGTTATCAAGGTGCCAATAGGAGATCTCGTCTGTCAAACCCATAGTTAAGATTACAGGAAAAAATGAGCCACTTGACATTTAATATACGCCGCAATCTTCATAACTGCCAAAATCTTTGACTTCTCACCGATCGCATACATCACTTTCCCTCTTGTTTTTAGGCAGGCCACATTCGGAAATGATTAGTACCCGAAAACCTCATACTCTAACATTTAATATCTTGAGTTTCCTGACAAGCAAACATTCACTTTCCTAACCCCCCAGATCCTTCCCTATCACTGTGATGTCTTAATTACTGGGATGATAGCAACCCCTTCATACCACCTATCAATAACAGTCTATCAGCATGCTTATGTAGGTATCCACTCTTAACCCAGTGATACCTACAAAGATACAGGCATCTGACATATATACAAATGATTCAGAGTATGAAAGCGTTCATTAAAAACAATTGAATACAAGTTTGATGTTCTTTCACAAAAAAAAAATATTTCCTTCAATTCTTTTTTACACCTTTGTTTGGAACATAATAGGGAAGCCAGACCCTCGGAACACTGCATATGGATAGTATAACTCTTTCTTCCCAAATGCTGCTGAGGAAGATTGTGTTGGTGCTATCTTTCTATTAGAAGAATAAAGTGGAATATACTTAAAGGAGGAATGTTAATTACAGCACACTGAACAACTCCAACTATTCTGCAACTCTATGCCATTGTTCTAAACTTATTTTCAAACTTATCAGAGAGTAAGATGAGAGGATATGAGGAGGTTGATGAGGCACTACAATAGGCATTGTTTCAGCATGGCCGAGCATCATGGGCCTGTCTGTCATACAGTGAAATTACCAAGCAGAAAGATAAGACAGGAAACCCATCAAGATACCATAGAAATACCTACAGAGAAAATAGTAGTTCCTTAGTAGGACGCTTAGCCATGTATGTCTGAAGTGGATAAATGGAAATATAGTAGCAAAAATACATTTTGAGGAATATTTGACAGGAATTGGCTGTTACAGTTGTTTTTCATCATCCCTCTTCAAATATTTTTCTAAAATTACTCTTAATGATATATTATGTTTTAAAAGTTGTAAAATCAAATGCACATTAAGAAGCAAAAGGGATAATATGAAGCAATTTATTTGTGAAATATTTCATTGAAAGTTCTTGTTTGTGACCAATTTAACCATACCTCTCCAAATATTACACTTATTAGAGAAATACATACTTTAAGTTACCAACCCATGTCTGCACTCTTGATACAAAAATGGGAAGATGAAGCGTGGCTATTCAGCAGCCCATGGTGGAGGACTCCGCATCCCAGAGACGACCACTGACACACTCCAAGTCAATGGCGATATTTTCAGATAAGATTAAGCCACTGACAATCTTGATCCAAACCACAGAGCTTGTGCAGTGGTGAGCAAGTGAGCAGTCAGTGCTTGTTGTGCAGCATGGCTCAGCCCTGGAGGAGCCCCCTTGCCATAAGTGGTGTATATCTTAGCAGGTTTATAGACTGCATTTGGTAGGAAGACAGCCAACTGTTAAGTATGTGTCATCGGTGTGGATATACATGGAGACCTCTAGCCATAATACAATTACCACCCCCAGAATCTGACCATAACAATCCTTTCTCCCCTCTTGCTCCTCCTTCTTCTCTTGCCAAACATTCAGAGGGCCCTGCATCCCGGCAACACTAACATTCCACCATGGCAACCGCTAGTGTTGACATACTACTAATGACCTTGATAATGATATAGAGGTCAACACTAATTACTCAAACTTCTTCCTCCTCATCCTTTATGGCAATGTATACTACAGGACCAGGATTAGGGCTATTACTCTTGGTTGCTTTTGAGGCCACTTCTGCTGCTAATGCCACAACAATTCTAGCTATAACAGTTGTTGCTGCTGCCACCACTACTACTACTAATACTGCTGCTACTACTATACTGCTACTACTTATACTACTACTACTACTACTACTACTACTACTACTACTATTACTACTACTACTACTACTACTACTACTACTACTACTACTACTACTACTACTACTACTACTACCACTACTACTACCGCCACTACTTCTTCTACAACAACTGCTAACTCTCCCTAAAATGCTAATAATTCTTCGAATAAGGAATGAATAATCGAGGTCCACAAGACTAAGGCTAATTTCAAGAAGTTGTGTTGTTGATTTGGAAGGGCCTGTACTGGGATTTGCTATAATAAGATTTAGTTTGAGTATTTTATCATGCTGTCAGCAAGTAATTCCCAAAATCTCCTGACAGGGCTAGATGCGTGGTCCGGCTGATGGGATGGCTGCCCACCTGGGAGCTAGGCTGCCCTGAGACAGGCATCTTCATCCATCATTGTTTCTGTCCTGGGAAAGCCTTCATCCTCACTTACTCTCTTAAAGCTACACCTTTAAAACACTTACTACACACACTCTCTCTCAAAGACAGGCATCTTCATCCATCATTGTTTCTGTCCTGGGAAAGCCTTCATCCTCACTTACACTCTTAAAGCTACACCTTTAAAACACTTACTACACACACTCTCTCTCTCTCTCTCAGAGACAGGCATCTTCATCCATCACGGTTTCTGTCCTGGGAAAGCCCTCATCCTCACTCACACTCTTAAAGCTACACCTTTAAAACACTTACTACACACACTCTCTCTCTCAAAGACAGGCATCTTCATCCATCATTGTTTCTGTCCTGGGAAAGCCCTCATCCTCACTCACACTCTTAAAGCTACACCTTTAAAACACTTACTACACACACTCTCTCTCTCTCTCTCAAAGACAGGCATCTTCATCCATCATTGTTTCTGTCCTGGGAAAGCCCTCATCCTCACTCACACTCTTAAAGCTACACCTTTAAAACACTTACTACACACACTCTCTCTCTCAAAGACAGGCATCTTCATCCATCATTGTTTCTGTCCTGGGAAAGCCCTCATCCTCACTCACACTCTTAAAGCTGCACCTTTAAAACACTTACTACACACTCTCTCTCTCAAAGACAGGCATCTTCATCCATCACAGTTTCTGTCCTGGGAAAGCCTTCATCCTCACTTCCACTCTTAAAGCTACACCTTGAAAACAATACACAAGCTCTCTCTGAGCCACACCTTTGAAACATTAATTACTTAAGCCTCACAAATAAAACAAATTATACCCACATGCTCTTAAAGCCATACCTTAGAAATGTACACTTATATACCCTTCAAGTTAAATCTTTAAGGACTTAAAGCTACACCATTAAGGAACTAGCTTAAAATACTGAATAACTTGTGCATACCTTTAAAGCAAAGACAAAGGGTAGGCAAACTGCCAGGCAGTAGATGTCCAATGTAAGTATACATGCATAAAGGCATTGTTATTATGTGTCTACGTCCACAATGCCCTTAAAATGCAGTTCTGAACAAATCGCAATTAGCTTAACCCTTGCCGTTCATCATTGCTCTCTTCTGTGGCAATTTAAACTCATGCTCATTACAAGTCCTTTGTTCCCATTGGATGAAAGGATATCCTCAGCTAAAAGAACCACTGATTGCAACTTATGATGTGGGATGTCAAGAACAATTTGTCGATGAAATATTGTCGGATGTGAAAACCAAAGGCAATCAAGAAAATAGGCCTGGACAGACCAATAAGTGATTGTCATATTTCATTACCATAGAACTCTATGAGTTGTTCTATTGCAAAGGCTTTCCTTGTCTGCGTTTGTCAGAATGCCTGGAATCAACCTCTGCAATAGCAGGTCACAGACCTACTGCAAAATGCACAAGGGCGCACAACAAACCAAGTGAGAGAAAAGAGAAGTGATCATGTTCTACCTTTATTGTCAAACACTTTCCTCTCTGTCTGCCTCTCTGTCTCTCTCTCCCCTAGATAACTACATTAAATTTACTAGTACAAAATCAAACGCTCTCTCTCTCTTCTAAAATAGCCCTCTTTAAATGTACATGCAAGTGCAAAATAAAACTTTGGATCTTTATATACAGACACATTGATGAAATGAAGGGAATAAGTCAGGCCATTCCTTCTATTATTCTTATATTCCTTACTATCCAAACTCTGCGAAGACAAAAAGCAAGAGTAGAATAGGAATGGGACTAGTAACAGTTCTGGAGTGTAGGAATGAGAGCAGTGGTATAAGTGTTTTAGCAGGCCAGATGGTGTCTATACAGTTGGAGCTGACCTGTTGAAAGACACAAGCCACCACGGCAGCAGCAAACCCCCAAAGAATCACACCAGTCACGCCTATGATAAATGTTATTCTCCCCAGCGCTGGGTGGCCAAGAGCCCAAGCCTTCCAAGATGTTAAACAGTTTGCACGTGAGAAGCAATTTGTCAGACACTGAGTTGTGTACCTACAGAAGCTAACCCGCCCTGGCGTTCACTCACAAAGTGCCTACTAGGACCATTGTCAATAGATACCTTATCCTTTGTTCAAAAAATGTTTTTGCTTTCAAAGAATAGTCAATAATTCTATAAATCATCATCATCATCATCATCATCATCATCCTGCTCCTCCTCCTCTCCATTATCATCATCATCCTCTTAATTATCATCACCATCATGTTTTTCTGTCTAGTGGGTACTATTGTCTCCTGTACACCATCCCATCTCAAGTTTCATATCAAGTATGACAATAATAATAATGAGAATAATAATAATAATAATAATAATAATAATAATAATAATAATAATAATAATAATAATAATAATAACAATACTGATAATAATGATAATGATAATCATTATAATAATTATAATGATAATAACACTCACCATTTATTCTTGGATAATCCTTAGTTGGTAATGCACATTTCCTTGATTAACCCTGAAGAAAAGAAAAGAGCAACATTAGAGGAAATAAGCCATGACTTTCTTGTATCTCTATGTGGTATATCTGAGCTAACTGTATGTGTCCTAACCATGCCTAGAGAGGTACAGAAGTGTCTTTGACTATCCAGGGATGTAGAGGCATGTTTTACATGGATATGAAACACATTCTTGCCGCTCTATTAGACATGATCCTTTGAAGATGTCCCCAACTATTTGCGGCATACGTTCACTGTACTGTATGAAATAGACAAGATGATTAGCCCAGGAATGTATGATCATGCTAATGTCTTTCAGGTGCCATACCAGTAGTTTATGGTCCCAATAACAAATATGATGTTGACTCTATTTGACAAGTTAGGTCTAAAGTTGTCAGACCATATGTGCAGTCCATATGCAAATGGGTTAACTCATTCATCCCTGCCATGCCCTAAACCAGCCTGACTGTTTTGGATAGGAGATCTTCCTTTCAGAAAGCATGTATAAATGGAAAATATCTAAAAGTGAGATGTTTTCCAAAACCCACCAAAAACTCTTCTTTAAATATTTGGCAAAAGTGAGCCTTCTCCCTAAGTTAATTCTATAAGTATCATAGCTGCAGATGACAGTGGTCAGGTAGAGCTCCAGGCATGTATGTGTTGAGGGGGCGTATTCCATTGAGAGTACCGTCCAGAGTGTGCTGCAGTGAAACCCAATACAAAGATAAACATTGCAGTGAGCTCATCAAAGCAAACAGCAAACAGGGGGGTCCATGTAGGGGGAGGTGATTTCACCGAGCAAGTATATATACATACTGGATAACGGGAGGAGGCACATGTATCTATATCAAAATGACTCAATAGTGCTTCCAGAGTGAGGAAGGAATATATAGTATTGTAATGCATGGAGTAGGTACATGTACCTATACTATAAAACAAAAACAAAAACAATAAGTTACTTTTGCAGCAGATTCAAATATGTGTGTGTGTGATATTGGGAGCTATATGTAAAACTATATATTTATTTCCATAACTATGTTGTTTTCCTAATGAAATTGCATGAAACTATCTGATGAAACTTTTCAAGAACTCTGAAACTAATGGATTGAAATAAGAGCCCAAGTTTCTACAACATACTATGAAGGCTCAATAAAACTTCATATCTTAGTGAAAAGAGCTTTTTTTACAATTTAAACTCTCCTTCAAATATTTGGTAACATGATGCTTCTATTCAAAGTGATTTTCAATAGTATGTTAGGTGCAGGAAGAAACTTTTCAAGGAGAACATTGGGCATGAATGGGTCATTGCAGTTAGATAAAACTCCCAGGAATCTAAAATGAAATTCTCGAGACTTCCAGACCCTCCTGTCCATTGGCAATGTATAGCACCCTGGGGAACCAGCCAAATAGATGCATTACCAGTTCATAGTATCATTTACCTTAAGTTCCTCATTTGAGGACATAATCTTTTTCCCTTATCTTAAAGAGCTTTTGAATTTCTTCCTAAAAGGTTCTTGACATTTAACACAAAGTGGGCTTCATCATACACAACACCAAAACAGGTTCAGTACATTAAAACTATTTTCCCTGCTAAGTGACTGTGAAGAGAGTCTTGGAAAGCGAGATACAGAATAGTCCAGGCACCGCTAGCCATCTTTCCTTTCAAATGCACCCCACGGAATTCACATTATCGCTGCAGAATGGGAAAAACCTAATCTTTGGCTGAAAGAGTTTGTTGACAGGTTGATCTTCTCCCACGGGAAGCCGTAAGAGCTAAAATCCTGCTCTTAACCTATTCAAGACAGCAGATCTTTGCAACAAAATTCGTCTGGATCTGATACTTTTGAAAATAACTCAAGATAGATGCATGCATTCACACAATATTTGATGGGGAGTTGTTGTCAATGTTTAGGAGAACATTTCTATGAGAAACATTTCACTAAAAAATGTTCTGGTTCAAAGGATATCACCAAAGTAGTCAGCGTGTTCTTGAGCACCACAGGAGGTAGAATCCTGTTGTTAACTCACTCAGCACAACAGAGGCCAAGAGCAGCCGCATGATTTTATTGATATCTTTCTAACCACAGCACCTCTTGGAAATGGGTTAGTAAATGCTAAGAGGTTGAATAAGAAGGCGACACACGCACACATCTTTTCAGATTTAAGAGGTGGGGAAAGATAGGAGGACTGTGATGATGTTGCTACCATAGTTTCCATCAGCTACACTGGAAAACTATTCTTCCAGATACTTTGAAGCAACTGGAAATTTTATCTCAGGAATGTAGGGGTGAGCACCCACAATATGGAATACTTTCCTGTGATTTTAAAATTGACAAGTGTAGCTCAATTGGGCTAGAACAATTAAAACATTGATAAAGATTTTTTTATTAGAAAAAATACATTTATGTAGGGAGACTTGTTTGAACCTCTCCGTCGCCCCCCCCCCCTTTCCCCTTTATTAAAGCTGCCACAGGATAGAAGTGTTGTTATGGTTTTAGGAGATAGAGCTAAGTATCTTTTTCACACATTTGCAATGGATACACAAAATATCATCCTACTATAACAGCACATTTTCTATAAAAGTGAATAAATGACTTTAAGGTTTTTAAATATAAAGCAATAAAGGATTTTTTTTTGGAATCCACTACCAATTCTAACTGGGAGGTCCTTACAGTCTAAATGATTTTCCAGCCCCTGAATCTGGAGTGCATCACTTATATAATCTATTCAGCATAAACATGAAGGGTTGTGTAATGTCTTCACTACAAACGTCTTATGGAAACAGAAACTGAGTACCGGGCTCATTATGCTGCGCTACTGACACCACACTCTTGCCTAATACGCAAAGACAGAATTAATGACATCAAAACTTGCCAATGTCCGCACGATCCAGGGCGAGTGCCTAAAAGCATCCTTGCCCCGCTGATAGATACAACATAGCTAGTTCCCTATAAATACCTCAAGGATTATGCCTTTAATAGATCAATTATTTCGCATGACGTGAAATGCTTAATGAAGAGCAGCCCCCTCGCACGTGTCAACTCCAGTGACACGGCGCTAATCAGTACCTAGTGCCCAAACATAACACTTAAGGCACTCCTGCTCAACCTATCGGAGCATCCACTCTAGCGCTAAGAACCACCAATCAGCAAATGACAGTGATTGAAATTGTCTTAATTGAATATCAACCAATTTGCATCTTGTGTATTCACATGGTCTGATAACTTTTATTGTATCCCAGTATATATAGTTATACTTGTAGGATATTTGAAAAGGAATAGTTAATCCAAACTGGAACAACAATCAGAAGTATGTATATGCTTAACCCTCTCCCCCACCTCAAAAGGTAATTTCCCAGTCCTCTGCTTTCTCATACATTTACATTCAAATAGTTTAAGCAAATTCTTCCTCCAACTTCATAGACAAGTTGTTTGACCTTTACCATTGCGAGCAGTGGAACTAACAGGGTCGTTTCCTAACATGATTCTAACTGAAGGAGTTGAGGAATTAGACTGCCGAGTGCCCAATGAACCTGTCTGGAAAGTGATGAACTTTAGCCATGAGACTGTCAGGGTGAAGGCAGGATGCTACTGGGAGAGGGATCTCCCTGCTGGCAGCTCTAATCTAAATGATAATTCCTGAAGGGGCCCGGAGATGTTCTTGGTGGGAGGGGAGTAAAGGGGCCATGGAACTTCAAGTCTGGATATCACTCAAACCCTGGTGGATGTTTTAATTTGGAATTTTATTCATTGTCACTTTTATTCCTATATAAAGGCGAAATTGTAAGAAGCCAATTAGTAATGGTGGAGGAGGAAACAAGATTACACAAGGGAAATCATCACCAGCTTTTCAAAATCATTATTGACGGGTTATTCTTTTAATTAAATCTTCTGTGCATGTAGTTTTCAAAAAGACCTATTTTGAGAATTACTTTCATACAAATTCATTTCTTAGGAAAATATTTGAAGGAGAAACACTAGAAATCAACGTAATATGCCTCTCTTACAAAACACTTTTTCTTATTTAGCAAGCATTCCTCATTTACAAGTTCATTTGAACCCCTCTCTAAAATATAGCTGAGACTTCTGAGGAAATCCTGGCAGTTTCAAAGCATCATCAAAGGAATACTCGGGTATTTCCAGCAGCTATGATCCTTTTGTAAAGGATGCAGTTTTAAATATCATTAAGTGTGTGTGGAGTGATATATTCCCACACTAGTTGCTCTGATTCTCCTCCATATTACCTGAGGGACGCACAGTGATAATAAACTCCCTGTGCTGCTCCCGCTGAAACCTGCTCTACTTTCCTTCCTAATTAACCCACTTACTAAACAATGGGCTACAACCTTGACTGATGAGAAAAAATAGTGCCTACAGTGGTATTAAGCATAGCAATAGCTAACCCCTCTTTAATCATTAAACTCCCCTCTCTCTCTGGCTCTGTCTGTGTCTGTCTGTCTCGCTCTCTCTGTCTCTCTCTCTCTGTCTCCGTCTCTCTGTCTCTGTCTCTGTCTCTCTCTCTCTCTCTCTCTCTCTCTCTCTCTCTCGCTCTCTCTCTCTCTCTCCCTCTGTCCTTGTCTCTCTGTCTTTTAATTTGGTTAAAATGCAATTATAATGCATTTTTCTCTCTTTCTACTTGCCTGGTAGGGTGACAGGGATAACATTTTACAAGCCCGACAGCCTCTTGTATGGACTAAGTACTGCTGCAGATACTGTCTGCCCCTGTATCAGAATATTCTTACTCATTCACCCCAATGTGTAATGAAACATGATCATCTTAAATACCATTGCATGAATGAAGTCTGTGCCGTACAAGTTCCTAATGCTTTAATTTATGTGCTCCCAAATCAAGGAGAAAATTCTCAGCCCACGTGGGATCCAATTTCTCAGAAACGCATCAGTCTGTAGCATCTCTTGGCGGTTATCCAAGCTCCTCTATCTATCCGGGCTTCCTCGGGCCTCCTTGGGCGATGGCTGCGGGTGGCAGGAGAGCAGAGAAGCGATACACGATAGATAACCAATAAGCGCACTTCCAAACTCCTCAATTATCATCCCCCAGGGCTGTGCTCCCAACGACCAAGAGCGGGATATCATACAGATCTAATAATCAAAGCGGCCAGTATCCTAAGGCTGGCCCGGGTCGAAATGGGTCAATTGTATTATAGATTGACTCTATAGCTATGAGCTGATACGTGGCCCATTCTTGATTGTTATAGCCCCTTCAATCATAATGTCTTCCTGCAGAGACAAACAGATATCCATAACCTACTCATGCCTTGAGTCCTTCCCCCTCTGTTGCCAGCCGGAAAATATCAAGAATTCAGACACATTAGGATCAAAACATAATTTCTGAAAAATATTTTAAGAGGAGTTGTTGGTTGGTATTCAATTTATAAAGCAAAACTAAAATAAAATGACAATTATAAGATGAAAATCAACATTTTAAATTGTAAAGGGGTCTGTGACAAACACCTTGAACCCCCTCTGTATCTACAACTACTACAGGTAAATTATTATAGAACATAACTATTTGCATACTAAACAGCCTACATGGATGGTGCAAGATCCCACCGAAAGCATGTGATTTATTAGGGGCAAGATATCTTGATGATCCTGTGAATATAGACAACTATTACCTCTAAATGAAGGGATTTATATGGAGGCCTTATACATTCCTGCTGCATATCTGAGGAAATGCGCCCAAGACTTAATTGGAATACCTCCAGTATTTATATGTTATCCCTAACCTCTGCAAACTGTCTTATAATAAACAACAACATTGCTGCCTTTTTAGAGGATGGTGGCTGCATTATATACTACACAGATCTAGGCCAGGAATTCCATGTGAATATTCTATATCTATAAGGAACTTAATGGATATATCGGTGTACTACAACAACAACAGTCTAAGTATTGTCACAGAAATGCACAGGGAACAACAATTTAAAAGTATAAAAGGTTGGAGCAATTAAAACGCCTAGTTTACTGAAAGGTTCTTAGAATCACTTGCTTAATAGAACTCCCAGACAATATTTCATTAGCCAACAATTTGCAAGTGTCTTCAACCTCTACTAGGCCTGCGGTTAAAAGCAATTTCCCAGTTTTTCCACTTAAGGAGCTCTCGACCAATGAGTCACCCTTAGAACCAACAGCAAAGGTGTAACTACTCAAACACGCTGTCATGCAAATCTTCACAACACAATGCTCCTGAGGACACCCAAGTACACTGTACATCTCCGGGCCATCCGTGTCTTCTTCCAACACCGATCGATCCCATGGCCCCTCCATGAGCCATAAAACAAAAGAATTGTCCCCGTAAATTCTGTCGCAAACACATTGTGCAATTTGTCATCATTTTCCTACCTCCAGGGATTAGAGAGGAGTGAGGGGTTAGGAGGGCCTCACAAGCAACATGTGTCTCAATGCGGACACTTCTAACTGCACACGCAATATTATTGCACATGCCCCATTCCACTAGGAACATGGACCCCCAGCAATGAATTTCCATATTAGGTAATAACAATAAAGCTCCATCTTACTCCGGTAAAACCATTATGATTATAATTCAACATGTATAATGTTGTCTGTATTCATTTTACTTATGAGAATAACTTGGGAATTAACTTTGATACTGTCAAATATTTGAAGAAGAGTTGTAACAAATATTTTGCAAAATCTATTTTTTAAAAGAAGATATTCCCCCAAAAGGCCATAATAAGGCAGAAACAGGAAAAGGAAGCCATCTGCAAGTGGCCCTGATGGTTCCACATTTTGCGCCATTGATTTAGCGACTAACATGAGGGATCACTGATAACTGCACAATCGCACAAAAAGGAATGTGTGATAGCAGTACTTTATCAACCCTAGGACAATACAGCCAGCTATCCTTTATAATCCTGTCCTCCACTTGCCTGACAGTTAATTTCATTTGCACGAGAGATTGTCATCAGAGCCTGCTAAGCAGCCAGATGTATTGATAGTAAATCACAGAAAACACTCAACTATTTGTTTTCTTTTCATTCTGGAATGTTCACGGTCCTGCAACTGGCTGGTATTCCGGCACACTTAGCTAATTTGTCCAGCAATTAACCTCTTTACTATAGTCACCCTTAACGAGATCTTCTGATCAGATTTATATAACAATTTTTATTTATTTTGTTAATTAAAGGAAACAAGAAAATAGGGGTCACTCAAGCAACATGAAAGCAGAGGCATTTGTACAATTAGATAATCAATTAATCAAATTATCTTTTGATGGTAAATGTTGTCTTTCCTAAATTTGCAAACAGGAATGTCCTTGACATTTGGCTGCTCAGCATCATTCAAATCAAATGTGTAATATGCCATCTGTGCTTGGGACATCAGTAAGTGGAATTCAAATTACCCATGCATGAATAGTTAAGACGAAACTAGGAAATAACCAGATTTCAGTACTACATTAACAAAGGATACTATGAAAATATTTAGTAAAATAAGAATTTCTATTTCTAGAGATTTGCAAAAATATTTGGGAAGTTTTTCCACACATCTTATGCCAATATCATCATAAATCTTTGTCAAAGAAGGGTCTAGGTATAAATGGGAATCTAATATTAGTGCATATGACCAGAGAAAGTAAGGCATGCTTAATTGACCACCTATCCTGGTGCCAAAGATACGAACACATTCAGAGTAATGCTAGCTAGCTATTGATCACATGTTACGGTATGATAGATAAGAAACTCTAAGTTGTATAAGATTATGAGCGTTCAGGTTAGCATAGCAGCTAATTAAAACGCCCCCTCGCTGCCATAGGTTGTTCTGTCAAGGATCATAACCAGTGAATTGGCAATATAGGATGTACGCATCCAAGTCACGCTGTGTTTGCACAACCCGTGAAGCTGAGTTCATGACGTCACTGCAGGTCTAACTCTCCAAAAGTCATGCAATCTTGGAATCCTTTTATTGCCGCTTGTCATTTTTTGCCCACACTGTCCATCGGCCACCTGTGACCCGCGTAAAAGAACGGAACATTTCGTTTTCCCAATTATACTTTCCTCAATCTAATTTGTGGTCTGTCTCCATGCACGCCTGGCAAACAAAGCGTGCTCCGGGAGCTCATCCCGACTCTCTATATTAGATAATCTCCGTGAGAATCTATAGAACTCAGGCTCGTGGCAAAGATAGAATGAATTGGGGTGAGAGGTTCCTGGCAATCCCCTCCCCGATCTGCACTCTCGGGCTCCCTGGGTGCAGCTTAGCAGATGAGTATTTTTCTTTTTCGCCACAAGGAGAGTATCTGTTAATTTAGATTCGACCTGAAGTTAATCATCGAAGAAAATGAGTTTTGTTGAAGATAAGATATAGGGGTGGGGGACAGGTCTTCCTTTATAGGCCCCCTATAAAGTGCAACGGCATCTCATAATACCCTTAAACCCAGGAGATCACGGACACGGCGTGATTATAATTACCATATTGTGCGCTCTATGGAAAATAGATAGATGCGCTGCTCAAGGAACAGGTCCCAAGGTGCTGCTTAGAAAGTGCATCATCTTTTGTTACCCGTGTAGACAATTAGTTAGATAAATCAAGCATTTAACGTTTTTCTAACGAGAAACACTTACAAAGATTCGAGCTTAGGGAGTAAGGGGCACCTTTTTGCATAGCGATTAATAAACTGATGCATGAGTTCTTCGCTTGAAATAGTTATCAGCTACTACTACTATGCTAAGCTTAAAAATGATACTTGATTTCACAAAATATTTGTGAAAAGTGTATATAAAAGGGCATGTTGTATTGGTTTATCAGAAACATAGGTACACACTTGCCTTGCCTTTGCAATAAAGAATTCATGCAGTTTTCCATAGATTTGATCTTATGAGCCATACCCTGTCATAGCCAGGTCCTCCAATTAGTAATGACTGTCCCAGTAAGGGGACCCTAATTAGAATTAATGCCTCTCCACCAAAGAGCAAGCAATAATCGCATACAAAGAAGGGGATTTTTTGTTTGTAATCACCTTTCACCGCTGCCACTCGTTCACTTCCTGCCAATTTGGCTCCAGCAGGGAGATAATTTGTCTTCAGCCGCTACTAAACATGCCCGGCATCCATCCGCTACATCGCTACTACGCAGCCTCCTACTACGTTCTCTCCACAGAAATACAAACACATTACTTTGAAAAATGCTTGCCGTTTTCCCACCGTTCATTATTCCCTAAGTATCCTGGCTCCTCGATGATCTATTGCTTGTCATGCCACGCTAGTTAAAGAGAAAACTGAAAATAAAATAGGATTTTCCCGAGAAAATTGTGCATTCCCGACGGAGTCCAAGTGAGCACATTCATTCAGTGGCCGGGAGAAGACTTGTTGTTTTATACATGGTCGGTCATTACGGGGAGATGGGGGCGCGTAGATCCTTGGGGAGCGCGGCGGCCTCTCGATAAAGGAATGAAATAAGACGCTGTGCTCCACAACACAACACAACAAGTTCCCAATCAGAGCACTTTTACCCCCTTACCACTTGAGCCTGAACTGTTAATGAAATCTTAATGACAATTAACCATTCATGCCTAGAAATTTCCTTTACGAGTATCATCTGGACCTGTCAAACTTTTGAAAAAAAAACTTTACAATTAAGCACATATTCCCAAAAATATCACAATCACGTGGATTGTGTTCAGTTCTATAAAAAATATCTCAGTGAAGTATTTCCCCCAAAAAGCTTCAGTCACAAAAATATTACCAATTTAATGAAGAGATATTCAGGTGAAAAGGCATGAATAGATAAATTACACTATAGCTGTCTTGTGATTGTTTTCCATTTCTCTCATCTTCTCCATGAAAGAACAATTGTTCTTCCATTAATCCCTGATAACCTAAAGAGGGCGCTGCTCTTCTGGGAATATCTCTCTGATGAAAAGGAGAAATGTTTATCATAATCCAAAATGCAATGCTCTTATATATTTTTTTCAAATTTAATGCCTTTTCAAGGTATTTCACATGATATCTCAGCATCCACAGTAGACTTCTCAACGCAATATGAATAGGTTCTCCCAAAGTTATTTGCAAAAGTATAACTGAATGTGTCCTGTTAACACTTGTCTCGGAGATCTCTAAACATAAATGGGTTAAATACAATATAATCCATATAATCCAATATAAAGTTTTTAATATAATCCATATAAATGGAATTGCATTACTTATGTTTTTCTTTTTCTTATGAAAACAAATTATACATAGTAATACAGGATAAATTCACCCAAATTGAATCCTCCATACGATTGAGCAGCTGAATTTGCAGCAGGCGAACTATGATGTAATTTGGGCTAACAGAGTAATGTATAGATTAGGAGAAATGGATCTGGGCTTTGTTCTGTCACCGAATTCCTTCCAAATACTTGAGCGGACCCCAGCGCTCCAATTCGGCCAGCGGCGAGTCTTTATTTAATCACGGCAAAGAGGAAACGAGTGTTCTATCTAATCCCCCTATTGAGTGATGAAAACCAGAAGGCGCAGGCTCCATGGCTCTGTCCACACACCCGCACACTCCTCCACCATACTTCACAGCCTCTAATGCTTATCAAATAGACCCCACTCGCACCGTGTCATCGTCATCCCACCAGAGATCCGTGATCTGAGCGATCTGTGCGAGGCAGACGCAGGTCGGAGCTACGTAGCCCAAATGAGTGGCCACGGGCACTCTCGGCACTATGGGCACTCACTCACACAGGGGGGAGGCAGGGAGATAAGACTCGAACACCGGTGTGCGACTATCTCAACTATGCAACGAAAATTATAGTGTAATTGCTCCATGTTGGATTTGTCCGCCAATATTTCAAATCAGATCTTGCGGAATTCCTTGGAGAATTCCTTCCTGGCTTATCCATCCATCTCCTCCTGTGTTCGCTCACTGGCTTCAGGCTCGTAGGACAAATACCAATTTTCAAATCATAATAAAACTGCTCCCAAATGTACTGCTGTGAACTTCATATCTGAGTCTGTAATCTTTATGAAATGTGTATACAGTTCAGTTCAGTTCACAGGCAAGTGGACATAATTAGAAATTCATTTTGTCATTTTTCTGCCATATCCTAAATGTATAGCTAGAAACTCCATATCTGAATTAAGTATATGTATGAAAAGTCTGCGCATTTCAGTTCAGTAATCAGAGAAGTTGATGTAATTGGATTTTCTTTAATTGTCATTTTTTTCAGTCTTTTCCCAAATGTACAGCTATGAACTTCTTATCTATTTTAGAGATCTTTATGGAATGTGTGTACAGGTCAGTACACAATCAATTAAGTGTAATTCAGAATTTCTTTTATCGTAATTTTTCTGCAATATCAAGGCTATGTCAAAGTCTCGATATGATCTTACTAGCCAGTTGTCAATGGTGGAGAAAACTGGAGTATCTTGGAAAAGCAACCATTAACTCTGTCAAGGCAGAAAAAGTAACAATAAATGAACTTCCAAAACTAAGGGGTGCTTTAACCCATTCACACTTGGAGATCCCCTAGAAAGTACCATCTGCTTCTTTCATACTTTTCAAAATAAATTGGGAATAAAGCAAAAGTTCACAAAATATTTGAAGGAGAGTTGTTCTTTGACTTCTCTTTAACATTTCTACTTTAACTATTTTCCAAAAAACGCTTTTGTTAGAGAAATATTTCCAAAATTGTCAGGCCTGTTTTGGCCGCTCTGAGTGTTAATGGGTTAAGCATGAAAGAGTTAACAACCAGTCCATGCCTGTAACACCCCAATAAAGTCTGATTGTTTTAATGCCATCTCGCAGACAAAGCTTGAATTTTGAAAAAATTATCAGAACCCAAGCCATAACTCATCAAACATATCATGAATTCCTGCTTCCTAACTGATTTTCCAGAAGTATGATCGACCCAGATGGGATTTGTCAAAGAGAGCTGTAGATATGAATGGGTTAAATGGAGAACCTTCTGCCCACTTTGTCATCCCCAGCTGAACTAATTTCCATTGGTGTATTATCTCTGAGAGCAGGCCATATGTGCAAGTATGCCCAGCTTTGGTACTGTAGCATTGCAGCGGAGACCTTGAGGGCAGGCATAGTCTTACACCCGCTACTTATGTACAGACGCTACACAATCGCTACCATCGCTACAGTGCTTCTACACCAGCTGCTTGCTTATCTGGGCAAAAACAGGCTCCAGATATGGATTTCTTGCGACCAGAAAAACCCAGATGAGTATTGGAGGGGGTCCTTGCATACAAATACTCTGCTATCACAACTGTGTGGGACACAACATGTAAACCCTAAGGGGCCATCACAAGTATCACCAGGGGACTTCCCCTATTCAGGCAACTGGTTAATCATCTTGGTGGAGAGAAAAAAATGGATAGCAAGATTAGCATTGGAGGGGGTACCTGCATACAAATACTTATATCTAGTCTGCCTGGCACAGTGTGTGCATCCAAAGAAAGTAAGGAAGAATCACCTGAGGGATTCAGACCACTGGGTAGTTATCTGGGTGGAGAGAAAAATTGAAATGACACCAAGATTAGCATTAAAGGGGGTCCCTGCATACAAAATACCTAGCTGCAAGACTGCTTGTGACACACCGTCTAGACCTATTAGGGACATTCAAGGAAGAAAATACCACAAAAGGACTTTCGGTCATTGGTGAATTGCCTGGAGTGAATAAAAGATGAACAGACAACCAGACCTAGCTTTCTTGTGACCAGCAAACCTATCCTAGAATATATAGATATTTCCTTTGATTTTGTATTTGATGGTAATTATGTTATTCTATCTGTCTAGAATAAAGATATTTCCTTTAATTTTGTACTTGACTTTCACTCATTTTTACTTCTCTAGAATATTTCTAAAGTAATTCCTATGCTTTCATTCATGGCCTTCACTTTCTTGCTCTATCTCTCAGGATGAACTGGGCTTTTCCTTTGATTTTTTGTAATACTTTCAAGTTTTTAAGTTCTTATTCTACCTTTCTTTCTCAATTCTCTGAGAGGAAGAGGGGGGAGGGGTTGATCTTCCAGGGGGAAAAAGCCTCATGGCCCAAGGTCACTTGAGAACTACTGCACCCTGGCCCCCACCTGCATACAGATCTGCGCCAGAGGTAATCAATGTGCCTGTGACACTAGATGAAGAAACATGGGGACAGTTGTGGAGACGGAGAATCGCCCAAGGTTCGCGCAGATATCCCCGGAATACTGATGCTTAATTACCACGACTCCGCGGCACACCAGATATAAAACAAACCAATGGCAACATTCTTAAACTAAATGAGAACTGCTTCTCGGTGAAATGCCTCTGCATACAGATCTCCAAATTCCAAGCTTAACCTGTTCATGCCTGGAGATATATTTGAAAAGTGTCATCTAGATCTATCATACTTTTAAAAATAATTTTGGAATTAAACATAAATTTACAAAACATTGAGTTTTGTAGTTTTTTAAAGTTTTTTTTTAAAGAATGAAACTTTTTCAATGTTTTACAAAAAAGCTCTGATCACAAAGATATTACCAAAATAGTCAGGATATTTGTGGGTGCTACAGGCGTGAATGGAGGTCATGTGACAGTCTTCTTGGCACCATACATGAATATGGATATGAAACATGATCATTTCATACTTTAGGCCAGTTGAGACATGCAAATGTGCCCACTTAAATATATTCAATCATAAAACATGTACATAAGAGACACTTAAAATGTAACAGGCATTTATGGCAACTACATATCTAATAAATGATTCCACCAAAGATAATGTAAATCAATAAACCTTATCACAAGAACTTATCAGAGACGTTATGTAAGTTTAACTTCAGATAGATAATTTTCAGATAGATCAATGGTAGAAAGTTCCTACAGTTATTGGATTCCCAATCACAAGAGGTTAATCGAATTGTTCTTATGCCTCAAAGATCCCTGAGTGATGGTACCAATTTATCTGGAGGATGGCATAGTTGTGTAGATATCTGATCTGTGACCAAGTTCCCTCAAAGACCCCTGTGTCAGGGTAGCAGCACCGTGGCACATGTACCAATTTATCTGGAGGATGGCATAGTTGTGTAGATATCTGATCTGTGACCAAGTTCCCTCAAAGACCCCTGTGTCAGGGTAGCAGCACCGTGGCACATGTACCAATTTATCTGGAGGATGGCATAGTTGTGTAGATATCTGATCTGTGACCAAGTTCCCTCAAAGACCCCTGTGTCAGGGTAGCAGCACCGTGGCACATGTACCAATTTATCTGTAGGATGGCATAGTTGTGTAGATATGTGATCTGTGACCAAGTTCCCTCAAAGACCCCTGTGTTAGGGTAGCAGCACCGTGGCACATGTACCAATTTATCTGTAGGATGGCATAGTTGTGTAGATATCTGATCTGTGACCAAGTTCCCTCGTGGAGGGACAATAACAGGTCCACAGGGCCAGCAGGCATGGCTCTTGTTGACAGAGTTCTGCTCCGGTGCTGAGAGATAATATAAGCCCCAATTAGCCGGGCCACTCAGAGACGGAGGACCATGTTTCACCATCAACCGCTGAACCCTGAACCGAGCCTTCTCCACTGGACAATACACGATTAGCTTTGTGTCAAAGCAGAGGTTAATTGCTGTTGATTTAGGAGTCCATTTCCTTGTTCCATTTTGGTGATAAGTTTTCATATCCTGGAGTGTTGTGTTCCATACGTTAGCGTGGTGAGACTTGAAATATTGCACGCCATCTTTTCTGCTGAGTAGTGAGGTCAGGTCGCTCTTTTGCATCCTGGAGTCTAGGTGTGGCACAATCTTATCACATGTACATTACAACTCACATGCCGAGTGCTACAAAAGAGGTGTCTTTACCCAACCATGCTTACTTATGAGTTACTTTTGAAATCATCATCAGCATTCATGGAACTTTTGACAATAATTTTTGAATAAAGAATAATTCTTTAAAAATAAATTGAAGGGGGGTTATCATTAACATTTCTTAAACGTTTTTTTCAACTATGACTTTGCCTAAAATATTTCACCACAATTGTCAGGCACAATTGCATGTATCTACCGAAAATGCCTTGACTTTCATGGGCATATCTTCTTAATTAGATTATGCTCTAATAGACTTTTCAACTTCAAATATTTTCCAAAAGATGTCTTAGTCTGCCATCAAGAATGCCATCCTCAAATGCTGATATTATTAAAAAGTAGGGCTGTACACCGGTACCCGGTACCAGCACCGTACCGAATACCGTCTCGCAAAATACCGGGGAATACTCGTTTCAATATTTAACGGTATGCCTATCGGTATTTTGCAAAACACAAACCCATGTCAAACATTCAATACTACGAAATAATTCAGTAAAAAGTTATACTTACGGTTGCCGAACTTATAAACTTGGAAGGTACGATATAGCGGCGATAGTTCCATCGCCGCTACCATTAGTGAACTTGTGATTCCTTTGTTGCCGCGTAGTGGCGCTGCTGATATACAGCGCCACTACGCGGTAGCGATAAGAATCACAAGTTCACTAATGGTAGCGGCGATGGAACTGTAGCGGCGATGGAACTATCGCCGCTATATATCGTACCTTCAAGCAGAATGTTGATCTATTCAAGTTAACAAGGTTTGGCTGCCATAAGTATGACTGCTTCATTTTCACATCTGATCACATGTTGTAATTAAAATACCTGACAGACAACAAATACGTTTTAGGTTTATGTCAGGAACTACGCTAAGTGTGTACTTAGCGTAGTTCAAGATACCGATAGCAGTACCGATAAAATACCGTATCGTTTCGACGATACCGGTTATGGTACCGTACCGCTTCACCCTTAGCGGTATGCAGCCCTATTAAAAAGGTCATAAATGATTTTTCTAAATGCGCACTCAAATGAATACACATTAGCATTTACTGAACTCCCTTTACTGAACTCTCTCTCTCTCTCTCTCTCTCTCTCTCTCTCTCTCTCTCTCTCTCTCTCTCTCTCTCTCTCTCTCTCTCTCTCTCAAGACAGAATGCGATGGAAGTTGCCATTAGTTTTCTCAAGGCTGACTTGAGTCACAGGGGAACACTGGCCACAGTGTTATCGCGTTATGTTCGACAAAGAACTCCTATTCCCTGGGCTAATCAGAAGTGTGTCTTCCGCTGCCTGATTATGGGAGAAACATGATATAGATATGGGGGACGTAAGCTTCAATAGAATGATGGATGGGTATTGCTTAAAGCAGCCTGTATCTTCCTGCGTGTGGATCTCCAGCCTCCCACAGCACTTACCACACATGTTCACAAGATAACTGTGTCACCTTCTCTCAAGCCACGGCCGCTGCGGTCACGTCCACTCTCCTCCTCCTGGGATATATGTCCCACATCCTTATAAACCACTCCTTACTGACTTCACCCATTCGGCCTAAGATTTGATCATTTCTTTTTGTTTATTGTCACTTTTTTGCCATGAAGAGTCTAAATCATGATTAGTATGCTGTAAATGCTGGATAAAACCGTAGCACCTGAGGAAAACCACCACCTATAAGTCCCTTTCCAATTGTAGCTGGTATGGGTCACTGGCAACTTTATCACATGCCGTACTCATGTCAATAGTTCCCCTTGTCAATTAGCATCTAGATCAAGTTTAATATTGAAAATATCTGAAGAATATTTCATGAACACAAAGAATATTTGTTTTTAGCATGGCTCTAACCATATTCTCCTTACTGTACCTAAAAGATGCTTAAAATTGTAAGAGAAATATCATCATAATTGTCAAATATTTCTTTAACTTCTGTAAGCCTAAATATGTAAAGAGACTGACAAAGTTTATTTTACAGATTTACAGAAAAGGATCTTCATTAGAAATCTCTAAAGGGACATAAATCTGATGTACTACTCTAAGCAATAATTTTGCAGAAAGACCTAAACACATTTGTTGGATTTTTCTACTGAAAATCTTCATTTCAGTCCAATCACTGAATGACTTATGGTGGATGTAAAATGAGGGGCTTTTTACAAAATAAGATATGTTTTGAGCTTGACAGGACAAAATCAATATTATTTGATAATGATGTAAATTTCAGACATTTTTACTTAAAGACTATCATCAAAATGACTCTGAAGTAATCTTCAAAGGCTTGTCTTTGCCTACAGGTGAAATATACTACTTTTCTACCTGCGGGAATTTTGGGACAGATCTTCATAGACTGATCACCTTTCCCAACAGGTGGTCTTTGGAGCAGGATATTTTTATTTGAAGTTTCCATCCAGACAGGTTTTGTGAAAAAGCATTTCCTTATGTTCAGCTCCCCTTGCTAAATGTCAGTTGTGCTCACAAGATTGATGATGGTAGACCACTGGTCCCGTCTTGCTCCCCATCCATCAATACCTGAGCCCAGACCAGATCCATCACCTGCCTGCATCCTCCTCGTTACCCATTCTTATTAAAGAAATCACCTGCTGCTAATTAATTACTCACCTCCAGAGCACTGCCAATGTATAAAGCCACCTCCTGGTGGCCATTTGCAGAACTAGATATCACTATAATTACTCATCTGCAGAGCACTGCTGTTCTAGAAAGCCACCTAGTGGCCATTTAGCAAATTTAGTATCACCAGAGATTTTCATTTTACTTTTTTTGTATAAAATATCCTGGTATCACTATCATTATTCGCCTGCAGAACACTTGTTTTCGAATGCCACCTAGAAGTCATTTACAGAACTAGATTAAATTCTCACTACTTCCAGTGCCTATTATTCCATTTAACACAAGTACTGTCTCAACTATACTAAGGGAAGGACAAGGGTCAAATTTCTGTACCATTGTTGTTCTCTGATTATCAACTCATTCATGATATAAATTCATCATTATGCTTTTAACCCAACCATGTAAAGTTGTTGTGCCTTTTTGAAACAAAAATGAAGAATGGAATCTCATTTTGTTTCTTCCATTCCTGAATTAAGATTTCAAAACAGTAGGAAAAGACTTATCTCATATATTAATTATTTCATTTACAACCTGTATCAAATTACATTCCTTGATTAGAAAACATATGTGAAATGTAAAATTATCAATCAAAATGCAGGTGTACCTGTCTGGAAGTTAATCAATCTAATCTGTAAAAGAATGATTAAATCAAATCCCAACTTCTATGAATAGCAAACTACTGTAACATTTGGAATTAATCCATCACACATTTAAGTCCGCTCTCTCATTTTTTGTATACAAAATCTTTTTCCTCTTAGCTCAGTGATAACTACAAAAACACCTAGTTGCAGTAAGGGATTTGGTTTCTATGGATAACAAAATGGACATCTATAGAAAGTGGATTGTGATTGGGGAGGCAAGGGGGGTTGCAGCATGGATACAGATTCACAAACTAAGTTTCCAATAGACAATGTAATGAAATACTAGTGTAATCCTTTAGAGAGTTTGAAATTGAATGGACTAAGCTTGATCCTTACATATTCTTTTTATATACGCTGAGAGAGTGACATATTCAATGAAATGAAGGTTAAATCCACTTTGAGAAAATCTATTACCGTCCCTGCCGAGAGTTACATTAGATTTAGATCCATCTCTCGAGAACGAGGCGTGTCTTCAATCCTTCTCCTGATATGACTCAGAATGAGATTTACTTTCTTCAAAGATGCGCACGATTGAAGGCTTTGTGGCAGAGTCTAAAAGGATTTTAAAACACTCCGCAGTGTGTGGAATAATTCATGAAAGAGACTGTGTCTTCAGAGGACCCCTCCTGTTGCTTCTCACCAACTCCCTTGTCATGAGGCATAATTAATTTACGCCCCTTGTCATCTCCTGCAGCAGCCGCGGCATGCAATATACATGTGTTGATTACAGGTAATTCAATTATATCATCTACTCTCTGTACCTGATACTACACGCCTAGATCTGCTTGCCAACTCTATCAGGCTCTAATTCCTATTGTCAATACACAGCTAAGCAGGCAATCTCAACTGAACAAACAGGAGGCAGATACAGGATTTGGGAGTAAGGGGTTCATTTGTGAAATTGGTAGTAGGGGGTTTGAATATAAGCAATAAAATTTCAGTAGGTTATCATTCACCCCCCCCCCCCCCCCCCCCCCCAATTAAAATTTTGAATTTTTTCACTCTCTAAGCAATATCTTCTCGGTCCTTATCAATCAATAATTCATTCCACAACCTGAAGTATCCTGGGGCCACCTCAAATAGAAAATGAGGGTAGATACTGAATTAATTGCCATCCCTCAGGGACCTTAAATGCATAAATGAAAATTGTGGGTATTTCAGAATTTCCTAGGCAGGCACCCCCCAAGGAAGACATTAGGAAATGGATAAGGGTAGGGGCTGATCGCTTCACCATATGAATAGAGGCAATGCCCCTAGTCCCCCCCCCCCCCTCTTCATCCAGTACACAGGGAGAAAGGATGCTTGCTGGGAATGGAGATGCCAATGTCCGAGAAATAGAAGAGAAAAGGGGTTGGTACCATCCCCTCCGTTCCATGGAAATGCTCATCCCATGTACTAAGAGTGGTTCACTCAATAGTCTTAAGTGAGTGAACTTTCCCGTCCAATACCTAGCCCTGCTGCTGCCTGTGCAATCTGGTCTGCGGCTTAGCTGTTCTGATGGTTAGATCCCTATCCATCAGAGTTCATATTCCATAAAATAAACCATCTAGTCATGCATGAAAGACAAGAAAAGCGCTTCCTTATCAACATCGCCCCATCTTGTCATATCCATATCAAGGGCCACAGGCATTTGCAGCAATAAAACACAATGGATACAATATAAGGTGTAATGTTATTTTGTTGCCATTCATGCCAGGAGATGAGATGAGGTAGTTGCCAGCACACAATATGAGGACAGAGAATTTATAACATATATAAACAAGGGCCATCGTATTCTGTCCATGCTCTCTATGTGGGGGATATTTACCGATATTTCAGCAGTGGTGATCTACTCGCGATTCTCATTCTCTGATCTCTCGCCCCCTGGTGGGATATTCCCTAAATCGGCATTGTGCAGCAAAAGACATGGCTGTGACTGATCATCACGCAATGCAGGAAATTACTCGCCTCCTTTCCCGTGCTCGCGGGCCGCCCGGTGAATGGGCCGTGTTTATCAAGAGCGGGCGAGGTGCTGCTCCTCTGGCCCCACAACATCTTAATCTTTCCACTTCTACAAGTGCCCGGGAGAACGAATCACGCCCGCTCCTGGAGTAGAGCCGCACCGCAGCAATCTCTCAAAGCCAGAAAACAACTTCTTTTGTGTACAGCGTGGTAGACTCAAAATCCCCGATAAGACCAAATCTTCGTTCTACCAGATCCTGTCACTTTTTTTACAGTGACAATAGAAATGTGAAATAAAGACAAGATCATGATTGAATTCTCGCTATTTTCAACTCAGATGTATTTTGGATATTGTGCTGCCTATGCACAAGAACAGTTGGCAGTGGCCTGAGCAGTCTGAGAAGATTCGATGATAGGTTAGAGACCATTGTGTCGCTCTATAGAGACTCGACCGTAGGCTAGAAATGATCTTGTCTGTTGGTTCAATTATCATTCACCAGCACGCAGCGGCGAGGCCCAAGTTTGCCGATTCCTCAGGCGATCATATCCAGGACAACCGCATCGGCATTATCGGGGAAGAGGACTCTGTCTGTGTACTCCGTCAGACACAGGAAGTCAGTGGCAGACACAAGAAACCCTGGGCAAGTCAGCTTAATCATCCCGTGAAATATCTGGGCAGAATGACAAACAGACGGTGATTCTTCTGGTGACACGGACACCAGACTCAGCAGAATAGGGCAATCTCAGGGCGGCGGCCGCTCCATTCAACAAATGCACTTGTACAACTTCTGAGGGGGAATCATTTAAATAGCCATTTGGTGATGATTACACCATTTCATTATAGCCTAGCCATAGCTTTATTGATAAAGAAGTCCATTGCTTGAAATACTGTATGGACAGCTTTGAAGGATCAATATATCTAGTTAAATAGTTGGTCACTAGGTGGGGTGCCATACATAGGACATTTTTTCTCAATCTAAGCAATGCAGGCCACATCTCCCTGTATGGCCTAGTTAGACTTGCTACAAGTCTGTGATATCTGGCTCTTTCACTGATCTGACCTGAGTTGATTTCACTCCAGGTTTAGTTCTGAATAAATCCTCAAGGGGGACACACTTGAGCTGCATTCTGTATTTCCAACTGACCTCCTAGTATACCGCAGTGCCATCTATCCACAAGGGAGGACATCTAAATATGGCCTGGGAGGCAGGCTAGGCCTAGTGAGAGCAGTATGTACTATCATTGGAAACAGGGCAAATAGATATGAGCAGGAAAGCATTTGTATTGGGCTGTGTGTCTTTCTCACCAAATCAAACGTTTTTATCAGTTTGGAGGAAATGGCGGGATGAGAAACTCATCACATTTGCAAGGCTTCCGTGGAAACACATCATTTTGTAATTATCCAACCCTCAGCCTGTTATCTTATAAGGGAAGCCATACAAGTATGCATACAAGCAGGCCAATGATATCATCTTCTGCATTATGTGGTCTTTCCAACACATGTTGGTATAAACCCCTTCTTGTGGCATTCCAGGAGGTCTGTCTATTCAGCTGATATCTTTCTGACTTACGCATATTTTGACAAATAATACAAGGAAAAAAGTAACTTGGATATCAAAGACCACCTCTCCTTCAAATATTTTGTGAATTCATGTCACAGAGTTATTTCTAAAGTTATCATACATCTAGATAACATTGGTCAAGAACTCCCGGCATGGTTCTGTAACTTGCATTACACAACATTCAGTCAATCAAAATTTTTAGAAATAGCTTCTTTATCAAGATTCGTTTCGTTTTTATCAGAACGTGTGCATTTCAGATGTGAATAGGTTAATAACAATATCCAGAGATGGGTAGGTGGGTGGGATTCAGCTATTGATGGGCAGGGAGACCCTCATTCATCATGATCATTATAATTGATAGTCGAACAATTAACATCCCTGACAAGTGGAAGCCGCCTGCCTGCCTGCCTGTGACGTGACCATAACATCACAGTGGGATGGGCTATGAGCAGGAAAGGGCAAAATCACACTTGTCAAAACTCAACCAGATGAAATATTAACATGCCCTCATTTCCTGCCTCTCAGTGTTTATGTGGGATGTTTCTTGTGATGTGGCATCATGACACACAGGTGCATGGTGTTAGAAATTCCCTTGATATCATAAGTAACTAGTTATAATTTGTAGGGATATTCTTGAACTTATATTGCAGCATGATTACATCCTAGCCATGACAAATGAGGATATACATTAAATTCACTTCAAAATAAGTGTTATGTATTTGAGGCTATTCTGTAGCTTATCTTGACGCATTATAATGTGTCGTGCACATCCTAGCCAGTTTAAGTGAAGAACTACCTTCATAACAAAGTAATTAAGAGAGTTAATTCACCTTGCTACTCTGTATTTTTATTACAGCATTACAAAATACATATCCTACAGTCATAAAGCAAAGCTGTGCCTTGGTATCCAAGTGACTAGTAGTAGCAGGAGGTATACAGGGCTATTTGCAGGTATGAGATGGAACAGGTAAGACAACTGGTTTATTCCTATGCGATTAGCTAAATCATCATGCACTACTTATATTAGGCATCAGGGCACCCTTTATCACATTAACCAAAACAAAACCACAATCATTGAGGTATTTTGATAGTGTAGTAATTCCCTAGTAAGCAGCCATAAGTATGATTAAATGCAGTGTATGTAGCAAGGTTCACTAAGCCAGAGCCCATTTGTAGAGCCCGGGTTCAGGATTCCGTGTTTCACCTTGCGGCAAGCATAGATTTGTTTGGGTATACTCACAGTGGGCTATAGCTAGGCTACTCACAGAAGCAATACCTGGGTGATATATCTATTAGGTTAGCAAGGAAACTTTCATTGATACATGGATCATTAAAATAATACAATAATGTATATAGCTGAACTAAGACTTATGAAAAAAAGGACTAACAACTGTTAATTCCTATACTTCTAACACAGATTCTTACCACCATACATGACCACAATATTTGCATTTTATCAAGGGTACAAACATAGAGAAAATGAATAAGCAATATGGATTCATCTCCCAAAAAGCAATACAGAGGTATGGTACTAATGAAGTTCTTTATACGGCTGTTTATTATGTAGGGAGGCAGCCTATGATACAACGTGGCTACAAGCCTACAACTCAAGACGAATTGCCAACTGTCTGGATTAAATATTAAAGCTGCCCTTTACGAGCCTTGTTCAGACAAGATTCTACAAGCTACATCTAATTACCTGGCCGACTCAGTGTGTATTTCTTGTTTTACATGACAGGTCTAGCAAATAGCAGGTACCCTCCTATCAGGGTTCTTAGAGATATTTATAATTACCTGGCAAACTGTGTGTGTTTATGTGTATTTCTTATTTTACATGACAGGTTTAGCATCTACCCTCCTATCAGGGTTTCCTTAACGTACATCTAATTACGTGGCAGGCAGTGCGTGTATTTCCAGTTTAAGATGACATCCAGGATATATCCTCCTATCAGGTTTATTGGAGATACATTTAGTTATCAGGCAGACTGAGAGTGAAGTTCTTATTTTTCATGACAGATCTAGGCCAGACTTACCTATCAGCAATCTTAGAGATAATAAGGTAAACAAGAAATGCATGGAAAGACTTGGTCCAACTAAATCTTCCATCAATGGATGTAAGGCCTCCACACATCGAATTAACTGACAGACTGAGAGTGTAGTTCTTATTTTTCATCACAGATCTAGGCCAGACTTACCTATCTGCAATCTTTAAGATAATAGGGTAAACAAAAAATGCATGGAAAGACTAGGTCCTACTAAATCTACCACCAGTGAATGTAAAGCCTTAGCAGGATAACTGAGCTGCAGCTTATAACATACAGCACTGGTGGAAAATATGATAACCCTATCCATACATCAGTAACTAACAAGCCTGAATATTAGCCTAGCTACTAGGCTTTACAGTGTTTTACCTTTTCATATATCAATGTATGCTTACACCTATACTACATATAGACTTGTGGCCTACTGTTCGCCATTTAGTGCACACAATTGCCACCTGAGGGGGTTGTAATGGTAGTCATATTTCCAACTACCCTCCTAGTATTACGCAGTGTCATCTATCCACAAGGGATGACATTTAAATATGGGCTGGGAGGCAGGCTACTTATAACACACAGCAATGCTGGAAAATATGATAACCTTATCCCTACAACAGTAAACCTGAAGCCTGAATATGTTTGTCTCACACCCAATGTAATGGTGTGCTATAAAACCAAGACAATCAAATAGACCTGTATTCAGGATTACCTGATGGAGAAATAAAAGAGAAACAGAACAGAAGCCGATTCCCTTTTTAGCTGTTTTTCTCATAAACCAAAGAGAGAGAGAGACAATTTGTCCATTTCTCCAAACAATAGCAGCATAAAAGCCATGGCACCAGCCAATAAAGTAGTAACCTCTTACCGGCCACAGCTTCAAGGAGATTCATCTCACAACTATGACTAAAACTAAAAGTATCTGGAATATCATAAGTATATTGTATTGTAATGGTAGTGCAAAAGAGGATATTTTATTGTTGAATGTGTTGAACCCAGTCATGCCCAGAGGATCAAAAAACAAACTGGCTATTTTACTAATATCTATGTCATAAAATAGATTTCCTGAAAAGATTGGAAGGAGAAATGTTAATCAGACCAAAATACACAAATCTCTTTCAGCTATTTGGAGAATCTACATATAATTCTGAAGTTACTTTCAAAAGTATAATAGCTCCAGATGACTCTGTCAGGGAGAGCTCTAGGTCTGAATGGGTTAAGTAAGCACATGGGATGATATTGATGGATGTACTTTGCTGCGAGTCTCTGGAGGGTTCCTTGCAGCCTCTCTCCGCACACAGAGGAGGAAAACGGCAAGTTCCCTCACTCAATTCATCTTGTCATGTTCCTGCCCTGTCAAGTGGATTTATTCCGGGGCATTTCACATCACCTGCCACGGGCTAAGTGCAGTCTCTAATAGTTATGACATCTTCTCCCGTACGTACACAGCCAGCCAGCGCAGGCTAGCAGGCAGGCAGGGCAGGCAGCAGAGACACAGGCACTCCTCCTTCCATAGATACTGTGTGCTCATGATGTAACAACCGGGTCCATAGTCTTAGCCAGTATGATATCTAGGCCTCATTAGGACACCTCAAAAATCACCCCTCAGAACACCCAAATACTTTTGAGTAGTTTCTCTGAATGTCATTTCCAAACATACAATTGGAGTATGTTGTCGTCTCCATTGAAAAATAAGATGTCCAAAAATTTCACAATTGGCAATCTTGTGCACCCAGTTTCTAAATCTTGGCTAAGACCGTGGCCTAAGTCTAATCCTAATCCCTATTAAAGGGTAGACCACCATGCTACGTGCTAAGAAGTAGGTATGTAAGAAGTAGTGGGATTACAAAACAACAATCACAAAATATAAATCAAGCTGGAGGGTCGGTCCTTCCTGGCTAAGTCCCTGCTCACAGGTACTGGTCAGTTTTGGCCAGAGTCAGTCTCCTCTTAGCTGCTGCATTGAGGAGTCTTGCCAACCTATATACATATAAATACCACATATATCTCTAAGCTTAACGGTTATCTAGTGTGGTCATTCCTTGTGCAGAGCTGGCTGCTAGCCTGCATGGGTTGTCCTTCAGGATGATCTAGGTTGAGTAAGTCAGTGTCTTGTGTGTAGTGTGATAGCAGTGCCGTCCACCCACCCACTAGGCACCTGACCAGCACTATATAACAGGCTTGGTGGGACTTGAGCTATGCAGCCAGTCATGTAACCGGCCCCTCCCCTTCTCCCCTCTCAGCTGCCCCTTCTGTCACCCCAGATATCTCCTCTCAGCTCCACTCAACCAACAGCAACTATATCATCCCATTGCACATGCCAGCAAAGTCATCCACTTCTGGCTTAGAAATAGATCAGATAGGACTGTCCGGGTCTCTCCCTTCTTTCGACCACCCCCCCCTTTCCCTGTAACCTTCTCTTTTCTGTGCCCTTCCCTTTTTCCTGTACAAACAATAATACCCGATGCAGATGCCAGCCAAGTGACTCTTATCCCTATGCAACCTGTCATTCTACATCACAGCCCTCCTATCACAGAAATAAATAAGTATTGCCCCGGTCCACCAATTTACCCCCTTCACATTTTTACAGGCTCTCATACCTAACCAACAGTATACTATGAGTATAGGGAGGGTATTTGTGACATGCCATAAGTGTCAATGTCCCCTCCCCAAGATTCCAGCCCTATTTCCTGTGCACAGTAGATGTAGGATTAGTTTGACTTGAGCTATGTGTCTCGTGACATCATCCTCCCTCCTCCGCTCCCCTATTACCAGCCAGCCACATGTCTGTCATCTGAGAGGACTTCTCTGACTACATACACAACCATTTACCCCATTAAGGGGAGGACTTGTCACTGGGGATTGTGTGGATGGGGTAGGGCTAGGGAGAAGAGAATGGTTATGACAGCACACAGGACAGACACAGCTAGAATGGTGGCAGTCAACCAGGATCCTAGTATTCCCATCTTGCAACCCAATTCCTCATCAAGGATTCATGTGTTGTCTTGGCACAAGTCAACACACAGTTATATAAATATGGCATTATTAGGAATTCTAATTGTATTACCATCTCAGCACCCCAAAATTTCTTATTAGGAATTCATGTCTATTCTTGGCACAGGTCACCAGGTTCCTCTATGGCAGGAAGGAAATCATGACCCTACCCCTTTGGTAAGTGCAGAACTCTAGGAACAATAGTCCCAAAAGCTCCATTTCAGCTATCAAATGTCAATGTTTTTTTAGCTATCAAACCCACTCAATCATGTAGTGGATTAAAAAAGGGAAGTTGAAGAAAAGTTAGTGACTACCAAACTGAGAACCCTCATTCATTTTTTCTAAAATATTTGATATATTCTGATGTCATTTCCAAAGTATCGGTTCAATATGATATTTTCTCAGGGGAAAACTTTAATGAACTTTTTATCTCTAGAAGTGAAACCCTGTATATATCTTTTCCAGATGTACCACTTCACTAACCTAGTACAGCTACCCTACCCCATCATAAGCTTAATCTATCCAAGCTTCCTTGAAATTGCTGTCCGGATGCAAAAATAACTTGAGATTTAACATATAATGGAAAATATTTTAAGAAATATTCATTAGTTTCAACTGAACATTTCGCTTTCAAATATCCCCTAATAAATGCTATAGTTAGATGGGTATTACTGAAATAGTCAGACAGTTTGGGGCACCACAGTCATGAGTGGGTTAAGGCAGAGACTTCCAACTAAATAGACACTCCTAGCTGGTTATAGTTAGAACTGACAATGGCAGTACAAACAGTTTAAGATCCCAAGCAGTCCACAACATTCCTATCTCAACACAATTGGAATCCCACTGACAAAAGCCTACCATGACATAAGGCATTACAGCCCTCAATTGCCCCTCTTCCTTACAATGTACCACAATCCCCTCCCTTCCTAACATAAAGATCTCCACTGAACCTGATCTCTCGACTTTTTCAATTAGAACTTCCTTACAAATGGCCCACACCATTACTTTCCTCACCTCTGCGGAATTCCTTTCTAGCAACACAATGTGTCTGTTCTCCCACCTAGAATACAAATAACTCACCTGTAATTATCTCCCCACAGGTAACCAATCAGCCTCCATACAATACCCTGTGCTGTGTAGGGGTATGTAGAGGGATCAGGGGATAGAGTTCCGTGGGTTAAGAGTACTCCTAAGAATAGATTAGTCCTGAGGTCTCCCGATAGTAGTAGTAGTCCTGTGGTAGTACTGAAGTAGGAGCTTGACTGTCCCACTGACTGGCACACACATGCATGTATCCCTGCCTGCGTGCAGTGCGTGTGTGCTGTATGTGTGTATATACGTATGTAATCCCAATCACATGGGGCGCTGCACTAAAACATCCCGAACACGTGGTGGCCGGAGCCGAGAGTTGTCGAAGTAGTGTTGGTGTTGGTAGTTTGAGGGCACACGCAGACCTTGGTCTCCCACAGTGCTGCCCTCTGTGGGACCGAGACGTCCTGTAGAGTTGGAATGTTGTCCCCCTCACTCACAAGGACGCTGTCAAACTGTGGCGGCCAGCAGACTGACCAGTACCCTCTACACTGACCAATGTCCAGCGGAGACCAGTGTATATATAACTTCACTCATCTCTCGTGGCAGCAGCAGAGGTCCTGCCAGCGGTGCAGTAAAGACAGCCGGGCAGTCGCTCTCTCCAGCACAACTAAACGCCACTTAAAGACTTACCGCTGCCTGCCTGCCGCTGTGCTCTAGATGAAGCACTGCCAGAGAGAAGGCCTCACTCTACTGTTTGTATGTCCCGGCATCCCGCTAGTCAGCCAGTCACTCTCAGTCAGCCTAGCTACTACAGGGACCGGCTCAGAACACCAGAAACTTCTCTCCCTCTCTCTGTGTCTCTGTCTATGTCTCTCACTCCCTCCCTCCTAGATAACTACATTGAATTTACTAGTACTAAAATCAATCACTCTCTCCTCTATAATAACCCCATTATATCTACTAGTGCAAAATAAAACTTTGGATCTTTATATTGAACTAAAGGGAATAAATCAGGCCTTTCCTTCTATTCTTCTTCTCTCTTTCTCTCTCTCTCTCTCTCTCTCTCTCTCTCTCTCTCTCTCTCTCTCTCTCTCTCTCTCTCTCTCTCTCTCTCTCTCTCTCTCTCTCTCTCTCTATGTGACACAGCACAGGGCTCAAGTGCTGCTGCCAATATCTACCATATCCATGACTGGTATTTTCCTGGAGGAACTGGCATCGTCACCACAATCATTCCTAGCATTCTCCAGCAGTATTTAGTCCACAGAATGTGTCCTGGGGACTGTATCATATCTTAACCCATTCAGCCTTAAAGTGTACCTAAAATACTTTGGAAAGTAACTTTCGAACTAAGCATAAATAACAAAACATTTGGAGGCTAGTTGTAGATTGGGTTCCCAGACAACATATCTGCAAATATTTTCTGAATGTTTAAGTCACAAAGATGTTACTAAAATAATAGCTGTTTTTATGCGCTTTATGGGTTAACCCACCCATGACTCCACTAAACTAAAGATGGCAGGACAACTATCTAGGGTGTAAAAGTAATGCATCTACCGCAACTATTATGGCTCCACCCTGAGGGTAAGAAGAGAACTAAAATCTGGCTGAAGAGAAATCTGGCTCGAAAAAAAACATTCAACACAGAGCTGTTGTAAGTCTACGTAGGAATGTACAGGATGAGAAAAGAGTACAAAGTGAGCTCTGAGATGAGTTTATATTTCACTTGAACCTAAAAAACATCCAGCGAGATAAAACAAAACATGCAGATGCAAAAGTCACTTAAGTTACAGGAAGCCAAAAATGAACTGGTTTTGTTTCCGGTTTAGCAATATTCATACCTCTGTGGAGAATATCCTGTGTTCCAAGCTCCAAGATTATTGGATGAGCTCTTGGCATCGGTCAGAATCCCCCGTGCTCACTTACGCATCCCTTTGATGAATCATAGTAAAGAACCTGTGCCAAGGGAGAGATTATAATCCTGGAAACTTGTGGCGGCTTGGCAACTCCTCATAGCCTGCTCATGCAGAGAGAACATGAAAAGCTTTTTCTGGGGACCGTATCACAAAGAAATGCTCTGAGTACTTGTGGCCTACTGGGCTCTCAAAACAACCTGGACATTTCTCTGATATAGAATATGGCAATACCAACGATGATAACAATAATGGTAAGGTTGGTAGTAGTGGTCATGGTGGAGCTGAGTGGACATGGTGGTGATATTGATTATGATGATAATGATGAGGATGATGATGACTATGATGTAAAAGAGAACCAATCATGACAGAATAAAAGAAATTATAGTCAATACATAGCAATGAAATGAAAATTGCCAAATAAGCCTTTATCATGGTATTTCCTCTTGCAATAGCAGTTTCCATACATATATCTTATTAATACTTTAGATCTTTTGACCCATAATCTCCCATATACTAATTATTTCCTTAGTAGAGGAAATGTGATAATAATCGCCTCAAAATATTGTTCAGTGCTGCAAATAGTCATTAACAATTACTGGTTAGAAATATTTGCGTTTTGGGTTTCCTGATCCGATCTGTAGGCTTATTTATTATGAACTTGTCCAACTCAAATCTGGATTGCACACGTGGTCTGACATACATATATATATATATGCAAATATCTTCATGACAAAATGACATTGAAAAATGTTGTTCTTGATGATTCCAACAAACCCTATTCAGATATTCTTTAAATGTTTTTTCTATTTATTTCTAGATAGCAATGGGTTATTATAGAAACTGACTCAGCAGCTTCTGCCGCTATACCAATCCCTCTATTACCAGGACTGTGTGTCTTGTGAAACCCTCCTCAAGCCATTTATAGCCCTGAATGCCTTCATTTCTCTGATGCGCCAAATCTGATTGATAATCCCGTAGCCAAACTGATCTCAGCTGACAGATGGACAAAGCCAGCATTTCCTCCATTCATCCCCTTAGCAGCCAATTATGCAACTATTCATCATGGAATAACAATTAACAATGAAAAAATAACGCCAGTGAAATAGTGCCATCGCGGGGAGTAAATAGTATTTAGCTGATTTGCGTTTGGTTGTGTATGGTTATTTGACTATTGTTCTATTGATCTGGTATTGAAGGATGGGAGATGTTGGGCCACTGCCAGGCGGGACACACGGATCTGGATCGCCCAGAATTGCTCGCTCACCCCGTAAATGGAACCAAGAGATTTGGAAGTAAGTGTAGTCACAGGCAAGCAAGTCGTTAGATGCATTTATGGCGCTCGCCAATGATACCAATGTGAATTAAAACAGAAAGTTATTAGCGGGCAAGAAGGCAATGATGGGTCCCACTATACACATAGATGAATAATATATGCACCATGAAGTTTAATATGTTACTTAGCAATGTAGGTTACTGTTCCTGCTGCCAGTTGGCATACATTGGCCTATAATAACATACATGTACAATGATACAAAACATACTCTTATTGTTGCTAATATCATTAGTATTTCTAATACTTTTATAATCATCATTGTCATTATCATTATCATTATTACTTTAATTATCATTATTATTATTATTATTATTATTATTATTATTATTATTATTATTATTATTATCAATAATATCATTATCAGTATTATTACTATCATTACTTTTATTATTATTATTATTATTATTATTATTATTATTATTATTATTATCATTATCAGTATTATTATTATCATCATTATTATTATTATTATCCTTATTATTACCATTATTATTGTTGTTATTATTGTTTCCTGAGGATGACGACAAAAGTATGATATAGATGATTGACAATGAAGATGATGATGATGCCAATTATGATGACAACATTTTTAGAAAGACTTGACCTGCTATCCTCCTCATTTCTTCATTCTCATCATCAGTCACATGACCAGGTAGCCGCAAGTGGACCCGGGCAGCCTGTGTACAACATGACCAAGGTGTCTATCCTTATCAGTCCTCCGTCAGAACTGCTAATATTCCCCGCGCTGTCCAGCCCCGCTCACCGTATCACTTTCCCACATCCAATTTCTGACCGCAATCTTTTCATCTGGCTGCTGACAGATTCCTCCAGAGTGGATGTTGTGGATGTTGACCGAGGTTCTTCACTTCCCATCAGCTGGCCAGGTTATAAGATGTCAAATCCTCTGGCGCAGCTCTTGATGCAGAAAAAGATGTTCAATGCACCAGGCAAGCAGCCACCGGGGACCGTCTTATTGATTCGGACGGTAAAAAGATTCCCTATTTGTTATACCCTGTTGCCTGCGGACAAAGTGGGCCTCCAATTGACTGCCTGTTAAGATCAGTCTCCAAATACGCTAATTTCGTCATAATCGTTGAATTTTCAATCTATGATGAAGGGATCAGGGGTGTTTTGGCGGTACATGTTCTGGCGTCTCAATCGGCACGACATGAAAAGCTGGCGAGGATGTTTGGGGGAAAGTTGTCATGTTGTTGCAGACCTCTCGGCATCGTTCTGGCCCTGGCTTATTGATTCGCCCCGGGGCTAATAGAGGGACATGGAGAGAGGCCAATCTCGCTCACACCAGGGCTCTCTGTACCCAATTAGAGGAGAGACCAACACTTCACTCAACCAACTATATAAGACCAACACCTCCCTCAACAAACTGTCTACTTTCCTTTCTACCTCTGCATGCTATAGTGGTAGAAAGAGTAAGCAAGACATAAAGCCATATGAATCCAAAATAAAATTCTAGTCCTCACCATATTCCTTATTAACATGAATGTTAGTTATTTATCCAATAGTATGAATGGTGGATATCCATAGAAACAGGCCAGCCTCAATCACACCAAGGCTAACCATTCCTATTACCACCTATGTAACTTTTTTATCCAATACTGGTAGATATCCATCAAATGAATAAATCCATCAAAAATATGCCAATTTATGATCTGGAACATTTTCAAAAGTTATTGACATCTCTTTCTTATCTCTGACTGTATCTCCGTATCTTATTACTACTCACTGAAGTAAAAGCAGCATCAAGAAATGATAATAATGGACTGATTTACAAGGAGAGGCTGCCTTGAAAGGCGAGTGAACTAACGCATTGCTATAGATGGCTCACTGTTTCACACCGAGCCATGAGTCCTAGCATGAACACATCTTACAGCATGTGAGAAAGTTGCCAGTGACTTTAGTGACTTGAGGTGAAAGGTTAGTTTTCTTCAGGCACTGCAGTTTCCTTCACCATTCACAATTGGCTAGACCCAGTTCAGCCGCAATATAGTCGAAAAAGTGACAAGAGACGGAATTCCAAATTCATAGACTAGAAGCTGGTATATTCTGCCTCAAACACTGCATATGTCACATCCACATCATATTACAATTCTAGTGGTGTATGTTTAAAGACTTGACAAGAAATATACCCATCTAGGTAATTAAACCTGTCATATTTATTCTACACTCCCTAACTATGCAATACCTCAAGTGGTGCATATTTAAAGACTTGTTAAGAAATGTACCCATCAAAATCTTATGAGACCACTAGCCAATCAGTTACAATAGTCTACGCTCACTAACTGAGCAACACTTTTCGTGGTGCATATTTAAAGACTTGTTAGACAATAAGCCTGTCAGCACCTTAACCCATTCATGCCCGCAGTGCAATAGAGAAATAACCAGGCATTTTCCCCAATTCATCAGATGGTGGAATTTCAATCAGGACCATACCTTGAACACTCCTTCAAATTTATGAAATAATACTTAATGCCAGGATTATCTATTGTAGGTTTATATCAGTATTATAAATCCAGTCAATACCTTTCAAGGAGATCTCCAGTAGCGAAAGCGTTAAGACATTTACAGCTGATCATATGGTGTAAACTACACTTACTAACTATGCAATAGCTATAGGGGCTGATGTTTCATGGGGTGGGGAGAAATAAAGCCAATCACAATCTCCAGACACTTCACGCCAATCATAGGCAATACTCTACTCGGAGGAAATATGAAACACCTCTGGTTTACAGCCTGAGCTGATTTTAAGAGCTGCCAAGGAACACAAGCTATGAAATCTACACACTTCATAGGCCACTTAACCCATTCATGCCTGGAGATCTGGAGAGAGGTCGTCTTGACCTATAATAATTCTTGAAAATAAATTTGGAATGAAACATAAATTGAAAAAATGATTAAAGAATAATTGTTAGTTAGATTTTGATTAACATTTTTCCTTCAAATATTTTCAGAAAATTGCTTTTGTTAGCGAGAAATCAACAAAATAGTCAAGTGTTTTTGGGCGCGGTAGGCATGAATGGGTTAAGTCCAGCAGGATGATCCCAGGGTGTTGAGAGGAAATGCTAAGTCTTGGCAAGCTCCATAAGCACCCATCATCAAGTCTAAATATATGCAAATCTCAATAAGTTAGGTCAATAGCCAACAAGAGCTTTATGCAACTTCACCCATTTTTGCCTCGAGATCTCCTTGACAAGGGTCATCAGGACCTGTGATACTTTGGCAAATTTATAAAAGTATGCATTGGGCATAATTTAACAAAATGTTTGATGGTTGTGTTCTGATCAACACGTCTCCTTCCGCAGCAATGCAAAGATTATCAGTTAAGTTGTAAATGGGAATAATACAGGAAATCAACTTACCAATTATTGCAGAACTGTTTTAATTATCTAAAAGATAAAAAGATAAGAATTCAACATTCAAATTTCAATATATAATCAAATATTTAATTGTGATGATTAGAAAAATGACTCATCAATTGCGAGTTCCTCCTAAACATTGAAACAATTGCAATAAACACAATCTTACACTTGATAAGAGAGACCACGAGAAGGATGGCAGGACCCTATAAGCATAGGCACTTAACACTAAGGGGTGATATATATTGCATTGATATCATTTTGAGTTTTGTAGAATGGTCTCTCAGGTAGGTCCACTTAAACAGGTGGCCTATTGAGAGAGTATGAATAAACATGTAAATACATCTACAAGTTATTTTGAACTGCTATTTACAAAAAAAAGCCTGGTAGATCTGTAGACAGTTAGTTACCCAATTGGCTGTAGCTGGGGGTACCCAGAAATTTATAGGATAATGCTAGTAAAAACAAGGATTTCCTGGGAAACATCAGCTACATTTGGTAACCTTTAAATCGCTACCCAGCTTCTATTCTACGGCTGATTCAGTGCTGGTTTCTATCAAATGCATATTTTCGTTCCCTGCTTTCTATGATTTCACACGCATGTGATGATTTGATTCATCTCCTTCCATTTCCGATGCCGCTCTCTGTTGCTGCGGAGCTGACCTCTGACCCCTGGGGTGAGGCGTGTACATAGATCACATGCTTTTATCATGGGAGCTGGAGGTAAATAACAACACAATTGAGTTACGCCTGCATAACATATCACCGCGGAACAAGGCCCAAGACATTCGGCCAGAATTTATCCGATTTCATATTCTAGCTAACGCGATTGGATATTGTCACTGAAAGGAAATGATGAAATTGGTTTACATAAATAGTGAGGGTCATAGGAAACAATCTTAGATCAAAAACGGAAACTCCGCGCAGAATGATGGGTATGCCGTGAATCGATGAGGCTAGAAGGAAAGGACGTCCCCTGACAAGAAATGTCTGTGGCTGCAAGAATAATCGTCCTCTATCTGCTAGCCTGATGTTAATAGGTATAATAAGGATGCAGAATGTTAGAGACATCCCTCCTGTACCCTAGGATTAGAAGCTAAATCACGACATGAAACTCGTTAGAGGTTTTTCACCTATGATTGACAGCTAAATATTATGGGTCATCTCTCCAAGGACTCAAGGATCACAAGTTAAAACAGTTCGCATAAGATAAGTTTAGGGTTATTCACCCAGAGTGACATCCTGTTATTCTCAAGGGCATCTCTCCTCTGACCCTTGAATCATAGACGAACATAGCAGAATTCTGAGGCTAGTTTTTTCTGACCCCGAAATCCCCCAGTAGTGGAGTGGTATTCTGAGGCTAGTTTTTTCTGACCCCCAAATCCCATAGTATGACGGTGGTATTCTGCGTGATCCTGCCTCTGACACAGGGGTCTTTGGTAATCACAGGCTGAGCCAGATCTCGCTATTGATTTCCCTGGGTTTCAATTTCAAGCCAAACTTTCCCTGAAGCATCCAGCAGTCCCTGAGAGTGACACTTGTATGCAGGAGAAGTGCATTCTTCTAACAACTTAAACGTAATAAACTGTGAGTCTGGCCCTTGAGCCAGTGAAGTATCTTGGCATCATTTGGACACATTGCACTGTTGAAAATTACACATCAAGCACACAAACCCTTTTTGCATATTATTCTGCAAACCCTAGAATATCACACATTAAGATACCTTTTAGCACATCTTCTTACCAATAAAGCAAAGGTGAAGTAAGAGACATTGCCTTTGTCTGAAAAGGTGTCTACAGGCTGAACAGGGTCCTGGCTAAGTCTCTGATTGCAATATAGCAAATTGAAGCAAATATGCCAAATTTATCAAAGACAGATTTGATACTCAGACAAAAAATGCAAATTTTGTTTATTCTCTTCTCTTTTGAAATGGTCTTGGTTTTCACCATTGTGTCCTGGGCTGCACACAATGGTTGCCATTCTTGTTGCATGTATCATCGCTGGCAGCGCTTTATTGCTATATTGCCATTGAATGATGTGGGGTTAGGGCAGCTCATGTGTGTTTTCTAGTGGTGCTTAATCCCACTAGTCTAGCCCGGTTCAAGCCCTCGTCTATCATTGCCTACCCTTTGCCTAACCTTTCACGCTACAAATCTATTAATGGTCTGATTACACAACCTCCAACACATTCCCCTAACCCGCCACTGACCTTAACCACTAAAACAGCCAATCCTGTACTCATACAGCACAACTGAGCATTTCTGACCAACAGCATAGATGTATTGACAACTCAAATAGAAATCTTTTTCATATAAAGATTTACAGTTGACAAATATATGACTTACATCAATGATTTTGTGATATTGGGGCTTAGTAGGAATATTTTCGCATAATGATGAGACAGTCTGGGTTGTGAATGGGTTAAATCCATCTGTGTGTTATGATGGGCAAGTTAGAATAACTGAATGGCGATCAGGGCACGGATCTATTAAGACCTGGCCTTAATATGATCAGTGTCAGGATAAGCCAGCGCATACTTTATGACCCTGTTACACCGCATCAATTTGTTCTTCATTTTCGGCAAATCTCCCGCAGGAAAGTTTGGGCCGGGCAGAAATAAGAATTATTCATTGGCACTTGTGGCGGTAATTGGTGTGATGAGTTTGGGGGTAATCCCTGGTAACTGGAGAGAAATAGTTGGCCCCTGCCAACATTGACAATCACAAGTGGCAAGCACCATTTCATCACCGGAATGCAAAGAGTCCAACAGCATTCAACCTTTAAACCCATTCATGCCTCCAGCAACTAAATCTCCTGATTGTTTTTGATTATATCCTTTAGACAAGAGAATTTTTTGAAAAAATATTTTAAGGAGCAATGTGGATTGAAACCCAACCCACAATTCTCATTCAAATACTTAGGGAAGTTATGATCTTGGATTAAGAAAAGAATGGATATATGTAACGAGAGACCAATTACTATATGCCCTATAGTTACATGCTGGCCTCATGCCAGGACTACCAGATAAGGCAGCAGGGCGAGGTCACGTGGGAACAAGGACCAATCAGGGCTCTTGCATCGATTACATTACAGAGAAACCTTATCTCCACCACCTGCTGGGGGTGCCCATAGCACCTATTAGCCGCTATTAGTTGACACTGGTTGAGGCTAGCATGTTCAGGTTGACCGGCTGGTTTCCATTCCATGTGTTTGGTCTTCTAAGTTATGATTAATCATAAAGATATTTTCAAAAGTTCAGAGAACACCTGTCCAGGAGTTCTCCTGGCATGATTGAGTTGACCTATTCTTACAATTGAAATCTCCTTGACAAGTGTTATCTGGACCTACATGCACATGTACCTTACTTTTTGAAATTCTTTTTGAAGTAAACATAAACTTTAAAGAATTCAAAGGAGAGTTGTGTTATGGTCTAATCAACATATATCTCCTTCATATATTTTGTGAAAATGCTCTGGCCCCAATACATGACCAAAACAATCAGCTACCAAACCATGCTTGGGCACTACTCTTACAGATGTGAAATGGTTAACCCATTCAAACCAGTAGAGGCAGCCCCGGCCAAAACAGCCAGCCTACTTTGACAATATCGTTGGGGCCAAAGCATAATTGGGAAAATATCAAAGGAGAATTGTCGATCACAAATAAAGCTTCAAATCCACTGATCAAGCTTGCTCACCTGAAACTCTACCTTACCTGCAATCACATATCTGCCAGGTAACAGCTAGGCATCTGTCTGAACAGTGACAATGGTCAAGCACTGATACTCGACCCAATTAATTCTGCCTTATCAGCATGGCAGATTCCACAGCCAAATTGCAATTAAGTAGGTCCAGGCCATTAAGTCAGCAATCTATTGTGACCACCTGTTTAATGTGGAGGACCCCCTTATGTCACCTTAATTCCCCTCATCCACAAATCAAATATTACATGTGTGTACTGGACAAGGCTGGGACCTGAAGTGGCCTCACAGGACGAGACCAGTAACAAAAGGAAATAAAGCTAACAGGAAGACCACCAACATCATGCATTTGGCTCCCCTAAAAGGACAACCAAACCACTGCAAGGTGATGCCAGCATCTTATAGGATAGTCACAGGAAGACCACCAACATCATGCATTTGGCTCCCCTAAAAGGACAACCAAACCACTGCAAGGTGATGCCAGCATCTTATAGGATAGTCACAGGAAGACCAACAACATCATGCATTTGGCTCCCATAAAAGGACAACCAAACCACTGCAAGGTGATGCCAGCATCTTATAGGATAGTCACAGGAAGACCAACAACATCATGCATTTGGCTCCCATAAAAGGACAACCAAACCACTACCAGGTGCTGCCAGCATCTTATAGGATATTCACAGGAAGACCAACAACATTATGCATTTGGACAATATGCTACATGCATATGGTGCATGATAGAAAATTATTTAGTCTCATGATGTCAAAGAGAACTACACATTTAGGTGATACCTCAATAAAGACTAACTTGAGTATACACTTCCTGAAAAACAATAGTCCTAAGACATGGCTCGCTGTATTGATATACCAATATCACCTCACTGTATGTTCCTGGATATAGCAATAAACACTAACCTGCTGCTGTATACTCCTTATCTCATAAATCAATGGTCATTAGGGCCCAAGATATGAAACAGAGCTGACTGCCTGGACTTCCTAACTTGAGTTACTATGATGATTCCAAGTTACTTGCGCATGATAGTATCCAATATAAACACATTGATGCGTGTGGTTTGTTTACTCCCTTCCTTGAGAACCAGTGGTCAGCTACACATGAGCATGGACAGTGTCGAGCACCTGAGTCTCATACATGTACCACACTGACCACAGCACAGCAGGACTGTCTGTGAAGTGGTGACCGTCCCAAGGTGGCCCAGCAGCAAATAGAACAACACCATACAATAAACGCTGGCCAGTTCTATTTCAGGAGCAGAAATTAGCTGCTTACTTAGTAATTGCCACTAATTGCTTTTTAGATCAACAGGCAGTGGGGATAACAATGGCTCAGCAACTGGGCAGGCTTTTTAGCATCTGCTTGTCAACATACATGAGGAGTATTATGGGCTTCTCTTGAGTCAGCAGGCTTAGGTAAACGGCCCTGCAGAGAAGCCAGCTTCCATGCAGGTGGCCGGCCAATGATCTAGCACTGGGTAGCTGTAAAGCTAATTGTTGTATCATAGCTTATAATCCCTTACCAAATCAAGCTGGGAATACCAAGGAATCCCTAGGATTATCCTAGGAATATCCCAGGATTTCTTAAGAAGTCTAAGGTACATTTAGTAATAGGTTTAACTAGGGAGTGTAGATTGAGTTACAGATCTCTGTGGTCTAACTGTGAATGAGAGAATCCCGAACATTTTGTAAACTGAAAATAATTCCCACGTCATTTTCAAAAGTTCACAAAGGTTTGTTCCACATGTCCAAACTTCTACTCTCAAGGAAACGGGTTAATATCTACCAGAATTGATAATCAGATGCTTGACAACATCCTATTCGCCAAATACTTTTAGAATTCATGCATTATTCCTCCATTATTTTCACAAATATCATAGATCCAGCCATAATTATTATTCGAACGAAATTTAAAGGCATGAGTGGGTTAAGCTGACTTGAGAAAACAAGAGGAAACATGCCTGGGTTAAAAGTACACGCACTGACCCTAAACAGCAACCATCAGAGGAACGCAACCACGCTGTCTACATTCTGATGAATTTTATTCAATCAACCGCTCATCATTTGTCAAGCGCGATGCATGTTAATTATCCGCTGTCAATTAATAAATTTGTTTAAAGCTTAATTTTAGTCTGGTGCCAGAAGAGATGCATGGTGTCTGTCTTTCAAGGGAAGGCTTGTTCTTCTCAATTAAGTTACTGTCACTCCCTGCGTAATCAAAGCTGCCTGACTTTCCTACAAATGCTGACTTTCTACCACCACCTGCACAGGTACATACAGAATCACACAACACAATAGGTGATTTATCCAATAAGCACATATGCATGCATCTGGAATGCATATATGGTTTGACAACTGAGAATATAACTTATCAAATAGAGTAAAATTAGAGAAATATTTGAAGAGAAATTGATTAACCCAACAAGAAAAACAACATTCAACCAACCAATTTTCAAAATATTGCACAGTTATCATTACTTATCAATACATGTCCATGTGTGTCATACCATGTGTAAATTCAACTTTTAAAGTAAATTAGAAACAATGCATAAGTTTGTAAAATATTTGAAAGAGCTGTAGGGAGAATTCTGATCAACTTTTTTTCATCATATATTTTTAGTAAAGATACTTTGGCCAGAAATATAGGAGTTAGGAATATGAAACCTTAACAAATGTAGCTGGGAATTCCTATGAATTCTTTGGATAATGCTAGGAAAATACCAGTATATCCTAAGAAGTACCGGGTACGTAGTGGTGAGGGAATTGCAAACATTGAGGCTTTCCCATAAATTAATATCTAGCATACATATTGCCGTAGGATTCTTGGGACTTGGTGTCAGTGGCCAGTGGCTCTTGAGAGGCCTGAGCCGCGGTATCTGTGGCTTTAATGCTGGGAATTATGAGGGGGAGCTGGCAGTGATAAGGGATTACAGCTCCCTGGACCAAAGATAATACTTCTCTCCCATTGATCTCACAGTGATATGCTGGCAATAAGCTTAATGTTGCATATTTAAGATTAATCTTGCCAACTCTGTGTTATAATTACTCCCCGGTTGATTATAATGCGGAACTGGTCTATTCTCATCTGGCAGTAAACAGTGGCCGACTGGGACGCCTCCATATGGCCTGCCCAACACAATGGGAGCACTTGCTTCTCATGAAAGGTTATAAACTCATTCACACAGCACGCAGCAGGCAAAATGAACTGTCCACTTTGATTATGTCATTTTGATAGAAGCCATTTATTTTGAAATTTTATTAAGTCAAAAATAATCTGCACTCAACCTGCAAATCTCAAATACATTAGACATTTTGTTTATCCTTTCATCCCAAAAAGCCATTTTTTTAATAATTCTCTGTTGAACATGAATGCACCTCCATGGTATGTGTTTCAATCAGACAATATTTTCACAAGTATCAGAGCATCAAGGCAGCGCTTTTCAAAGAGAACTTGAAGCATGAACGGTCTAATCCAATCAGTATGCAACCTTAAATAAAGCTGAGACTTCCTGAGAAATCTTGAGATTTTCCAAGGAAATCTTAAAGAAAACCCTAAGACTTTCTTGGTATTCGAAGCTCCATTTAAGAATTGGGCGGTGGGAAGAGAGGGGTCAAAAGAACTAAGCCATTAATAAAAGCTGCTTGATCCCTTGTATTGAAATATGCTGGGAAAATGTTATTAGTATTTCCTTGGAAGTCTCATCTCAATTTGGTAAAGACACAAAACCCTTACCAGATATAGCTGAAACTGCCCAGGAAATCCTTGCTTTTACTAGCAATATCACAATACATCCTGGCTTTTTCCTAGCCTTATCCCAGAAAATATTGGCTTTTCCTAGCAATATCACAAGAAATCCTGGCTTTTCCTAGCAATATCACAATACATCCTGGCTTTTTCCTAGCCTTATCCCAGAAAATATTAGCTTTTCCTAGCACTCTCCCAAGAAATCCTGGCTTTTCCTAGCAATATCACAATACATCCTGGCTTTTTCCTAGCCTTATCCCAAGAAATCATGGCTTTTCCTAGCATTTCTCTAGGACATCCCGGGTATTGCCAGTTCTATTTGGTGAGGGTGTGGGAAGAGGGGTAGCCAAACCATCCTGGCGGTTGAATAAGGGATTATCAATGCGTCCTTCTAGTAATCCTGTCTCGCGGCAACCTACAGGTGGCATGCGGGCAAGCGGACACGCTGGCTGCGGGGATGATCCCAACAATATATTCTAATTACCGGACTAAATAATGCCTTCAATCAGATGCTACTATTCAATGAAGGTTAATTGATTTTCATAATTACGTTGTCTTTGATCTGAAAGCTTTTAAAATCCCATTTGGGCTGCATTCCAGTTGAACTCCCCCAAGTGTGATGAATGATTGTGATTATGCATATACTTCTTAGCCTGGCCCAAATAATAGATAATTCAACTATTTCAATACTGCAGCTGCCATAGAGGAGAGAACAACTTGACAGAAGCTTTTCACAACTGTATTCGAAAGAGTAATATCAATCATCAAACAACCAACAACCTATCTTTAATCATTTTCCAAAATCATTTCCTCCCTTCTAGGTTACTTTCATAAGTAATCACATTGAGTATGAATGGGACGAATACATTTAAGTATAAATAGAAACCTGGGAAAATATGATACTCATCAACCTACCACAAGTTTTTTTTATATAAATACCATTATCTAAATATATTTTTTAAATTCAAAACTATAGCTTTTTTGACATTTATGAATGATACATCCATGCTATGAATATATATATCAAATGAGTAAAACTACTTAAAATATTTTTCTTTACATAAATATTTGACTTAATTTTGATATAAATTCACAAGCGAGAACTTGATTGTAAGCAATCAGCATTAAAAGAGTACTTGATGGCATATCAAAACCAACTAAGAACTTTTTTCTCAATAATATATCTATTTGTGGTATATATCTGCCTTTAACGACCAGACTAGTGGTGCCCCCTGGTGGTGAGAGGGTTAATAACATCAACTGCTGGGCGCTCTGAATGGGACTAATCCGGAGCAGATTCTCATTAAGAGAACGATTTGCGCCTGCAGGGATTCTTTAATTCCTACATAATTAACAGTATTATTGCATTCCTGCCCCAGGTAGTTAAACATCAACACGGAATAATTAATCTCAGCATCCTCTAAGATCGTCTAATTACCAATAATTCTGCCAGAGGAGCGCATGAGCAGCCATCATCCACAATCACTCATCAAAAGTTACATTTGATGTCCCATTTTTTTTACAATCATAGCCAATCAGTAATTAAGACTGATGATTTCATCATGGCGTTGAAAAAGAATTAACTGAGAAATGTCATTTGATCGCTGAGTGTGCATGGCAGTCGCAGTAATTACTAGAAGTGGTACACGGCTCTGAACAGAACTGATCATCAGCTGTGAAATAGATGAACATTCAGCAACAATCTCCCCTCTATGACTAGCAGAGGGGATGCTGCCTAGTTAGCCAAGTGGTGTAAGCGTTCCACACCCATTGCTTACTGTTTATTAGCACCACAGTTCCCTAGCTCAAATCCCAATCTCCCCTCTATGACTAGCAGAGAGGCTGCTGTCTAGTTAGCCAAGTGGTGTAAGCATTGCACACCCATTGCTTACTGTTTATTAGCACCACAGTTCCCAAGCTCAAATCCGAATCTCCCCTCTATGACTAGCAGAGAGGCTGCCTAGTTAGCCAAGTGGTGTAAGCATTGCACACCCATTGCTTACTGTTTATTAGCACCACAGTTCCCTAGCTCAAATCCCAATCTCCCCTCTATGACTAGCAGAGAGGCTGCTGTCTAGTTAGCCAAGTGGTGTAAGCATTGCACACCCATTGCTTACTGTTTATTAGCACCACAGTTCCCAAGCTCAAATCCGAATCTCCCCTCTATGACTAGCAGAGAGGCTGCCTAGTTAGCCAAGTGGTGTAAGCCTTGCACACCCATTGCTTACTGTTTATTAGCACCACAGTTCCCTAGCTCAAATCCCAATCTCCCCTCTATGACTAGCAGAGAGGCTGCCTAGTTAGCCAAGTGGTGTAAGCCTTACACACCCATTGCTTACTGTTTATTAGCACCACAGGTCCCAAGCTCAAATCCCAAACAAAGTTGCCAGCAACCACAGGCTCATCATGATTTAGTTATATACAAAAGCTGAAAAAGTGATGGAAAATGAAAAACTTTAAAAGTACTATGAAGTGGATGCACACTCAATAAAAATATCCCCTCGCTAACTAGCAGAGGGGCTGCCCTGATAGCCAAGTGGTCTAAGCATTGTACATGCACTGCTCACTATCTCTTACCAACACTATTGCTAGTAGGTCCTGGATGTGACTTATCTAGGCAAAAATTGTCAATAACACCAATGAGTCACTTGTATCCAAAATAAGATCCTGCAGGAGACTTCAAGTAGACTGGTCCAGTAAGGGGAGGGGGAGCCTCTATGGTCAAATGGTCTAATACATCATTACAGACTGGGTCTTTCATCAATGCATAAGTTCTGGGATCAAATGGATGAAGCAAATTTATAGGCCCAAATGCTTTTCTGTTAATAGGTGACATAACAAAAACTATAAATTCAAATATATGTTCAACTAAAATCCACTAAAAACCTTTTTTAGAAAGAGAAGCTTCACTTAAAGAACATAAAGAATTCAGGCATACTATTTGTGCATTTCATCGACAAACAGGTTAATTGACAACACAAATTGAAAGTCCTCTACATGCGAGTCTTCAATCACAGCAAACTCTTAAGAGTGGAAATGGCCGATCAATGCAGGAATATGGAGAGCATTCAATAGATTACATTAATCCATTTCATGCATGAAATGCATCAAAGAGCACGGGGGATAATCAACTAATTAACCAGCCGTGACCCGGGGCTCTATTGCGTCTTTCACCATTACGGTGACATAACCGCAAAATCGGGACTTGGTGGGACGGAGACTAGGGACAGGCACATGAAAGAGCTAATTGGTCAATAGATCCAGTGCCAATTAGGGCGGAATTCAGGAGACATTCAAATCGAAACTCTTATAGTAATGGTAGCCCTGATCGAGGCTTGCTGAAATGGTCCTGACAGATGCAGGGATAATTTGCTGGCAGACAGTCTCCTTAATCAATTAATGCCTGTAGCGCCAAACCCCCCTGACAGACAACTTTGGAAATATCTTCGACACCAAAAAGTTTTTTCTGGAAATATATGAAGGAGAAATGTTGATCAGAACCCAATTCAAAACTCCTCTTCAATTATTCTGTGACTGAACCACTTTCCTGGATACAAAGGTCCAGACGGCAATGAGATTTCAAGGCATGAATAAATCAAACCCAATGCTGAAATGCATTGTGGTTCATGTATTAATTGAGACAGCATGGGCTGATCTAGACATGTTCCGAGTCTGATTATTGTGTCCTAGCCAACTTTTTAGCCCTTTCAGAGATGCCTCTTGGCACAGAAGGCACCGAGTGAAGAGGATGCACAACCAGCCCTTCTGCAGACGTAACAAGATTCCTCAAACAACAATGTCCATTTCTGCCGATTTCCGCTGAAATACATCCCTCTTTAAAAACGAACGCAGCACTTGAGAATCCTATAACCGCACCTGAACCCTAGCGTAGAGGCCAAATGGGTGTTTTATTGAAGAGCGTTCGCCTCCCCAGCCCTGTTTACATCCTGATATAAACCATTTACATGTAGGCACTTTATGTGTGTGTTAGATAGAGGAGCCAGGCCCATAGAGGAAAGGGGGACATCACCTTGACGGAAACCATCCCCGGATCAACAGCAACTCAAACCCTTCGCCACAGAATTACCCAATACATTTTATCTTAAGTAGCGGGCTGGGGAAAAGATAATCCCACTTAATCCAATCTTATGTGCGGGATAACGGGAGGCCAGTATAAAGGCATGTTTATTCTTTAGTACACCCGGTGTGTGTGTAAAAATTACCATCTGGCCGCCATAGAGATGTCCCGATATTGCCAGTGTCTGCGTGTTATGTCTTAAGCTCCTTCTCTTAGAGCTTTAGTATACAACTTGACACATTAGGAGAACACACTTCTTATCGTACCAGGAACTGACTATTGATCCAGAACTGAGGATCTATCATCAGAATTACTCATGAAACAGTGTTGTTTAGCTGATACAGTCAGTCTTCCAATACCACCACCACTACTACTACTACTACTACTACTACTACTACTACTACTGCTACTAGTATGCTATTACTACTACTACTATTACCACTACTACTACTACTACTACTACTTCTACTACTATGCTATTACTACTACTGCTACTACTACTGCTACTACTACTACTACTACTACTACTACTACTACTACTACTACTACTACTACTACTACTACTACTAATACTACTACTACTACTACTACTACTAATACTACTACTACTAATACTACTACTATTGCATTTGGTATGACTACTGCATCTGCTACTGCTACTACTAAAGCTTCCACTGATGTTGCTACTTCTCCCCGGGTTCCTGCCATCACTTCTGCTGCGGCTGCAGTTATTGCTGTTATTTCTAGACCAATCATAGTTACACAATAGTCATAGACGCACGGCACACCGGCAGTTACCCAAATCACTCAGTAAAAATATCCCGGTTCAACAATTCTTTTTTCCTTCAGGCAGGAAATTATTTTGGAGTAGTGCCCCGTATGACTGTGGCTGATAACGGAGTCACAGATTCCACTTTTATCCGTGCATAGTGAAACGACTCCCATGTAGCACCTCATGTATGTAATGAGGCAGAAGCAATCTGCAGCTGAGATTTCACTTTTTTCTCTCACAAATTGTGATGTCAGCAAACCCCTCAGCACATCGCCATATAGAGATCCGAGCAGAAAGCTGGGTTTAACCCATTCAAGCCTGTAGTGAAATATATAGAATGGAAATAGTTATCTAAGAGCCCATAAAAACTGCTCTTTAGAATTTAGTACAATTTAGTACATTGAATAATGAATTCCGAAGTCGTTTTCAAAAAGTATCTTATCACACCTTTCAAGGAGATCTCCAGGCCAGAATAGGATTAACATGTTTATGGCCATGTACAGGCCAAAAGTCCATGTAGATATTGAAAACAGCTTCAAAGCATACAAAGTGTGGTATGCTGTTTGCTTTATGTATTTCCACCTTTATGCTCCTTCTTTTGATCAGAAGGATTAAAGCATTATCTACTACGCCCTGAAAACCCAGTAGTAAGGAGATATAGAGATATGAAACAGCACATGTGTGTCCATCTCAAGGTCAAAAGGTCACCTGTATCCTGACTGCCTATATGGTGCCCAGTGTGATCCTAGAGTGGCCAGTTCCTCCATTACATAAATTTGGAACCTTTGTTCATCTTCATTTTTTCTGCCATATTCAGGTTAAGTCGTAGCTAGCCAGTGGTAGGTGATGGAGTACCCGGGAAATAATGCCAACTAACCCTAAGTTACTGGCAACTTATTCACATACCCTAAGCCTGATTCAAACCTGGTGGTGAACGACAGTGAACAGTCAGTAGCACCGTCTTAGACCACTTGACTCTCAACACAAAAGCAACCTTACCTTGAAACCAAGCCTCATCTATTGAAAAAATTAATTGAGCAAAAAATGCATATTTTCATCTTGGAAACATTCCTCCTTCGGCTATCTGTAAAATATTGCCATTTGTGAAATATTGCTCTACGTTTTAATGAGTACCCTGCATTGCCGAGCACCTGAGCATTGCATGGGAGAGAGGTAATGGGCTATTCTGGCAGGAGCTAGGCGGAGTACACCCAACAGCAATGTGACCAAAATAAAACACACATGATTTGCGAGATAAAATCCTTGTCCTTGAGAATGAATACTAAATAAATCAAATTTCTGTCATTTTCAGCAGACATTGCACAATTTGTGCCAATGTCCTTTTCCATTGGTAATGCATCTTTCAAACATGTGAGTAAGGATGTAGCAGGACAAAAAATACCACAACAGAACCAACTAGTCAGCATAGGGCTAGTTAAGTTTAAGTCTTCTGAAGAGAGTAAACATTTCATTGAAACATTATAGCAGTACATGTACTAAATCATTTACCCAATGATTCAAGTATCAAATATTCCTTTTTTTTTTACATTTCATTATTAAGGTAGAGGTAGTGTTAGATTAATGAGGCTAGTATATTGCATGCACTACAAGCCCTACAAGGCCAGTAGAACAATTTGTTCATTGTCAAACATTGTCTCATTTGCTACATTTTCAGCTACAGAGTAGCCATATGTCTACATTGCTACATTTTAGCAACAGAGTAGCCACGTCTACATTGTTACAGTTTCAGCTACAAAGTAGCCATGTCTGCATTGCTACATGTTCAGTTACTAAGTAGCTACTGTGGGGAGGGTACAGCAGGCCACTCATGGTTAGTAGTGATTACTCATACCGGAAAAAAACAAGAATTGTTCAAGTGGAAGTCAATTGGTTAAAACCACTTTGTCATTCCCATGATAAAAAAATCCTGTTCTAAGAGGCATTTTTCTTTGGAAGGGCGCTGACTAGCCCAAGCCTCAAGCATTCCTTGGCACTTTAGCTTCACAAAGCTCTGTAATTCAACCACCATCTATCAGCATCATTCAAGCAATCTTAGTTTCATTACTGACGATATAGACGCAGCACCGGCTCATTTTTACGGGGCAGCTTGTCATATTCCTGCAAGACATAGATAAAGATATCGGGATCTGGCGAGTTAGAGAGGCCGGCAGAGAGAAGAGCTCCTTTTTCTCCTGACTCTTCTGAGAGAAACGATCAAACACCGGCGGTGATAAAACAAGTTGGTCAGTCGGAAGACCCGATGAGAGCACGGCCCACCGTCGGCCCCTTCCTTCCAGACGAGAAATCAACGCTAATGAAAAACGCCACGAATATCCCCCGTAATCTTTTTACGTTGATAAATAAGCAAACTGGATTGGGGCAAATCAAATAGCGGCGTTTCAATAACGAAATGATGGAAACACTGCCAAACGCAGAATTAGATGCCAATAGTTTGTCTGAGACAATAGAGTGCAAAATGAACTGGTGTCATTCGTTGATCGTGGACGCGGTAATGAAATCAGATTGGTTAGAGGACTAAGGCATTTCAGGATTGCCAGGCCTGTTTCATCAACATCCCTCATGCAAGTTGAGTGGTAGGCTGTAATAATTTGAGAAATCAATAGAGACAGGGAGACCACCTATCACCTTCCCCCGAGGATGCCATCCCAGGGATCATATAGGACCATGGCAAGGACAGGGGAGATATTTGACTAATTACTTCATACGGGTACCCATTCCATGTATCATTGATCTATAGGAAACCCTTCGCCTGTTTCTATTTGACTGAGGATGCCCTCCCAGGGATCATATAAGACAATGGCAAGGACAGGGAAGATATTTGACTTATTACTTCATACGGGTACCCATTCCATGTATCATTGATCTATAGGAAACCCTTCGCCTGCTTCTGTTTTACTGAGGATGCCCTCCCAGGGATCATATAAGACAATGGAAAGGACAGAGAAGACATTTGACTTATCACTTCATACGGGTACCCATTCCATGCGTTATTTATCCATAGGAAACAGTTAGCCTGTTTCTGTTTTACTGAGGATGCCAAATCATGCCATCCCAGGGATCATAATACCATGGCGAGAATGTGGGGGTGATGTTTCATTACTTCGTATGGGTACCCATCTCATTGGTCTTTGGTCTAGGGAAAACTCTTTGCCTATTTCTGTTCTCCTAAGGATGCCCCTTCCCATGGACCAAACACCATAGCATGGATATGAGTAGATTTCTTTTGTTTTTTTTTACTTCCCAGGGTTGTCCATTCCATGGATCATCCAACTAAGGGAGATTTTTCTATTGTCACCTCCCACCTTAGCAATGTACCTCCCTGGATCTTCAAATTAGGGAGATATTTTGCCCATCCCAGGGATAACCAGACTAAGAGAGACCTTTTGGCCTGTTCCCCACTACCGAGGACGCACTATCCTAGGGATCATTCTAACCAAAGGATTGGGATGCGAAGTCAATTCCGTCATGACAGCAGGTCCTCTCATTGATTTATCACAATCCAGATGAGATTTGGGTGACCTCATAAAACCTCCAGATGACCTCCCCCCTCCCCCTCCCACTTACAGTTGCACAATAGGCTGATTTCATAGGATACAATATCTAATGCTGCAAGGTTTAATTAAAGAATGGTTTAGCTTATCCTCACTTTATAGGGCATTCTGGTCTAAATTGTGACCTGAAGACATTTAGGAATGTGTAGGAAACAAAACAATCAACTCATCCAAGTAGATTCTAAAAATCAAATTCATTTCACACGTCACTATCTTTGATAATACCCTACTCACCTACCAAAATATGCTTGCATTTATAATGTTCCATTCCATATCTACAAGACCTTTGGGTCAATCACTGAACAGATAACGCTTGAATTACAATAAAACAAATCATTTCGACATAAACTGAAGCACCATGCATTCTCAGTGGTGATAAAAATGCATTTGACAAGAAGTGGGTTAAAGTTGTGTTAACAATTTATCAAATTGTGTGTTGAAATAACTCTTTCAGGTAATCAGCAATTCATTACAACTTTTAACAAATTTATATCTGCAGCAATTCAAATGATTAGACTTTTTAAATGTTTAAAAGACAGGTAGATTTTGGATAATATTTGAAAGAAGAATATTCATCAGACTCCAAAGAACATTTCTCCTTCAAATATTTAGCTAAGTTATGTTTTATTCCCAAGTTATTTTCAAAAGAAGACAGCAAGCAGACGATAATGGGCACTATTCAGGATAAATGGATTGTGACAACAAAGGCCCACTAGGGATGAATCTCATCACCTGGTTATACGTTTCTGTATTCTTCACAACATGCTTGATATTTCATCGTCCTGATAAAAAAGAATAAATTCTGAAAGGCGCAGCAATTTTCATAATAAAATCCAATTTTTGAACCAGGCAATAACCAAGATGCGACTTTTGTGTGCGGACAAAATATCAATATCTCTGACAAATATCTCGGTGTTCCCCAGCACGATGGGCAAATAGCTAAAGAAAATGCTCTATAACTTTCCCTAATGTGATTTGGTGGGAACTGGTCCAAGTGTGCCGAGTCTTGCCGACGTGGAGAAATCACCGGTCACCAAATTCAATTGCCGAGAAAATGTACTTTAAATTGCCTTGTGAGAAGGAATTGCAGATCGACAGACATCGGCTGCGTTCTCAAGATGATTCAACTCGTGTAGGAATTGCAGATGCGCGCAGATCTGAGGCCGCAAATTCTGCATCCATTCGTCTACTCAGCAAAGCCCCTAGATCCCCTGTGCTGCTCTTTCATTAACATTGTTTATATTGGATTTTTCCCTTTATTAATTTATTGATGATGAATATTCCGACCAGTTTCTCTCCATCTAAGGGAGACGTCACACAGTGTCCTATCAGTGCTACTACTGCAAGTGCATTCGGGGGCAGCCATCACCATAATTTGAAGGAATTGGACGCCTGCTGGAGTTATTGACATATATATTGACCGGGCTGGTTTAGTTAAACACAAAGGATTAATCAGTACATGCAGAGGCACATTTAGAACAAATTAGTGCATAATTTGGACAATTCCTCCGCAAAATATGGCCACTTATTCTCGGTTATCATAAATGCCACCAGGGATTGCTGGGAAGCGTTCCAGCTGATGACAGACCCAAGCGCAACATTTTCAAAATCTCAGGAAGGGAAAATGGGCCGACTAAGTCGTTAATCTGTCAAATTTGCTTTTCAGATGAGGAGCGACTGCACTCACCTTGCGATGGGCAGTGAGTGGAATCATCGATTCCCCGCTAATGGCAATTACATACTATTGAGGTGAGCCTCCTGGTCTGATGAAGTAGGAGCAGCCTCTACTGTGAGTGACAATGACAAACATCTTTGATTTGTTTCCAGATTTGTGCGGGATTGATTTTTTATCATCACTGTTCCAGATAAAGTGATGATGAAGGGTTGTGGGAGGAATGTTCATCTCGTACAATAGAATGTAAACCATGTAAAGGCCAGGGGCCAACTCAGTAAAACACATTGTCAATATTGTACTTTGGTTAATTCTGCCATTAGAAAAAATGCCAAAAGAGTGATTCTGATTCTTTCATCAATTATCTATTCATTATTGGTTTTATTTGAGTTTTTTTGTTTTTGTTTTCAGGATTGAACAACACCTACATCACTGTTGTAGTTGTATAAATCCTATTGAATTGCACTGGAAGGATTTCAAAATTTCAATAATGCCATACCTATCCCAAATAGCTAATGGTTTAATATTTTTAAGTGGAGTAGTGCCAAATGAAATACAGATTTTCTAGAAAATTTTCTTCATGCAGGTGAGAAATTAATAAACACACTGATTGTGTTACATTTTATGATTGAGAATAATCTGTTTCATAATTTAAGTTACCTGCTGTGTATATATATTTCATATTGAATTAATCATCACTGTAAACTAATCGTTTGTTGTATAACAAGGTATGAAAAAGCATGATTGGGTTAAAATATCTGTATTGCGTGCCAGGAAAAGATTTTTATGAAACCAGGCCTATGCCACAGACATGAATGGGTTAATCCTGTATGTATCTCATGCTAGGAAAAGATATTTTATGCAACCAGTTCTATGCCAAAGGCATGAATAGGTTAAACCTGTGTGTATCTCGTGCCAGGAATGTACACATAGAAACGTACACACATCTGTTGGGTGTTAAATGGAAGTGTTGGGGGCTGGTTTCCTGATGCTCCCGTAACTAGCTGGATTTGGTGGAGTTGGCAGGCCGCAAGATTGAAGCTGTCAGGCCGAGTTGGAGAAGCAAGAATGACGTCCGGGCCTGCCAGCCAAAGATATCCACTGGCCTCCGCGATGACGACAAGGAAATCATCAGAAATACACCACAACATATAAGGAGTAATGGGCAAGCTGCCGATCCTTTCCCACCCAGTACAATAAGGCATTGTGCCAACTTTTAAAATATCTCAAAAACGAAGGCGATATTTCAAAAAAAATTGAAGAACTATAGTATCCAATTGGTTTGACCCATGCGTGCCTGTATTAGCCAAGATAGCCTAATTATTGTTGCAATATCTTACTAACAAAAAACCTTCGGGAAATTTAAAGGAAGTAAGTTACAACTCAGCCTGCAAGATATCTATAAATTTATATTTTATTCCTAAGGCCACTCCAATTTAATTACTTGTCTTACAAGCTTTTTTTGGAAAAAAAATCCTGTCAGACTCAAAAAAAAAAGAAAAAAAAAGTCATCTTTGGTGTCTTACGGACGAAAGTGGTTTTGAAATTTTCTGTCAGACTCCAAAAAAATAAATAAAAAAAGTGCAAGTTTTAAGAATATTCTTTGTAAGTGTGATTCAATCAACTACAGGAAGCTATCATTGCTGTAGTAGAGCCTCAGACTTGAGGAGGTGTACCTCCCACCCTTCAGGTTACAGGGATTAATAGATTGATTGATTTTATTTAGTTGAGAATAGGCTGGTAGAAACATATTGCTACCAGTCTAAGGCCCGTATGCGCGGGTCACACTTTGCTAAGCGGGCGCTTAGCGTGAACCTAATGCTTAGCAAAATGTGGCTAAGGCGCCCGCTAAGCAAAGTGTGACCAAGGCGGCTGCTTAGCAAAAACTGGCTTGGTATGCAGAGGAGTTACTCAAGCCCAACTCTGCTAAGCAACTACTCTCCCACCAAATCATGGTAAGTGGGTCAGCCCCAGGTGTGCTGCTGCACTGGTCACTGGTCAGTGCACAAACCAAACACCTACCACACACATCTCTTCACTCATTAACCACCTTTGAAGATTTGGAAGGGGATAAAACAGACATAGATATAGCCTAACTTAACTTGGAGTATTTCACAAGAAACTAATTATTTCAGTATAATTATATACAATGTCTGCATGCATAAGAAAATTTTTATTTAACAATAATTTTGTTTAATTTTCTTCATGATTTCTATCTAAATATTAATAACATTAATAATGCATTAATGATAAATCTGGATCCATCTTACGTTTGAAGATGATTTTGGAATGCAGTATCTATTCAGTAATTATTTAAAGTAGGGTTGTTGGCTGTTTTATGCTTATTATATCTCCTTCAAATATTTGCCTAAAATGCTCTGGTTTAAAAGTTGTCACTGAAATAGTAGGCCTGTTTTTTGCAGCTACGAGCATAAACGGGTTAATGCACTTTGCTATGACAAACAAACTGTGCATTTATTTACAACTTAATGTTTACTAAGATCTATTTATCCATGGGGGAAGGTAATTTTTTGTTAACCAAAATTCATTTCTCATACCAGTTTTGGATTAAAAACTTGTTTCTTGAATTCCTTGTTCTACCCCATAATTCCTATATATACCATGGCAGAACAGTATTTCTAAGCAGTGACAGTATCTCTGCAGGGATAAATTTAACAAAGAAAGAAACCAGTTTTGGAGAATGAGATTTTCATAAATTAAATTGCAATATTTTTTTTTAAATCTGTGAAAGGTCAATTTGCCAATGAATAAAAGTTATTTTGAAGATTCATAAGCTTCATTCTTTACTCTTGCAAAGTTTCAGGAACATTAAACCTGAAATTTCTAAAAGTTTTGTACAACCTTAAGCAATTATTGTCTTCAGCAACATAAATGGCTTGATAATTTTAGTTTTTATCTTGCCCAATTAGAAGCATCTTAACGAAATATTTGATGCTTATTCTTCAATTTCATGCTTTTCTTCATTTTAATTAACATAGGTGTTTCAGCTCCAAATATCATTTTTCAAGGTGAGAGTTTAAACAGAAATAGACCAAAAGATAAATGGACTTATAATCAGGCACGTTGAAAATTCTATTTCTATTTCAAATAAATTATATCATCTTATTTCATTTCACATAAGTATAGAATTGCTTGTTGTAAGCCATAACAGGACTGCTTCATTGTAATCATTGCTTCATCCATATCTGCTGCAGCTAGAATTCTAGTTCAGACAAAATAAAACCTGTAATAGGTGTAATTTACATTGAGATTAGAAGAAGATATTTCTTGTAAACTGTGACTTCTAGCATTGGTTTTTGTAGGCCACCCTTCATCTTTATTCTCAAAATGATCACCTAGGAGTGTTTCATTTGTTTTTAGTGCTTATACTTTTTGTTTTGAAGACTTTTTTTCCCGAAAGTGCAACTTTAGCTTACCCCAAACCCTACTCAACCTCCGCTAAGCATTCTATTGTTATCAGCGGCTGCTTAGGAACTCCTCACAGTGCTGCATACGGAAAGCCACGCTAAGCGGGCGCTTAGTAACTACTCACGAGAGTAGTTACTAAGCGGGCGCATAGTAACTACTCACGAGAGTAGTTACTGAGCGGGCGCATAGTAACTACTCATGAGAGTAACTCCTAAGCATTGCCGATGCATACGCAAAGTAGCACTTTGCCTTGAGTAACTGCTAAGCAGGAGCGGCGCATACGGGCCTTAGTCGTCAGACTCTAAAAAAAAATTAAAAAATAAAAAATATCACATTTTTCAACTTTTTTTTTATTCCAAAATGGCTCATTTCCTACCTCCTGAGCACGTAAGACAAGTAAATAAATTGGAGTGGCCTAAGTGATAATTCAAAGTATCAGATCACAGATGACAATTCTTATGAGCACTCTAAATGGATTTAATACTGGGTTACTTTGCATTATTCTCTTTTCAGGATTTACTTTGGCTTCCAAGAAATCTGCAAACTGTATGCCATCTGATCGACCGAGAAATGTATTCTGATCTCATGAGCAGCAATTAGTGATAACTCAAATGTACCAAGCACAGACAGAGTGGAACTCCTAAACTTTGATAAGAATTCATTAAAACAGCAAAATAAAACAGCAAAAAGGATAATGACAGAAAGTGTGTTTTAATTTGTAATATATTTAGAAAGATGTGGTGCAGCCATATATACATGTTTGCAGTTGCATATGGTGAAAACCCTAAAACTGAGAATACACTCTACTGAAAATATATTTGCATATCCGTGTCAGGTCCCCAGGGTGAGAGGGGGATGAATGGCAAATCCCCTGCAGACACAAAGATACACAGACAAGCATGCCCCAGATAACAACGCCTCAGGCTTCAACTGCAGTACTAGAACACTGAGTTACTACTGAGAGAGCCAGATGGTACCTATCATTGGAGTTCCTTATCTTTATTGCAAAAAGCTGCAGTTTTTATTGGTTATGTGCACTGATATTGCACAATGATATATTCAAGAATTATGCAAATGATGAAGAGTTCAGAGATAAAAAGATATATATAAAAAATCATTTCAAGTGTAGACTTAAAACATTTTTTGTAATCTATTTCATACAAAATCATTTTTTTTCTTGGTTCAGCGCATTTTTATCATACAATGTGGCATTCTGGATTAACATTAATGATGGAGCCTTTCCAGATAAAGGGAAACAACAGGAAAGTCAAGGTGAAAAGTTTCAATTTTGGACTGACACATATTCAAACAACTTCTATAATAATAAAACAAGTTCAACTTTAGGAAACACTTGTGAGTGCATCTTGGTTTGGCATCATACAATTTTTTAAATTGAAATTCACTGTTGTTTTTCCCATTTCAAAAATAATTGTACATTCCCCTATTGGCCAACTCGAGAACTTTTACTAGTAAATGATGTATTGCAGGTAGACAGATATCCTGGTATTACTGTGTTTAATATCCTTGAAGGTCAGAGCTGCTGAATTGTCAAAATAAATCTGACAAATGAGATCCCCCTCATAAACTACTAGAATACATGATGTTCTCCCACTTCTACTCCAGGGACTATGCACTCCAACAAAAAATGGACATATCTTGAAAACTAACAAGCATTTAGCAAAACATTTCAATAAAAATTATATTTCCCTTCTGATTGCTGATCCATTTTTATTTATTTATTAAATATTGCTCTAATCATCAAACTATTTGCAGTTTTTTCAGATCATATGAGAATTGAGAGCACGAATGAGTTAAAGAGAAGCTTAAATGTTCCTCAGAGGGGTCAAATCCACAAGATGGCTGCTGGAAACTTTCCAGTAGCAAGGTGAAACAAAGGGCACTTAGTGCACCACCCCACCCACATGTCATCGCGAAGATTCATCCCCGGCGAGACTCGAGTCGACGCGAAGATCACAGCATGCATTTATGAATACCTGGCCTGAAAATTCCATATGCAAAGAAACAGACCTTTGCTCCTGGCTTCTGTCTTTAATTTTCATGGCAATTTTCTCCACTCCCTCCAGTAACTAAGCAGCAGCTTACGGGCCGCATGAACTCATCATTCACTGGACGAACAGACAGACGAGACCGCAGAACCGAGATCAGCGTTGACAGGTGCATTCGTCAAAATCTACAACTACCCTTTAGTGGTGCTAGGCGAATCTATCCCTTTGATGAATTGGCTCATTACGTCGGAGATTGCTCCAAATCTAAGCATTTTGTTTATCATCACCTTTTCTGCCATATAGAAGCTAAATCATGACTAGACAGTTATGAATGGTTTAACCAACCTGAATGTCACAGCCAACTTTCTTACATACCCTTTGCAGGATTCAAAACTGGGAGACAGAGTAAGTAGTCAGTTACAATGCCTTAGAGCACTCGGCTATAAATGGCAGGCCCTCAAGTTTGCACCAAATCAAACTTGACAAATAATATGTTTGCCAAATAATATATTCACTGTCTTGAAAAAATGACATATAAATTAATACAATTGAGAAATCAATAGATCATTCACCATATCATTCACCATATAAAATAAGAATCAGCAATGTAGTTCCTAGCATTATATGTGGAACTGCTAAGTAGTCCCATTTAAAATCCTTTTAAAAACATCCCTCTTTCTGACATTACCTCAAGAATTTTTCCTTATATCCATTTAGATACACTTGCAATCAAATTATAGAAGTTTTTTTCACATTACCGAAAAATACCCAGGTCAAAGACATATCTCCACTATTGTCCGTTTGTTTTTGGATGCTACAGGCATTAACTTTTACATGCGTACCGCAGCATCTCTGATGATGATCTCCGGAGGTAGTCTTTGGCCAGAAAGGGTTAATTAGCCCCACCTCCTGGAAGGAGTCGAGCAGGTGTACCCAGAATGAAAGCCCCTTCTTCCAACCCCCATTAGTCCCCTCTGGTTCCAGGGGTCACAGGGTTAATACATTCGACTTCCCAGCCTCCCTCCCGGAGAGTTCTACATTTCAGCCTGGGAGTACGATTTCTCTGCGTTCTACACAAGCATTGCTTCCCAGCAATAACATTACTACCACTACTATGTGGATAGAGCTGGGCCCATTCATAACAGGAGCAATCATGGAAGCTGACATTTATGGGGATATTGCCATAACCAAAGAAATATGACTGGAATACATAAAGGGAT
>OZ012687.1:7017432-7058996 GCA_963942565.1 Maea johnstoni | reverse complement strand
AATTAGTGATACCCTAACAATAGGCTTTTCCACCTGCCCTCCCACCAAACATTACTACTAACACTTACAGGTATCAAAATAAACTACAACATAAGCCCACCTGTTCCCTGACCTCCAAAACATAAGTTCACACAGTTTCCACCAATGAAGAGGAATTCACTGCAATGCCATGTTAAATTAAATGTATATCCATTATATGCATACTTGATCAATTTGGCATGGGGCACTACTTTTGTATGTGCCACCAGAACCAGTCAGAGTGGTGCCTTTGTGCGAGGTATGACTGTGTAAATACCTGACTACAATCAGGCGTATGGGACTAATGCTCTGGAGCTTGTGAGCTGTGACATTCAGTGCACAGTTAGGGAGGTTCTCGTGTCACTGACTTATCAATGTTTAACCCATTCATGCCTCTTCTCTTTGAGAAGTTTAGGCAGAGTCTATAATAAAATCCTTTTGTAAATCATTTGGGACTGAAGCAAAACAATACAACCCATAAAAACATTCATAGGAAAGTTGTGGGAAGGATTGTGTTCAACAATCATCCTTTGAATATTTTCACAAAAATACTCCGATCACAAAGATATTACCAAAATAACAAGGATATTTTTGAGTTCCCTTAGAGTTAAACCTTTAAGTGCAACCAAATCATACAGGTTATCTAAGGAATAACAGATTTAAGGAAAAAGACATTTAATAGATCTTACGTTTAAATGCAATTTTCCACATATATTTTTCAAGACACCCTTAAGTGGTTTTAGGGCTAGAATTAGGATTGAACCCTGTGGCATTTGGATATCTTTCAGACCTGGTTAGTGAGCCAGCTACCTGTTTGACATGCGAGTGAGATGAATGTCCTACAACATCCATAGATCACCAAGGGTGGCTTACGATGTCATCCTGACCTCTAGGCACCTTTGGATGACTGTGGGTGCTAATAAGTACATGATCTTATGCTAACAGTATGGTGCGTACTGACCAGGCTTTCAAATAATACCATCTGAATATACCAAACATTTGAAGGGAAAAGGTTAATCCGAACATTGCTAACCACTCTCTTTTAAATATATTGTAAAGTTAGTATTGATTCCCAAGTTACAGTAAAAAGTATCATATTTCCCGATGATATTTCTAAGCTTAAGCCTAAATGGGTTAAGATAGTTGTGAGGAGTTAAATCATCACTGGATACCAGTCTTATCCTGATGTTGACTTGTGAGGTGATGTATGACCTACACCACTGGCATAGAGCCCACACCCCCATTTCTCATCATGCAGATTTTACTATCTGTTAAGAGAAAATATCAGGAGCTACTACTCAAGATTTACTCTAAAATTTGCTTGAGAATGAACCTCATGATGTATTTAAAGACAGAGGATCTTTAAACTAACATTAGTCACCACATAAATTATACTATCAGTGAAGTGAAATATATTTTCTACATTTTGGGTACAAATGATGTGAACAACTGTGTTCTGGACTGTATTAAACTTATACACTCAAGGTCTTAAAGTATGATTTTCAAGAACAATAGGAGTTGGCCACCCTCACAGAATTTAGGGGACACCACAATAAAGAGGGACAAATGACACTTTCATCTGGCTATAGCAATTTGGCCAATTAATGCCTATAATATTTGAAAATAGTCCGCCTATTTTGGTGATAATTTTCTGAGCAGAGCATTCTCTGGAAAATATCCCAATGAGAAATGTTAATTTTGACCCACCCCAAAACTCTGATAACAATATTTTGTGAATCCATGCCTAAATCAAAAGTTATTTTCTAAGGTACCATATGTCCAACTGACACTCGTCACTGAGTTCTCCAGGCGTGAGTGGGTCATGAGGCAGCATTGTGAAGCATGTGAGGGTATTTGTATGTGCTTAAATCATTAGGGGTATGCTGGGGTGCTTGTCCCAGGGTTTGATGTACACCCCATGCCAGTGACCCAGAGCAGGGAAGTGTTTGTGTTATGAAGTGTCTGGGGGATATTCAGCACAGGACAGCCTAGATGGTGGTCCGTGACCACCTCCTACGACGGCTAACGCAACCTTGGAATGCCTCCTTCACTCAACCAGTATCACCATAGTAAAGGTACCCATGCTGGCTAGGCTGCAGAAATACCTCCCCCTCCTCCTTCTTCCTCATAAAACCTATGTTGAATGGGCTGAACTGCAGCTTTCACTTCACTGGCACTGCTATAGTACAAGCACTCATATGGTACAGCTCCATGTGCAATTAAAATCCTTCCACATCGTGTACATAGATGAAATTTTCTAAGGCCAAGCAAGTTATTTTTTTTCCACAAAAACAACCTATCAAACAACAGAGGTGCAATTTATGTGTAATGGGCTCATTTCTAAGAAGGGGTGGTGGGGTTGTCGTTTTTTCCTTCAATATTCAATTAAGTCAGTGTCTTTTTGTCAATAGAAATTGTAAGTTATAAGCCTATGGGGTGAGGGGGTTCAACATCCCATTGTGTGGAGCTGGAGAAACATTGGGGCTCTGAGGGACGCTATGAACTCACTTTCACATGAGGAAAAACTTCACTTTCCAGTGAGTAAGCTAAAACAGACGATTCATTGAAACAAAAAGCCTTCTTTGATTCTCTATCTGTCCTTGGACTGTCAGGGATGTGACACCTAAACCCACAATCACTCATTTGGAAGGAGTTTTAAACCCATTCATGTGTAATACAGCCACAATGCGCACAACTGTTTTAATGATATCTCTCTGACAAAAGCAAAAGCACATTATGGAAAGTATCTAAAGGAAAAACGCTTACTACAACTAAACATTTAACTCTCCACTAAATATTTTTGCAAATGAAACATCATGACAATGCTTTCTAGGATCCAAGCATCAAAAGGATAACCCAATAATGCCTGTAGTGGCCAAAAACAGCCATACTATTAATGATACCTTCCAAAGGAAAGGAAAGTAGAACTCTATCAAAAATACATGAAAGAGTAACATTAACCATAACCAAACCCACAATTCTCCTTTAAAGATCTTGTGAATTAATGCTCATTCCCAATGTTGATCCCATCAGTAGCACAAGCCCAGTTGACATTTATCAAAGAATCTCCCGGCATGAAGGGGTTAATAAACCCTAGAATGCATGGGGCGGGCAGCAGTAGCATAATCAGTGACCGTAGATGAGCATCTCCCCACAAGCAATTAGCAGTAATCAGGGAGTCTGAGACAAGGGTACCATAAAAACTAATTGCTTTGTTCCAGGTAGGTCTTGGAGCGGCCGCAGACTCTCCGGCCGGAACCCCGGAGGAGAGGAGAACGAGGGGGGATCTCACCTGTGCTAATAGTACAGGTAAACGGTGTTCACACGTTAATTAGGCTCCACATGGGGAGGCCAAAGGTATTGCACACCTTTGGAGGCACGCCAATTTACATAAGCAAATCAATTAGGCGCCCAGCTGACCTGCTGGAGAAGTCTGTGTTCAGGTCAAATGATCTCAATTAGTAGCCCAGACCTATCTGTTCCATACCACTCAGTGCAATAAAGACAATTTGGTCTTGTTCACGGGTGCTCCCCCAGGGCCGAGAAATCTAACTTCATTTTCCTCAGGGGTGCTCCCCCACTGCCAAGAAATCTAGCAAGCGCATGGTCCAATTTGGCACAGGGTCTTGGTTTCAACCCCAGATTGAGAAATTTGAGGCTGCTTATCCTGGGTGTATCGGTTTTTCTTTGGTTATGCTAATAGTTCTACTCACCTCAGTATAATTATCCAAATATTCCAATTGAGTATCTGCAAAAATAACAAATAAAAACTGGTAAGATAAACAAATCAATAAGCCATGAGTTTTTCAGAAAAAAGAGCAATACAATACAAACTACAGCAATATAATACACATATATTTATTTTCAGGAGTTTTTAGACTCAGATAAGAAATATCAGGAGCTGCAATTCTCATCATAGCTAAACAAGTAAATATATAGCATGCAACCATATATGGTAATTCTTCAGATAGCTAATACGCAAGTAAGCCAAAGTCGGTGAAACGGCTAACACCTGATAGCCTCATTAGCGCAAGTAATTACCATTTAGGCAAATTGGTTCGCCCACCGGTTGGCGGGGCGCCCGGTGATATATTGGGCAGCAGTCTCGGGCCAATGGCAATAAGTGGCTGGTGGTAACGAGGTGGGCACACCGGAGGTGTAAATATAGAAGGTGAAAATGAAAAAAGGTAACCTGGTTCTAAGCCAAGAATTACCACTTAACCCTTGTGCCGCTGGTGAAAATTGAATGAAAACCTGGCACCACATGGGTAGTCATCTGAGGGTTCTCAGTGAGAGCTATCTAATGAATACCAATACGACAGGGTTTAGACGGTTTTCAAAAATCTTTGCATCCCTGTGTTTGGATGACAGCAGCCTCCACATTGAGAGGGTTAACCATAAGGGAGGGAGTGGAGGAAGAGGAAGAGCTTTAACTCGTTCACATCTTGATTGTCTGGACCTTGCATACTTCTGAAAATAACTTCCGAATGAAGCTTTATTTAGCTAACTAATTGAAGAAGAGGGGTAGATTGACTTTGGATGAACAACTTTTCTTCAAATATATTCTTAATACCGCTTTTGCTAAAGAGAGATCACCAAAACAGACGGTAGGGATTGGCACCTTTAAAACTTTCATGATACAATAAGATATCTCCATTTCCTTAATGATTTGATATCTTAACAATATTTTTAACGTTAGTTCCTGCCTCCCTAGTGACTTAAATTTGTAAAAATTTACCAAGGTCAACTTCTGAAATTAGCGAACTGCCTTTATAAGGAGATGTCCAGATAGCAGTTAAATCAATTGTACGTCATTAAGCAGTATCGGTACAACAGATCTTAAGAGATACGATACTTTTCCCTATGCAAAATCGGTATTTGGTATTGTATTGAGTACTGGTACTAATACCTATCAGGCGGTTTTAGCTGCTACAGGAATGAATGAGTTAACCCATTCACACCTGGCATCTACGCATGGCCTGAGACATGAAGGAAATCATTATTTTGTGAATTCACCTCATCAAATTGCAAATCAATAAGCAATTAATCAACTCATACATCAATTGGTTATGCTTATGGATGTTCATTGCATCCATGACATAGAATTAACAGTTTGCTGATGCAGATTGTATCAGCTGGTTCAAGCCGTTATTAAATCTATTTTAACCCTTTCAATACTGCATAGGCCCAAAATAACAAGACTTTTCTTGAGATACAGTTCCTTTAAACACGTTTATTTTATGTTTGAAGGAAAAAGATGTTTGTAACTAAATAATCTAATATCTCCTTCATCTTTTTTTTTCAAATAATAAATAGATTCCAAAGTTATTATCAAAAGTAGCTTGCAATGAGGTGGCAATCTCAAGAGGAAGACTAGTAAGCACATTAACGGAGTAATTACTTTGTCCAAAATTAATACTAGGATACTCATCTGTCAAATCTTGACAGCTCAGCATATCAAACCATTTACCTTGAAGGCACTCTTGTTTTTTCTTTACAGAATATCTCAATTAACAGTTGCCAAAAGTAAACACCTTTTGGCAAAAATGATACTTATAAAAATATTGATTACTCTGAGTTTGTAAGGAGAGAACAAGTTCCTCTGAGTTACTGACTGTAGCAAGGACAAGGATGTTATTATCAAGTTTAGTGCTGAAGAGCTACTAGACTCAATTCTTTTCAACCGAAAGCATTTTTTAGTAATGATTTGCATCTTGACAGACTTTTTAAATGCTGGGGGCATGGGATCCAGATGGTCAGGTACAACAAAGTACTTGAGCTGGACAAAGTTTGCATTTTCTCCTAACTCAATACAAGGTATGAAGATCTCTTTAAAAAGGGGTCATCTGCAACTATGATACTTTTGAATAAAACTTTGGAATCAAGCCAAAGATAGGCAAATATTTGTAGGAGTTTTTATTTTGTTTCTACTTAACATTTCCTCTTCAAATATTTTCTGAAAATTGCTTTTGTTAGAGATATCAGCAAAATAATCAGCTGCATTTGGGTTCTGCAGGGATGAATGTTTTAACCTATTCAGTGACCAAACTGGCCTAGTGAAAAACATTTGAAAGGCAAATTATAATCAGAACTAAACCACAAACTCTCCATCAATTACTATCTTGTGAATTCATACTAAAATTCAAAGTTATTAATTTAAAAAATACATTTTAAGAACTCTCAGACATGAATAAGGTAAATTTAAGTAAGCGAAAAGCAACAACTTTCATCCAAATATTTCTCTAAATTAAGGAGTTTGAGCGAATGGTGGCAATTTCTCCAATTTTAGCAGACGGTTGAGGTCATAGCTGTTGGGTATGAAATCAAGATGGCCGCTCTTGTAGCCAGGTGGGATGAGCAGGAGGCCAGGTGAGGACACTGATAAGGAGCATGAAATGAGCATCCCTCGAGAGATTCTCTATTGTTAACACCCTATTGTTCTCAAGCGCCACTAGTTCCTTCTTCATGCACAAGGCTATAGTTATATTAACCCATCCATGCCTGAAGTGCCAAAAAAGAGATCTGACTATTTTGGTAATATCCTTCTGAAAATACCATTTTTCAGAATATAATTGAATGAGAATTATTAATCAGAAATAAAACCACAACTCTGCTTCAAATATTTTGTAAATTTATGCTTTAAACCAAAGTTATTTTCAAAAGTTCTATAGGTCCAGACGACATTTGTCAAGTTCCCGAGACATGACTGAGATAAAGAGAATAGTCGCCCATCACGACACACTGTTCCGCATGAGTGGAGGCCGAGATTCTTCACACAGCCCAGTAGTTACGCACACATGATTCACCTGTGATGCACTTATCCACACCCGGCCTGGCAATACTGTCTACAGCTATCGACAGGTAACACAGTGTAATAATAAACACCCTTTCAGGTGGCATTTTTCACCCATTCAGGCATGGTGTTAATTTTGAAGGTGTGTAAAGATCTACCATACTTTTGAGAAAACATAGAAATAAAGTAAAACATCACCAAATACTTGAAGAAGAGTATTTCTGATATTCCTGATGAAGAGCAATAATGGCATTAAAATGGAAAGGAAAGGTTTAAGTCATTCATGCCTGAAGACCTATCTCAGTAGTCTGAACCTATATGAAAATAATTTCAGAACCAAGCATGACAACAATACATTTGAAAGAGAGTTCTGTTTTGGTTTCTGATCATCATTTCTCTTTCAAATATTTTTCCAGAAATAAGATATTGTCAAAACAGTCAGGAGGTTTTTGGCCTCTACAGACATGGATGAGTTAAAGGATATACTTGGCAGGAGGGTTGACATAACCACCCTACTAGTAGTGTATTGGATGATGTATGATGTATGACTTTAAGTTATGTATCTACATGAATCACAGTCACGGTGAAGAAGACTGACATCATTTCCTGGTGGCGTCTGTATTATATTTGCTGTCATCTTGCCAGCTAGCTCGCTGTCATATGTACCCTATCCCAAAACAAATTCATACACCTAATCTGGAAAACCACAGTAAATATCAAGTAAAATTAATAAATATTTGAATAAAATTACTGACCCTTACTCTTAGAGCTGCACTCACCACTCACGAACTCGAGTGGCTCGAGCCCTGGGGCAAACTCGCCGAGCTTGAGCTGAAATATTCAAATCGTGAGCTCGTCTATGTTGGGAACACAAATGTAACACAGAGCACCTAACACACATTATTAACATACATAACTGCTTATCGCTGTCATGTCTTCGTTACAATCTCAAATGTATACATTCAAGCGGTGTTGAGTGTAATACTGACCTTTGTACCTCGTCAGCACGTTTTAAAATGAAATAAACATGGCAATGTTAATAAATCTCTGCCAATGAATATTTATTTCTTTATAGCTGGGCTAGAAAATAAGTATTTATTTGGAAAATAGGAACGTCCGTGAGCTCATGAGCTCACGAGTCAAACGGGTGGTGAGCTCATGAGTTGATCTCCCTCCATGAGTGCAGCTCTACTTACTCTTATTTTGTCAAATATCCCTTAGCAAAGGCTATGTACACCACACATAGACATGCCAATCCATCCAAACACAATCAAATACATTTAATCTTGATAGCCACAGTATATTTCAGAAGTAATTATGGTGAAAGTATTGGAATGAAAGTATATAGGGCCCTCCCCCCCCCCCCCCCCCCCCCCCCCCGTTACTTTGCTGACTTTTCTTTCACAAAGTCTAATTACACTCTCCCAAGACAAGCTCACATACTTAGAGTGAGTTTGAAAAACATGAAAAACAGCAGGGAAAATTGCATCATTCTATAACTGCCATCTAGCCAATTCTCCTTTGACAATGCCTGTATACACTGTACATATCTATGCCATATGCCTAGCCAGTTGCACATAAACTCCTACATTGGCCAGTTCTCCTTAGACAAAGCCTGTGTACACTGTACACATCCATGTTCAAGTCTAGCTGGTTTCACACATACTCTAATACAACTACTCTTGAAAACAGGAGAAATAGTTCATTGAATTAATTGCCATCATTTTAAGGTATTCACCACAGACATAATGGAAATATCTTGATAACAAAGCAATATCTTAAGATATTTCATTGAATAACTGCCATCATATCTAAGGCATTCATACCAGACACAATGGAAATATCTAAATGACAAAGAAATACTTTAGAAATATTTGAATGAATGGTGTTGTTCCTCTGCATTTATAGACCTTCCTTCAAATGTTTTCCAAGTATTACACTACCTGATGTTTTATGTTTCAGTTGTCAGACCATGTGTGCATTCCGGAAGCAAACAAATTAGATACTTCCGTAGTATAGTGAGCCCACCTAAGTGCTCAGGATTGAACAAGTAATGCATAATGTACTTTTACAGGCTACACAAATAAAATGCCAATATACAACTCAATTTGATCAAACACACATGCGTTTCTAGTGTGGTAAGAGCAGGAATGCTTTTAAGAACCGCAGCAAAAAACCAACAACCTGTTGATTGGTGAACTTTCACTAAGGTTAACCCATTCATTCCTGCAGTCGCAGAAAATGTGTCATAATGATCTATGATATTCTTTTTCAAAATAAAAAAAGATCCACTAAAATATGTGAATGGGTGTTGTGAATACGTTTATATCAATGAGTCTCCTTTTATTTTCAAATAGATGCTTAGTTCAGAAAGGCAGGATGTTCCCTGGCATGAATTAATTAAATAAGATAACACTCGAAATAACCTGGCCCGAAACTCCCCTGAAACACATGTCTGGATTTATGATATATATCTGGAAGTATTATACCAATAAAGCAAAAACTTTGAAATTATTTGAAGTAGAGATGATTGTGACTTACAAACTGACCAATTTTCCCTTTCAATCTGTTGAAATATTGTGAGTCATTACAAAAAATTGCAGGATGTTATTGGCAACTACATAGTATATCTTTGGTTAACCACACAGTGACATATATCTATATCGTTCAGGAGACATACCTGAAAGGGTGTGTAACGGATGTGTTCAGGCATGCTACAAAACTCCCCTCCCTACCTTTCGGTTACCTGTTGATTACGTCAGACACTGGGGGGAGATTACGTAATGACTGCATTCAGGAAAACACCGATAAATTGATTTGACCTAACAAACGTCATCAATCTTGAGGATGATCTAACTCAGGTGATCAATTTCCCGAACCAATTAAATCAATTGTTAATAAAAAGGCACTAATCATTGCACAGCAGGTGTGCTGGTGTCTGTAACACACGGAACACAGGGGTGGGGTAGGGGGGGGGGGGGGGGGGAGGGGGGAAATAGTGAATGGGGAAACCATGACATGTGGCATCTCACCGCTGTCATCCATACCCTGGCCCTGTGGTATGGATAAAAATAACACTGACTGGTCATGATTACATGTTAGACTATGAAAATATATTGTAATCATTTATAAGATTTGAACCTAATAAAGGGGTAAAGACTTTCCGAAGGCCAAGGGATGATCAGTTGTGGTAGGAAATATATACAGGGACTAGGTTAGGATATGGGACGGGGCCCTACCAAATGTAGTTGAGACGTCCAAGGAAATCCTGGTACTTTCCTAGTATTATCCTATGAATTCCTAGACACTCCCAGGTGCCTTCGGTAACGGGGAAGGGGTGTAATTTGTGCCATGTAACATTTCACAACTGCATGTTGTGTAGATAAAAATAACTCTTACCAGTCATGATCATATACTAGTCAATGAGAGCTCACTTATGCAATCATGTAATTGAAGATTTCAACTCAGAAAAATGTATGGACTTCTCTGGACGTCAAGAGATTGTGTTAGTGAACACAAACCATGGAGAGCAGGACTGACAGGCTTGTAATGGGTTGAAATGTCTCCCAGTACATGTAACTGTCCAGTCCCAAAATAAAGATTTACTGGGAGATAATTGAGCACCCATTCAAGCCAGTGGTATTAAGTCTTACTATGAGCTGAAGGGGTGCAGGTACCTTGGCAGGGAATTGAGAGAAGAGGTAGTGTGAGAGTGTAAAACTAACACCCCTTGTCCCCACACTTGCAAGATTCATGGTTCTGATAGGCTGAATCTGACTTTTTTGACAACTATGACGGGGAAAATTGTATCAAATCCATACAGGACTTTCTCTTGACCCATAACAATACAAGCTGTATCTTAAAGGGAGAGTTGCTGTTGATTTGCTGAGCTTACAGAATAGAAATTGTTTTTGTGAACTTTTAGGTTAGATTCAATGCAAGTGCTGGTATATAAACAATGTTGGATTTGGGTACAATGTCTAATGACAATGTTGATGATTGTACTTATACCCAAAACCTTTAGTGTTTGGAAGCAAGCCTCACCACATTGACAGAAAATCCTAACTGATGCCACCTTTTATCAATAGGATCACTCAAACAGTGGATGTCCTAATGAAGTGTTTGCTAAGACTTAAATTAGGCATATAGTTGGGCCTGAAAGGGTGTTCTGTGACCACATACTAGATACCCACTATACCTACTGCACCAGTGGATAACAATGGAAACAAGTGTCCTCTTTTTCAAAGTTTCAAAGTTTCCTCAGATCATAGTTACTCAAATTTCATTAAGATAACTCACACATAAGTTATCTGAGTGAATTTTCAGTTAGGTACTTCCTGACTAAAGGCATATTTGACCCAAAAGGGTCTTTACCCTGTGACCTTGTACCTGCTACCCATTTTACCCTTGGTCAATGGAAAGATTAGTGTCACCGCATTTGCATTTCACACAGACAATGGTGTACCAACTTTTGTTAAGACCAATCAAGCATAAGTTGCTTTAATGACCTTTCAGTACTATATATAGGTGTAGATGGTGGACTCAAAAGGGTGTCCTGAGACCACAAGCTTGATACCCACCCTACCCACTCTACCCTTGGTTAAAGGACACAAGCGTTCCAAACTTCAGAACTACCCAAAATGATAGTGTACCAACTTCTATCAAGATCACTGAAACATCAGTTACTTTATTGAAGTTTGATTTTAAGACTTTATGTAAGTGTATATTGACCCAAAAGGGTGTTCATGACAAATCTGTACCACAAACCCACCATACCCGATGTACCCTTGATCAATGGAAACAAATCACAGCACATTTTCATTTCCCTCAGATGATAGTGTACCAGCTTTCATTAAAGTCACCCTAACACCAGTTGTCTTTATGAAGTTTCAGTTAGGGTACTATATATAGCCATAGGTGGACACAAAAGGGTGCCCCTGTACCGGATACCCACCATGCCCACTGTACCAACAGATACATTCTTTGTTGATGAATCACATGGGAGACGGAGACGGAGACTACTGTCCTGAATCCATCCTTATCTCGACGGAGACCCTCTCACCTTACCTTAAGTATAATCCAATGGTAGAGTTCCAGTTAAGATCCCTGTGAGGTGTAGAAGTTATAAGGTAAATCCAAGGTGATAAATAGGGTGTATGGCTGGTTCTATTCCTGTAGGGAGACGTTTGTTTGACGTGCGCTGACGCCGTGTCGTGTCGTGGGGTTGAGTTGAGAGTGAGCAAGCTAAGATGCACCCACACAAAGTGAGCTGAGAAAGAGGACGGCACACACACTTTTGTTTGGTCACATGACCTACAAGCCAACTCAAGCATGAGGGGATGTTTGTAAGAGGAAGGGGTTTCGGGTAGTGGTGCGCATACACCCTAAAAGGGTGGGTGCCCGCGTACCCTTTCTCAACAGCAGCTGGGACTTTACATGAAAATACCCCTTGGAAGGTCCTTTGTGATCGCAGGCACATCTGACGTGGATCAAAATGTGATCCCAAATTTCCCGGTCCGGGGGTGTCTTTGTGCGGCCCTAGCAGCTAGCTAATAATGAAACAAGGGGTTCTGCTGAGTCACCCTTGATACCAGTCGGGGCGCCCAACCCAAACCCTGCCACCTGTCTGTGATATACTGTGCCTAAAAAACACCTGGAGAAAGATAAAGGTAAAGACGTCAATCTCCAGCAACTGCCCAAGTACCCCACCCTGATAGTATTAACCCATTCTTCTATGCAGCGGTCAAAATGGGCAGATGGGTCTTTCAAAACAGAGTGGACAAAGCAGAATATTTGAAGGAAAAATGGTTATAAGAACCCAACCGACAACTTTCCTTCAGATAATAAGAAAATTCATGTACTTTCCATGAGATATTTTAAAATATATTCTAGCATCAAGATGACGCTTTTCAAGGGGATCTCTGAGCCTAATGGATCAACCCTCTATGTATTTACCCCACTATATTCTGCTTGACTAGCTATTGGAGAAACCCTTTAACCGGTATCTTTGGCATGACTTGACATATGATTGTATAACCTCCCACATGCTGCCTTAGTTAATGTTTTTTCATTCAGGAAATGTGCATGAGAAAAAGAACTTGAAATATCGCCAAAAAACAAACGCCTTTAAAGATTTGAGGGTTAGAGACACTTGCCAAATAGAGCTTGATGGTACGCCTCAACTTTCTTAGTCTATTGTACCTCCAGATGGCATTGGGTGAGATACTTCTTAAAGGAATTTTCCTAATTTCAATTTCTTTTTGACAAATCATCATCCTAGCAATTAACTTGCCAAAATAAATATACTAGCATTGGAAAATCTCACACTGCATGAATAAGGTTTCAGGATGAATTGATACTTTCCTACAATGTGTCACATTTGTAATTAGTGAAATCCTTGATACTAGTTTCATCCAAACTCTATTAACCCATTCATGCCAGGAGGACTGCTTTTTGGTAAAATTTTGAAGGAGAAAAATTCAGCAAAATGAAACGATCAATTCACCTTTGAATATCTTTTCTTTCAGAGTTCCTCTCAGCATAAACAAACTAAAGAACCAAGTGTTACCGAAAACAGGAGATCCAACTATCAATGAAATGAGTTTATATAGTAATCCTTTATTCATAAAACTTCACATTTTAGTTATATGGCACTCCCATTGTATGAATGAATTGACACATTCATGTTTTTAGTAGCCAAAAACAGCTTATCTACATTAATAAAATCTTTATCAGGAAAGCATTTTCAAAATTATTTAAAAGTGAAATGTTAATTATAACTCAAACTCTATCTTTCCTTTAAATAAAATCAAAGTTTACGCTTTATTACTGTGTTATTATCCAAAGAATCATATATCAATTTAACATTTTTAGAAGGAAACTCCCACTGTGTTTAGACATGAAAGGGTTAACTGTCACAGTAGCTACTCCTGGGCCCCCCCTCAGTGATGATAGCGTGGTATTATATCAAAGGATATAAGAATAATATTTGCATTACGTCCCATGGGCCCCAATTTCCAGCCCAGCAGGTGTGCTATTGAGAGGTGATGAGAGAGACAGGTACATGATGTCCATATGCTAATCTGTCTCTGTGATGGGGGAGAAGAAAGGAGGGATGATTTCCACATGATCTGTCCCACTATACATGACCTGCTGGCTATGAGACAATAGCCCCTATCATGAAGATAATTCAGCCTTCAAGCATGTGACTTAGAGACAATTCAACGCAGTCTAAAAAGAACAGATAAAGGATTCAAAGGGCTGGGAATGAGAATAATCATCTCTTTCCATAATTAAAATCATATTAAATTAGTAATAATTTTAATACTAAATTTGTTTAATTAATAACTATATTGATAATAAACTAAAATATACTGCTGATATTCACATGAACAATCTCAAACGCACAATGGCACCATGAATATATCTTATTTTTAAATTTCTTGCCAGCCTCAGGGCATCCTGGGGCTGAGAGTGTTAACTTAATGCACACCCTGTTGAGGATGATGTAAATGCCTCTTTGTAGAGCAAATAAAGAGCTTGATAGTGACATTAACAACTTCACCTGCATAACCCATTTCTTTACGCATGAATGAAACAAATCTATTTTCTTTTTATACTTGCCATTTCTCGCCTGCAGCTGGCCTCTCCTGGCCCTGACTGGAATATGCTTATTATCTTATTATTTCTTCTTTTCTTTGTTCTGTTGGAGTATTTCTTTCACTCTTTGTCCTATGTGTTTATGCACAGGGCTTGCTCAAGAGATTCTCAACTCATCTCATCATGGCAGAGCTGAGAGAAAAAAGCATTTCTAATAAAAGAAAGCTATTACTGGCTGTGAAATTGACAATTCATGAGGCATTTATTAAAAAATGTTAACAAAGAAATGCCAAAAACTGTCTTTTTCATAACAGTTGATCATCCTTATCACCCCCTTCAGAAAACCTAACAATTTTTCATGTGAAATTAAAAGCAGTAATGAGGAAAAGGCGATTCAGAAAAAAACACATATTGTATCAATTTTATATCGACTTTATCAAAAAGTAGAAAATTTACTTCAATGATTTTCAGCCAATCACAACTATTTTAATGGCCATACTCCGATGGCTATTTTGTACTTTTTCATGTCCCTATTTATAACCCTTGACCTCCAATGGATACTTTGAGAGATACTCTATTGAGACATATGATACTCTCCCTATGATACTCCCCCATGTAGCCTTAAATATGATAATGAGCTGTTTAATCCTATGGCCTCTTGAAGTCTCCATTGATCCAGGCCTGACTGGTGCAATATGGTCCTGACAAGAGACCATTGTTCGGGATAAATTCCTTCAAGGATGACAATACAAACAGTTTTTATTCACCTATTGTCCTTTAAGGGGAACCCATGGGGTTTTACTACTATTACACTTTTAAAGTGGCATTAAAAGAACTTACTCCAGAAATCAAATTAGAACATTTTTATGTAAACCATCTGTTAAGTAGTTTCATACCTTCAATTCCTAATAAAAAGTGCTGCATGTCTCTATGGTGCTTACGAAAAGAACTTCATAATAAAGCGATTTCTATGAATTTTTTTGAAAGGGAGATGTTAACATTTATATACTTGACATTTCTCCTCCAAATCTTTTTTCAAGTAATGCTTGTGGGAAATTTTATCAACAATATATGATATATGCAGGTCATTTTTTGGCTGCTACAGACATGAATGGGTTAAGGATATGAGTAAGGGGTTCACCTATTTATGCCTGGAGATCTCTATAAATGTGGTCAGAAACCTTTTAAAGTAACTTATGAATTAATCAAAAATTCCTAAATTATTCGAAGGAAAATTGTTGGGTAATTTCAGATCAACATACTTTTCTTCAGATATTTTCCAAAATATGCATTGGTCACATATATAACCAAATTAGTTAGGCTACTTTAAGCACAAGAGATGAATGGGTCAAGGTTTCTAAGGAGCCTTACTGGTATCACGGGTAGTATTCCAAGGACCTCTCCGCCATGCGGGCTATCATTAGAGGCTCTGCGTGAGCCCCATGGTGTTCCTGAGCGGAGTGGAGGTGCCAACGTGTCCCCTTTCACAACTGGAGACATGTCCCCTCAGGCACACCACAGCCAGCCACACCAGCAGCCACCATCTGTTACCTAATTCTCAACATTACTTCATGGACACAGTGGACACATACAGAATTTCAGAGGAGAGGAGAAGGGGGGGGGGGGGGGGGGGGAGCTGTTTTCAGCAAAAGGAAGGTTTTGAGCTGAGGATGTATTCAATTTTGAAAAGGAGCCACACTACATTAACAAATGGATGTGGCCACATGCAATAAAGTGGGTATTCAGAGAAGAGGGGGGTATTTGACAAGAGGAATCATAAGTTTTAAAATGTGTTTAAAGAGCATAAGGCATATCAGCATCAACAGTCTGTTACATTATTCCCATTATCACTTGATGGATACAAACAAGTACAAACTATTTGGATAAGAGTTGAATATAGGTAGAGTTATGACCAACATTACTCTATCAAACATTATTCTAAAAAAACAAACACATGTTGTCGCAAGGATTAATACCAAAATAAACAGAACAAGGTTTTTCAGGGTTAAGCCAGCACATGTGGTTCCTAGGTACTCTTGGCAGAGATGAGGGGTAAATGCGCACAGCTTGGCCGTAGCGGAACCACAGACCTGGTGACAGCATGAACTTCACAGGCCATCCCCCTCGTAGCCCCAGATCTAAACCTAATCCAGCCCACCTGCTCGGGATATCATACCTGTACAGGTAAATATTTGGACAGAGTTGCCAAGTAAACCACAGTCACCGTCCAAGCACTCCAGGTGGCAGACAAGTTCAACCCATGCTGAAATCTTTCTACATGATTTTGTCTGGAGCAATAATATTTTTGAAAAAGACTTGCATTGACAGAGAGATATTACCCCAAAATAGGTCACTATAAGCATGACTTGGTTAAAGAATATCAAAAACAGCAAAAAACAAGTTTAATGCACATTTTAAAGACATGAACAAGTAACATGAATATCTACCCATTCAAAAGCTCATATCATCTAGTTTTTATCAAAAAGAATTTCAAGTCTACCTTGAAATTCAAAAGCAAAAAGAAATTTGAAAGTGCAGCAAAAAGAGAGTATTGAGATAAAATTTTGTCTGTGAAAATTCTATTGATTAATCCTCTTTTGATTGTCCTTTTATATAAAATATTCTCAAGCAAGTCAGACCAACCAGGTGCTCAAAGGTCAACTGGCATGAGGCAGGCCGGAATATCGGTCAGCCATGAAGGAACATGTGAAGGCCACTGGATCAGGCTGGGCAGAAATAGAGGAGAGAGATGCGGAGTACCAATACTGTACTGCTACTTCATACCATAAATTCTAGGAAATTTAGATCACTTAAAGAATTTGGGCCACTATAAAATATTGTGCAAAATAATTTAAGGAAAATCTGGGCCAGCCTTGATCTTTAGCTGGTCGCCATTAAGGGAAATCTGTGCCACTATTACTCTGCTTTGTCTGTATTTTTGGAAAACATGGGCCACCCTCAACCCATTAAACTTGTCATCGTAAAAAAAGTGTCCCAAAATGCTGAGAATTTACTGTACCCATGGTTGTGTTCTTCACATCCCCAGGGTGCCCTTCACATACAATAGTTATGAGCTTTTTGTGCTAATTATTATTTACCTCTAAGAGGCAATCTGAAGTACCCAAGTGATGTACAATGCATTATTTTTAAGCTGTAATTTAGGACCACATGCATCCAAAGACTACCCTTAATCCAATAAATACCAGTGGCATTTCCTGGTCTGAGCTGTTTTGGGCCTAACCTCCCCGATAGGCTTTGAAAAACTTGCTGCAAAAGGCTCTTTGGGCATTCAGCCCAAGCAGCGCCTTGAAAATCAGTATAACAATATAAGTTTGAGATTCCCTGTCCTGGACACCCTATTTCACACTATTTCAAAAGGAATTAGAGGAAGGATCCAATGATGAGCTATACCCACTTTATTCCTGATCAATGCACCATAACAATAGAAACCCCCATAAAGAATACTTAGTTATCCATTGCTAGGAATAATCATCAGTGATGCAGTAATAAAATCCTGAAATAGCTTGTAACTGCCCCTGCTAATGCGCCACAATGGAGCAGGAATTAAATGTCCCAATTAAGAGGGATCAGTTACATTAAACACAAGTAATGGCCCTCTGGCTGCCCCGAGACCTGAGGCCAGCAGATTATCCAGCCACCATATAATGTTTAAGCTTCACTGAAGCAGAAAATCATTACACTTGGAAATGATAGCTGTTATTTCCTAATTGTTCCTTAAACTGTTATCCTGCTGCATGAGGGAGGGAGGGAGAGATGCTACGCTGCCAGGGATTGGAAGGTACAAGTCTTGCAGGGTATGAATATTTCTGATGAAAGGTGTCTGGCTACAGATTTTGCATGCAGCAGGTGACCTATAAAGAAGAACCTGGCACTGAGATGCAGGGAGCCAATCAGACTGTGTGTGTGTGTGCTTCAAGGAGGGGCAAACTGTTACTGCAGCATTCTCCTACCCAGAGATCCCGCTACGCATAGTATCTCTGCCACTACGTCGGGACTATTTCGCGGAATATTTTGAAAAGTGACGTCATTGAATATATCCCATTGGTCAAAACGTGTGATGCACGCGTCGCACGTGGTCAAAATTACAATCAACAATGACGTCATCCTCGCAGTGGCCTGTTTGTTGCGAGAGCGCTGGACGGCCGACTGGCTGATTGGTCAATGCAGGACTTTTCACCGCATATTCTCATGAGCTATCGCAAATAGTACTATGGAATTACGCCCGAAATGTCATATATATCGTAGTTTGCGCAATTATAAATAACTGAATGGCGAATAATGCACGGAAGCTTCATATTTGGTATACTTTTTCAAATCGTACAATTAAACAGGACGGAACTTAAGAAAACATGCATTAGTGATCGTGCCCTCGGGAGCAGAGATACTAGTCGTGTAGCAATCCAACCGGAAGACGGTATCGTCGCCCTGGCAGAGTGTTACTGCAGGTCTTGTCAACAAGCAGAGGCCAACTTTATGCATTTCTGTGACTTTTTTTGGTAGAGAGTGGTGGTCATTTACCCATTCATGCTTAGAGTGTTATCTGAAAAATGCTGTCTGGATCTATGAAAATTTTGAAAATAATTAATTATAAAATTACAAAGTATTTTAGAAAGAGTTTTAGGTTGACTGATCAAAGTTTCTTCTTCAACTGACACTGGTCTTCCACAGATCACCAGCAATAACTGAGCTTCTACATCAGACCCCCTAGCTATGCCTGACACTCAAAATTCTGCAAGGCTTCCACTCTTTAATCGTGGGTACCATGACATCTATGTACCCGGGAACTGGCCACCCTGGCCACTTCCCTCATAATGTTCAATCAAGGAGAAATGCTGACTAAGTTAGAAGTCTCCAAAGTGCACTAAATGGCCAGCTTTTTACAGGGCAATTTATCACCCATTAACGGCAAGACAGGGATGACAATCAATATTTAATGCGATAGGATTTTTGCGCACCCCCATGAGGCCCCATCTTGTATTTGCTTTGGATGATTTGACAGAGGCCGCAGAGGGGCTGCCAATCTCACTGTGTGGTGCTGTGGTCTCGGAGACTCCACAATGGAATTCCTCTTGTTATCTTTGCGCTTGGCATATTAATACAGATACCGCTCTGGCAGGCTTTGTTCATTAGGTTTTCTCCTGTCATTTAGCAGCACTCATCTCTCACCAACATCTACTAACAGCGTGGATTCCCTGGTGACAACAGACAGTTGACAACCTACAGCAGAGAGCCCTGTGGCACACATCTTCTCAAACTTCTCTTTTCTGGACGGTCAGTGGTACAGCATGCAACAGCTCTCTTTAAACCATGAAACCAGGAATGAAGCACAGCGACCAGGCAGGCTTTCCTGGGTGTTTATCATTGTTTCATGTATTACCAATATAGACAACATGTCCTTTCCTCCCATTTTATTGTTATTTTTATAATTTCTATCATTATAATTACCATTATTATTCTTATCATTATCATTATCATTATTACTAATATTATTATTATCGTTATTATTATTACTATAAGTATTATTATTATTATTATCATTATTATTATTATTATCATTATTATTATTATTATTATTATTACTATTATTATCATTATAATAATTATTATTATTATCATCATCATCATCATCATCATCATCATCATCATTATCATCTTCATCATTTGTCAGTTAATTGTGGTTCTGTGGTCTACCAAAACACAAGCTTACCCTATCCTACCTAACAACCTCTTGACCTCACACCCTGTGCTGGTCAGTTGTCCAGAGCAGTGGTCAGCTGTCCAGCAGGATGGCAGGAAAGTGACCGTGCAGTTTATCTAACCACCTCCATTATCACCCTCTCTGACCATCAAGTGGCACAGGCTCCCAGTGCTGACTGAGGTGATAACTGAGGAAACAGACTCCCAGTTCGGTTGGTTCGGTTGGGTTCGCTGTCACAACGTTTCTCACTTCTTGTTCGGCAGCAGACTGACCTATCAGGTGGCAGTAATTAGCCCTGTCACTGCTGGTTCTGGCAGCGGAGGAGGCAGCGCCCGCCATGGAATTAACACTCACTTACAGGTAAAGACTGTTAGCGCCATATTTAACAGCTAATTGAGGCACTCCTAATTGACCCCAACACTGCCACTTTGACCCATGCCGCCCGCCCGCCACCTTCTTCTATAGTTGCCAGCACTGGCAAGAGTGCAAATGAAGACTAAGTTACACAAATATGAGGCTTACAGTATGTGTTTATGGTAATACAGGAGCAGCGTAAAGGTAATGAAGATCTACATCCCTCATATATATTCATAATAAAAAATTGTCATGGTGACTACAATTTGTATGTTTGTCTTAATATTTACTCACCTATCTTGTTACAACTGGTTCTTTAGCACAGCACTCGCTATGGTAATATCCTAGAAAAATAAAAAAAGAAGATTTAGTCCTAAGGTCATTATTATTATTATTATTATTATTATTATTATTATTATTACTATTATCATTATTATTATTATTATTATTATTATTATTATTATTATTATTATTATTATTATTATTATTATCATTATTATTATTATTATTATCATTATTATCATCATCATCATCATCACCATCATTATTATCATTTTTATCATTATTATTATTATCATTATCATTAGTATTGTCATCACTATTCTTAATATCATTATTATTATTATCATCATTGTCATCATCATCATCATCATCATCATCGTCATCATCATTATAATTAGTATCATAACCATCCTCACTTCTATAAAACCATCTCCATGATGCTGATGTGGAGGAGGAGCAGGAGGAGGAAAGGATATCGTATTACTATCACAAGAGACAGTGTGTATCAAAATCCTCCTCAAAGAAGAACTGAGAAAGTATTCTAAAATCAATTGTTCCTGGATGGCTTCCATTAATAGAGACACTGTCCTACAACGTGCCTCTGCCTTTCTGACTGCACATGTCCAGTACATATACTGGCTACCCTCCCTGCCCTTATCACTGTTATGATATATCTAAAAGATACTGGCTACCCACCCTGCCTGAACTGCTTTGATACATCTAAGAGATAGTATCTTCTACTTGGCAGCATCAACACCTCGGGATGATCTCTCCTGCGGCCCCCATGTGAGCCCGGATCCCGTGGAATGCGTGGCAATCGTGCGGTATCAGTGTGTAATGCACGCCTGCTGAGGGCTGTCAGAGGGGCACGCAGGGAAACAGGTTTACAGGGCAACACACTCAGTCAATCAGTCTCGGATCAGATACGGCGATTGACCGACAGGGCACTGATGGGGGATACCTTTGGAGGATGGACCCGGCTGACCCCTAAGATGGACACAGTGAGAATATAATACCACTGGTCAGTGCCAAGAGGAATGAATTGATATCCTATTAACCCAATCATGTCTGCCATCTCCTCAACATGGGTTGTCTTGACCCATAACAATTTGGAAAATAACTTTGAGATCAAGCATATTTTTGAAAGACATTTGAAGGGGAGTTGTTCGCCAGATTCTTATTGACATGTCTTCTTCAAATACCTTCTGAAAATTTTCTTTTATTAAGGAGATATCATCAAAATAGTCAAGGGGTATTGGGGCTGCAAGCATGCCAAGATAAGGAGACAGGTTGACAAAGGAGAAGCTTTGTTACAAACTAGTTTTCAGTAATAATTTGATCAAAACCACCAAATGCTACAAAGTTCCAGTTGGATTAAGAATATCAAATCAAATTACAATAACATTCACATGGATTCATTGCAATCCACCTTTGAATCTTTTTTAATTAGAAGATTTTCCTTGGTTAAGGTAGGGGCTGCAGTATCCACATTTATCATTGATGGATAGGAATGCAATGAGCTATTCTAGTTGAATAAATCAATCATCATGCATACCTGTCAACCCCAAACAAAAAAAAACAGGAGATTTTCTCACGCGGCAGTGCCGCTACCATATACGTTAGTTTAACAACTTCCCACCAGGTGCCGCACCTGTATATATAATTTACCAACGTCCCACCAGGTGGCTCCTACTTAAAGTAGTGCCAATACTCTCAACTCTGCAGTAAACAGATGGACATAATAACAACAAATCAATTTTAACATGACCACATTTATTATTCCTGACAGTTCATGAATTTTATGAAACCTATTTCTTTTTTCACTTTAAACAGGTTACATTACCTGGATAGGTAAATGTTATCATAATAATTAATGTATTAAACTACAATCATCCAAATAATTTAACAGGCCGGGGAACCACATATTTTTTAATATATTATATTCAAAGTTCTGTTTGGCACCAGGTTCCACTAATAATGAAAAATCTAATACACATGATACAGTCAGGTACATGTAGCTATAATGAAGAGTCCTTCACAAATCATCAGTGTCTCTTTTCTGGCAAGATACTCAAGCAGAAGAGTTTGCATGCTTCTTATTGTAATTGTATGCAGCTGATTTTGCAGCGGCTAGAACTTCCTTGGATGGATGGTAGTCAGATGCTTTGCCATTTGTGTTCATTTTGCAAGAGAGCAAAGCACACAGAGTCTCCTGGCATATCTCTGACCTGAACTGGGTCCTGATCTTTCAAACAATGGAAAAGGCACGCTCTGAATCTGCAGTGCTATGTGGAAGCACTAGAACTGGTTGATTTTGTTGGAATCCTGTGCTGCTTGCTTTTGTTTCTTGTGCTTAGCTTTTCCAACATGTTGTTTTACATCACTTTTCCCACCATTTCCTATAGATATGTCCACTTTACACACTTTGCAGAAGGCGTGAACATCTCCCAGTTTACTTCTTGTGATATCTGGATACTCTTGTGCAATTTTATCACTAAATTTGCATATGTATTTTGCTCTTTTACGTTGAGGTGAATTTTCCTTATCAGCCATTTTTTTCTTAATGTTATGATGCTAGACCAGCATGCACCTCTTTCTACTTCTTAAAATTCAGCTTAATATCAATTAAAACATATCTACTGCTAAAAATAGGAATGGTTATCTAGGCTAATTGCAACTTTTGGGCAAGCTGGGTTCAATTAGGTCAACTGAGTATTGTTTAGGCAGGCTAGAAGAGCTGAGTTGCATGCTAAGCTGTAGGAGTTTAAGCAGATCTGGGCTGAACTTGAGGAAAACAGGAGAGTTTAGTCGCTTTAGACTGGTTTTCTAGAAAAACAGGAGAAAAACAGGAGACAAGAAAAAAAAGGGAGAAAAACAGGAGGCAGATAAAATTAAGTCCAAAAAACAGAAGACTCCTGTTAAAAACAGGAGACTTGACGGGTATGCATCATGGCAGACATAGGCTTAGTATAACAGTAAGCAGGGATGGACATTACAGCCCCCTTTTCTCCGATCAATGACATCTACTACAACTTTTGATAAGAACTTGCTGTCTCTCACCATTACCCAGGTTTGAATTCCGACAAGACAATTGTCACTGAAGCCATGTTAGTTTGCTGTTCCCCTTTTCACCCCTTAATGGCATCTACGCCAACGTTTGATACAGACTTGCTGTCTCTCACCACTACCCAGGTTTGTATCCCCCTTTAAGACATGCATGACAGTATATATGACAGGCGTGTATGACTGTGGTTTCCCCTGGAACATGAAGTTCTGTTCACCATTAACAACTGGCTGACAGGCGAGCATGACAGTATATATGACAGGCGTGTATGACAGTGGTTTCCCCTGGGTACTCAAGTTCTTTTCACCATTAACAACTGGCTGACAGGCGAGCATGACAGTATATATGACAGGCGTGTATGACAGTGGTTTCCCCTGGGTACTCAAGTTCTTTTCACCATTGACAACTGGCTGGTCAAGAGCAAGCCTTAATATAGCAAGAAGTGACAGCTAATAACACAATAAAACAGCGAAGAGTAAGTTTCCATGTGCGTTGATGACAAAAGTGGTTAAAAATAGCAAGTACCTCCAATAGCCATTCCAATTAATATGTCTTCAAGCTTTTGTTGGCCGCATATCGTAAAACAATTCAACAGTAAAGTTACACTATGCATGTAGTAACTAGAGTTTTTTTCTAATAGTTGAGTAGAGGATTATACATCTCAAACCCTTCAAAACCAACACATATTGAGTTTTGTGAAAATGGCAGAAAGATAACCAAGAAGAGTGAGAAAAACAAGACATAGATACCACTATTTGGAACTATTGGGTTCTGGTGTTTTCCGATTGTGCAGAAACTTAAACCTAACTTGGGAATATTGGGGGTGATGTGGGATGCATGGGTGAAATCACAAGGCGCTGAAAACATGACAGCATCAAATCTAATTTCACCTTATTGGCTGAGACAGGCAGAGCTGAGAGAAAAATAACAACCAAAACATGTGTTTCTTCTCCAGAACTTTGCGAGAAGTATTTCTGACAGCTCCGTCAATGAACTAAAAAACAATAAGGAAAGGCTATAGGTCAAAGTACCAGACAGCACTTTCTACTTCAGACATCATGTTTCTATGAATATATCTCATCTTTTAGTTATAGTACTACATTTTATGATTTGCATGGTAGAATGTGATCATTATCATGAACTTAAACCTTTAACCCTCATTGTATAATATTGCCCATCTGAAGATTATATCTGTACATATTTGTATAGCAGTCTACACCATGCACAAATCTACAATCAAAATCCACTGATGCCTAAAATATTTTCAAAAAATGTTGTCTGGTTCTATGATACTTTTTGAAATAACCTAAGTATGAAGTTTGAAGTATAAGTTTGGCATTGATCAAAACTGCTCTGGTAAATATTTTGAAAAACAGGCTTACCATATATCAAGATGAAATTCTAAAAACAGTTTGAACAGCCTTTTTAGGTGCTAGAGAGTTAAATATATTGACACTCGTCAATACCTCGAAAAGCCTCTTAAATTCTTTGATTTCATTTTTCTCTCATACAAGAATCATTTTGGTAAATATTTCAATAAGAAATGCAGTGGAGAACTCAAACAACAGCTTTTATTTATTTGTTATCCCTCAAAGAGTATTGATATAAAAAACTTACATCTGTCAATGCCACACTCTGGTGGCAATTGTAAGCATGATTGGCTGCACATTATAATCAATTCAAATCACTAATGACCAGCATATTGCAACATCCCATGGAGTTAAAATATATTTCATGCATCAATTACTTTTTCCACCCAATCATAATTATAAAAGAGCACTCAGGGACATATTTCTATGCTGATAGAAATTGGTACTTAATTACTTCCTAAATACAATATAGTATATAGTTAACATGCACCTACTGGTTTCATGTTATATAGTTAACATGTACCTAGTAGTTTCATAAGTGTCCATACATATGGAAACATATATATGACTTTTTTAATATGTACATGTTCTAATAATCCAGATTTGATTCTCGATGCTCACTACTGTTCACCAACACTGGATTTGAGCCAATGATACCCAATGTGTTAGTGAAAGTATACTGGGCGTCCACCTCTGGTCAGTGCTAAACTAGTGGTCACTTATAGTCAATAGTTTGGTGACTTTTGGTCACAAGCCAATACTGTCTTCAGCTGCATTTAACATAGAATGTCAGGTGTCCACTTCTCTGGTCATCATATTTTATATCTTTAAGTCTATTATGCCTACTACTGCAATAAACATAAACTATTAGGATTCTGCTTTTGGTCACCATCGCTCAACACACGCCATGTCTCAAAATCAATGGGGCCTAGTACTGCAGTAAACATGAAATGCTAGGTGTCCACTTCTGGTCACTTAAGGTAGTACAAATAGCCACCAGCAGGGCTATAAAGCGAAATTTTTAGCACTCCAAATTAAAGCCACACACAGAATTTGGTGTCCACACTGGGTGTCTGATCACCATATTCCATGGACCTCAGCCAACAGCATCCAGGGGAGCTGGTGTAAACATATTGTGCTGAGTGTCCACTACTTGTCACTACTGGTCATCACAATACCAAAACTGGATATAAGAACCAAGTACTGGGTGTCCACACTGGGTGTCTGATCACCATATTCCATGGACCTCAGCTAACAGCATCCAGGGGAGCTGGTGTAAACATATTGTGCTGAGTGTCCACCACTGGTCACTACTGGTCATCACAATACCAAAACTGGATATAAGAACCAAGTACTGGGTGTCCACACTGGGTGTCTGATCACCATATTCCATGGAGCTCAGCCAACAGTATACCCAGGAGAGCTGGTGCACACATATTGTGTTGGATGTCCACTCCCGGTCACTGCTGGTCATCCCACTCCGTACTATTGTTGGCAGGGTTTGTATCTGGCCTAGAGAAGGGTCACCCTTCCTCACCTTCAGCCACATGTATAAACATTGCCATGTCAGAAATGCCTGAGGGTGGGTCATCTGTCAGATGAGCCAATCCATGCACAAATATACCAGATGGTCAGCAAATATGCATATGATATCTCTTTGAGAGAAAATTGAAGAAAACTTCTGAAGAAACTGTTTATAAGAATGTCCAGAAGCTACTGGATTCAACATCTTGCAATAATGCAAATAAGAAATTATAAGCATGAAAGTTTTTTTTTGAAAATAGCACTATCCTTTAAGTCTATTATGTGATGTTATCTTAAAGCCTTAAATTCACATTTTTTTCACTAATCAGAGGTGATGTTTATTCTTTATAATAGATTAGTTTTAAAGAAGTGGAATTAAAGTACAGGTGCTTAATCTCAGTAGTAGCTCTGTGATGCTGTCCAGTGCTCTTTTTGTGCCCTGGAGCCACTTAGCTACGATTGGTGCCAACATGGTGGACTAAAGGAACCAATCAAGTGGCAGCTGTGGTCATTAGTTCTCATACCGATTTCCCCCCTCTCTTTTCCTTCATGTCAAGTCTTGGCGTGAGCAAGCAAGCGAACAAGCTTCAGTAGCTTACATTCCTGAAGAAGCAGTCTGCAAAGGCTGGCCACTGTAGGGACCAGCGACGGCAAGCGCTCAGCATCTGTCGATCTCTACTGTTTCTGGAGAACTTCATATCTTCTTACAGCTTATCACCTGACACAGGGCAGCGAGTCAACCACGCACATACCGCCCACCAAACAGCCATCTAATACAGATTTATAGGCCAATCAGCTCCTCAGATGGACAGTAAACCAGGATTGAGTGCGTAGGCGACTTTCAGACTCTTGCGGCATATGACGGGTGATGATAGGCACCGGTATGATAACCCTGGAGACGATGACCTTTCCTCAGCGACAGGTGACAGGGCTAGGTTCTCTGTCTCAAGTTCCATATGCCACCCGGGCACATGGCGTAATCGTACCGTATATCAAAAATTTCATACTGCCAAGATTGTCGCGTGGGGTGAACTATTAGGCCAGGGTTAAATTTCACATTGTCCAACATGAGGCATATTTTTACAATAGGAATGGCTTAATCACTGAATTATGTACTGTCTGCATATTCTTAAGGCACAGTTGGAATAATATTTCCATCATATTACCTATAACTTTCATCATATCAACTATAACTTACTATAAAAAGGAAAATGTGTGCATATAAAGTTATATCAAGTTATATAAAGTATATAAAGGAATATACATACACACACACATATACATATATACATATATATAAATATATATAAAAATATATATATATATATATATATATATATATATATATATATATATATATATATACATACATATACATATATTTATATATATATATATATATATATATATATATATATATATATATATATATATATATATATATATATATTTATATATATATGTATATACATACATACATACATTACATATGATACTTAACATGATAAGAGAGCCTTTCCTACAAAAAGTTTGAGTGAAAAAACCAACTTGCAGGCTCATTCCCCAGAAGATATTTTTAGTGCCTGAATAATAGCCTCAGTGGAGCACAGGGAGAAATCATAACAAAATAAGCCAAGTTTATTAATATACAAATCTCACTCAATGAACATTTAGAGATTATAAAATATAGCGGAAAACTGTCAAATAATGTTGCTGCCAAATTAATAAGCTACAAGCAGTCAGCGGAGCATGATATTCTAATAACAAAGTGTTAATAATACACACATGGTCACAGATGACTCATAAAACCAATGGAATTGTGGGTAATTTGGCAGCGCCTATTTTTTCTAGCACGGCAAGGCCTCATATCGCACATTTGAAATGACAGTTATGGCTTTCTCGTATCACATGATATAATATTAAAGCAGTGCCAGATCTAATTACCTAGAGGATAAATGTGGGTTAACACACTTAATGAGCTAGGACAGGAATAATATGCATTAAAAATGTCTAGGAAAAAAGAGGTCCATGATGGTTTTACCACATTGGCTTTAATAAAACATGAGAATAATGGACATCATAAGATGATACTCTCATGCGACAAGACTCATAAAAGGATAGTGTGGTCTATTAAAAGTAGATTCCCTCATAGGGAAATACTTAAGTAAGGAAGAATGGAGGATTTTAGATGAAAAGTTTCAAACTATGATTGGTGATATGTAATGTACTAGAAAAAAAAGTTTTTTTCAAACTTTGCTCAAAATGAAAAATTGATCTTAAAAGTAAACCTTATGGAGCCTCAATAAGACAGAAAAAGTGACAATAAATAAAATTCCAAATTCCAAGGAAGTCAACGACTGAGTGGCATGAACTTCCAATGCTTTAAATACTGTGACTCAAATAGATGAGTGACATCACTGTACCTTCCGTATGACGTTCACAGGCTTGTGTAATGTTCTTTTTGTAGGGTGGACATCTTGCGGGCACTTGATGTATGGGAGAACACCTGCTTGGAGTCTCCCCCTCCCTCCCATCTCTCTAGTGATGTCTGTCTGTGTGGGCTATATCTGTGTACTGTGACGTTAGAGTCTTAGGCAGGGGGCTCAGAGGCCACCAGACACAATATCATTCTTCATCCCAAGCACCTTCACGGTGGGCTGCGTTCGCTTTGGTTTGTCAGGATTTACGTCACTTTCAGCAGCTTAGATCATACCACAAATAGATAGACTTCATACTTCATACTTTTTTTACAGATAGTCCAAACAAGTCTTTCAGATCCAAGGTAAAGTTGGAACTGGGAAAAACTCCCTTCCCTAATTCTCCTCTCTTTACAGATAGCCCAACGAGTCTTAGAGTTGCAAGGCTTAGTGGGAACTGGGAAAAATTCCCTTTCCTAATTCCCTTCTCTTTACAGATAGTTCAAACGAGTCTTCCAGTTGCTGAGGCACTATATACAACTCTGCACATTTGTAAAGCAACCAAGCCAACAGTATATTGGTCTTGTCTGACCCACTGAAGCATCATGCCACTAGTTCACTAACATGGGCTGTTACTTCTAACCACTTCATTTGACCATTTAACTAGTCCTATCACCCCATAGCTAGCAAAGGAATAGTAAAACAATGCTAGGACAAGTAAAGATTTTGCACATAGTCCATCTGGGCTCATGTAAATTAGGGGATATTGTTTAGAAACATATCTTTAAACTGTTTCGTAAAGAAAACAAAAACATCGGGGCTAGCCCATTTCAATGCAGAGCTAGTGGAAAATTTGGGTGCTGTTGGGCCCTGGACCCTACACCTTAATGGCAGTGCCAAGACTAGGGGCTGATTCTTCTATTTCCGATCAGAGTGCACCTTCCAGTAGAGATCTGTTCTGCCTAAATGGAGTCACATTGTCTAAAACTTACTTAAATGGTTGAAATTAGGTCCAAGGGTTACTTAGCAGTTCGCCAACAGTCCACCATTCCATCACTTATCACCAGCAGCAGCAGTCTCACCATCAGGGATATGGCACTCTACCTGACGGCGCCTTCGGGATTCTCGTAATTACCGCTACCTTTTAAACCCACATTTCAGTGGTATGAAGTTTTAATGAAAACCCTTCAATCCCGAAAGCATATATCAGTAAGTCAGCTCCCCAGGTGGCCCTAATATGAATGTTTCACGGCGGAGATTAGATTGGGAAGGCAGGGAGTGTCAGCGCAGATGAGGAATGAGAGACATGTGAGCTGCAGGTTGAGAGGCACAGGACATCAATGTCTCAAACTCATCAAGCCGCCATTAAAATCATAATCAACTTTTTTAAAGCAAGCACTGGATATTTTTTAATGAATGCATAGAGTACTTACTGAAATGAAAAAGAACATTTCAAAAGGACTTGCAAAAGAGTTCTACACAAACAAAAAAGAAGTCATAATCATTATCTCTGAGGCTTCAGCATATAAATGAAAATAACAAAAAAATGACAAAAAAACTCATTAAGATATCAAATTAGGAAGTGAAGTTACTATCATTCATCTATTGGTACATACTTGATTTATATAGGGACTTTAAATGATACAATATATCTATTCTTAAATTCCATCTAAAATAGATTTCCGATGAACAAAATTTATTCACATATTTGGGCAATTTGACTGCAGTTTCAAACCTCTCTTCAAATTTGCCAGACCATAATTGGCACTGTATGGATATGAAGTGTGAAGAGAAGTATTGACAGGCCAGTGCCTCTCTTCACACATACCCAGACATTGAGACGGAGGGCAGGCTGTGGGCAACCTGGTCACATTGCATCTGGAAGTTCTCAGGGCCGTGTAGCGAGGGCCGTGTAGCCAATTAAGCCTCTGGACTATGGGGACAGCATTACATGTGGATCCAGACAGACACACAGTTCTGGACAGCACACTGTCTACTCATCACCAGCCAGGGGACCTCACACCACACCCACAACAAGGGATACTATGAAGTTTCAATTCTAAGATATGCGAAAGATTCAAAATAACAAAGTTCCAATCATGCAATGTAAAAAATATAACTAAAAACACGAAATAAAAGCAATAATAGAATACGATTAAAATTTCAAACTGCATAACTCCAATCATCAGTTCTTCATCCACAGTGTACAAAGAAATATAAATAATGAAGTTCCAATAAAACATTACACAAATTGTAAATAATTGATTTTCTTATTAGGATTGAACAAACTACCAAAAATCAGTAGTGCCAAATGATAGCACTATCATAAGCCTTTGGAAGTGCTTATTCTGAACTATTCAATAACAAATTTCCAAACACATACTACCAATTGAAAGAAACCTCCACATGATATGTTTCCGTTTCTTTTAAAGCCTTCACAAGGTCTCCTGCCGTTCAGACCCTGGCCAGATGTGGACATTCCTATGCGTTCCTCTGCCATATATTATTATAAAACCTTATCTAGAGGCGAGTGCCTGGCACCCTTGAGAATAAACACCAGAACAGATGCCGCGTCAAGTGACCATTCTATTTTCATGACCAGCCGCTCGGGTCACCTTAGACCTTTGCCACATCGCTCAAGTGTGACGGGGGAACTTGTTGTGCACTTGTCGTGTGCGTGAAGGGGATGGGCGCCCCCTGGTGGTAAATCAAAGAGGCGGCGGCCAGCTGACTTCTGGTCGCGAGCCGGCGGCTGCAGGGGTGTTGGTCGGTCAGGTCGGGCAGGAGGGGTGCAACTTCATGCAGCCCCACAGCTGCCTTCTACCCTTTAACCCACTCACACCTGGATATTTCCTGGACAAATGTCACCTGGACCTACTATAATTTTACCAATTACTTTGAAATTAAGCATACATTCATAAAGTACTTGAAAGAGAATTGTGGTTTAAGCCCTAATTAACATTTCCCCTTCAATTTTTCCCACGAAATATGCTCTGTTCACAAAGAAATAACCAAAATACTCAGAACATCTTTCAGTGCTACAGGCATGAATGGGTAAACCTCATTACATATAGGGTGTGACATGGTTTGACACATATGGAATATCTTGATAAAAAACAATATTAGTAGAGAAATATTTGACGAAAATTCACTGTTCCTGTTTGAGTGCAATTGCTTCTTCAAAAATATTTCAAATATCATTCTATTTTAACAGTTATTGTTCAAGGTTATCATACCATGAGTGCAGCTCACATGCAAATGAGTTACTCACACGCTGATTGATCAAACAGCTACTGTAGGCCAGGGAAAAAACATGAGAAATTCTCCGCTGAGCGAGTGTGTACATTTGCATGTGTCTTGACATCTCAAGTTTCCCCCGCTGGATCGAGTCACTCATATCCTCAGCAGGTTGTAATTACTCCCTCAATTCAGAACAGATCAAATCTCGCCAGGCTTTTTTACTTATTCCATGAAGACATCAATGCAATTTCCGTTTTCCATCACTTATTTACTGTTTCAGTTAATCTTTCATCGCTGCTGAGTTATTTGATATATCCTCATTTGTTACACTATACCGTCTCTTTAAAACTCATTAATGGTTTCATTATTTCTAATTACGATTAAAACAATTTTAAAAGAAATATGTTTCAGTATTGCAAACCTACATAGAAAAAGATTTTAAAAAATAAATATTTCAGCATTGCAAACCTACATAGAAAAAGATTTTAAAAAATATATATTTCAGTATTGCAAACCTACCTAGAAAACAACTTTAGAAGAAATATATTTCAGTATTACAAACCTACCTAGAAACAAGATGTGGCTACTCTAAGGAAATTTCAAATTATTTAATATATCAATGCATTCATAGGTATAGATTCTGCAGAAAGCCTGTGCTACCCTAATAACAATAACCATGTATTCAATAAGTTATTTGAAGAAGAGTTGTGGTTTGGGATTTTCTATTTGAAATATATTATCTTAAAGATGCAGGTCACAAAAGCACAGACAAAAAAGTCAGTAGCCATTCTTGGCTACTACAAGCATGGATGGGTTAAATAACGGGAATTTAGGTTAGTTCCATTCCATACCACCAGGTGTCAGGGTAACATTATTCAGAAGTTGTCAGACCCCTTTCAGAAATGACAATCAATCTTGATTCTGATTAGAAAATTTCTGACTCTCAAAGGTGTAGACATCTCTCTTTATCTCCTGACTAAGAAAGGCATAGACATCTTTGATTTATCTCTCTGCTTGGGTGATTTTGAACTCTCTCACTCTGCCCAGTGAGCTTCTCTCTATCAAGATTCCACCCTTGCAGCCTAGATGTATCAAGATCTACGCCTATCTGTGTTTCTCTAGTTGAGGGGTGCTTATTTCACAGCCCTTCTCTGTCAAGACCCAGGCGCGAGGCATCAGAACCAACAGGACAATAGCAACCATCCCCCGCCGCAGGCATCGTCCGTCCTCCCATCACTTTGCATCACAGACCAAAACAATACTATTGTGTCACAGTAACCTAAGCCTGGATGGAAGGAGTGGATCATCCCTTCCAGGGGCCGACATCTATCCTATCGATGGCGCTGGTGCCGGAGTGTGATAGCCCATTCATTCTGATAGCAAGCCTACTCAGGCAGAATAGGTATAAACGGTTTCGGGAAATTTCATGGACATTGACCACTTGCTATTCATTACCTTCACCGGAAGGTAAATAGAAAATAGACGCATCTGTCATGGAACTACTGCGGATGATAAAGATGGTAGTTTCTTTCTAAAGATTGTGCCCAGATGAAAACTAATAAAGGCGAGCTAATCAGAAAGGTCGCTGCCTAAAAATTCCCTTTGCAGGCCAGCTCGGGGGTTGATTAGAAACCTCATAACAAGACTTTGATCATTACCTAGGCAAAATAGAAATTGATCATTAATCATTTGTCGCGTCGTTTCTGCTGATCAATTTACAGGAGGGGAGTTACTATTGCCACCCTCTCACCCTTCCATCAATCAGTGAAGCATTATGGGATGGATCCCAGGAGTTGGTTTTGAAACATTGTTGCCATTATTGTGACACAGTGCCACCTAGAGGAATTTATGGTGATTAATGAGTGATGGGCACTAATTAAAGTCAACCTTTTGGGAAGGTTTAAGCATTCTTTAAGTTGTACAGCATATACTGGGAAATGCATTTAGTTTTTTAAGAAGAGCCATTCAATTCATCATTATCCAGATATTGTATCACTCTAGGGAAATATCGATTGCAAAAATTTTAAAGATGCCAATTCCTCACCACTATAGAGAATTATAATAACAGAAACAGAAAAGAAAAGGAGCAAAACCATAACTTTCTTTATATGACTGACTTCCAATTTTCCCCACACAGGACAATGCATAAATAGACAATTCCCTCAAGAATCATATTTTCAACTAGCTTACTACCCTAATTATCCTCCAAAGGCCGAAATATGTCTAGCAGAAAATTGGACAATTGTTACTAAATGTTCCGTGGAACAAATTTCCCTATGGATATCAGGGTAAATTTGTTCCAATCATTCTGTTTCATTCCACTAAGCAAGGCCCGCTCTCTTGCCTTTCTTCTCCATTCTCCAGCGCTGACCATAACAATAATTTACTGATTTTCTCACTGATGGACATATCAAAGATATCAGAAATTGAGTTTGACCAATCTCTTGGCAAGTTCAAAGGCATTATTGGCGACAGAGAGTGGTGTGATTTGCATCTTCTTCCGACCCACTAGACCATCTGGCCGTGCGATATTGATTATTTCTGTGTGGAGAGTGGCTCAAGGGAGCCAGGGGCTAACTGTCCATGCATTGGTCAATTCCAATGCCACCAGTCATCGAAATTTGATACTACAGCAAAATGCAATAAAAAAATGACTGATAAAATGTGGGGCAATGTCAATTGCAACGCCAAAGGTGTGATTTGATATTGTAGCAAAATGGAATGGAAAAGTTGATGTGAGTTGTAGCGTCTGCTATGCTCATTGTGAGATTCTATATTAGGCCATTCCAATTTATTTACTTGTCTTACGAGCTCAGGAGGTAGGAAATGAGCCATTTTAGAATATAATAAAAGTTGAAAAATGTGACTTTTTTTTTTTTTTTTTTTTTTTTTTAGAGTCTGCCGACTAGGACTGGTAGCGATACATTTCTACCAGCCTATTCTCAACTAAGTAAAATCAATAAATCCCTGTAACCTGAAGGGTGAGAGGTATACCTCCTCAAGTCTAAGGCTCTACTACAGCAATGATAGCTTCCTGTAGTTGATTGAATCACCCTTACAAAGAATATTCTTAAAACTTGCACTTTTTTTTTTTTTTTGAGTCTGACAGAAAATTTCAAAACCACTTTCGTCCGTAAGACACTAAAGGTGACTTTTTTTTTTAAAAGTCTGACAGGATTTTTTTTCCAAAAAAAGCTCGTAAGACAAGTAATTAAATTGGAGTGGCCTTATAGGTACAAAATGGTCAAGACAAACCCAGTAATCCTCAACAGTGTCTTAGGCAGCAGGAACTCATTTAAACAGTCAAACCCTCAAAAACCACACACCAGGACAACCAATATGTATGAGGAATTTTTAAGATGTTGAATATAAACAAATAATTGTAAATTTTTACCTCAGTGTAAATTCTCATTGGTATTGCTTAAGGTTGCCAATAAGTTTATCTTTATGACTGTTATTTGAATATGTTGTGGTCTACCTTGAAATTTTGCCAAATTTAGACAAGTTTCACAATTCTGCTCCGCAAGGCCTATGGTTTAGCTGCAAATGAAAGCCCTCTCCTTATAAACTCCCCCCCCCCCCCCCCCCCCCCCCATGTGCTTAGTGGGAGGTTGTGATTGTGACATATGAGGCCCTCAGAGCAAGCAGCCGTCTCCTTTCAGACAACAGCATGCAGGCAAGTATGTTGACTCTATCATGTCAGCCAGCTACAATACACCTGTCCTGCCCTAAACAAGACTGAGTGCCTCTCTCTCTACTGCCCAAAATATCGCTGCTCAGGAAACAGCAGAAAAATCCATCTTCTGCCACCTCAATCTGCTCAGGATGTGATCTGGGGGAAGGGGCGGCCCTGGTTAAGGTATAATGTGCACCCGCTGCACCGAGTGTAACCCATTTACACTTATTGTAACCTAATACAGCCTAAGAACAACCTCAAATAATTTGGTGGTATCTATAAAAACAAAGCCTCTTTTAAAATGATAATTGGAAAAAAATATAAATTAGAACCTAACCTAGATATTTTTCCTTTGAATATGTGTGTTAATTCATGCCCCAGTCTGGTCAGATAATCAGTTCCATAAATTCAGACTGTACCTTTATAGCCCTGCCATGTATTGGGTTAAAAGAATGGAAATTGATGAAGAGTGGCTATTTTAAGTTGGGCAAATCATGCAAGTGAAGTAGGATTCATGGAACCCTTGAACTATCTATTACCCCCTCCCTATTCCTGCCCCCATGCATTCCATGATGGCCCAGCCTCTAAAGGGTGAGCTTGGCTGGATGAGAAGGAACGGGAGCCTGCTAAGAGGTGTGTCTCGTTTCCTATTGTTTGTTATGTCTGGAGACAATAAACTCTGCCTTCAATGGAGATTGGCTACTCACCTGGCTGTGTAGGTTATCTAACGAGCTCCCTTAGAGACTCACCTGTGCTTCCTGAACTTATTGCTGTCAAGAGTTCTCCTGACAAATGTTTGTCAGGTGGTAGAGCTATGAATCCGCTAACAGATTCATGCCTAAAGACCTGCTTGACATGGTATACCTGAATATGACATTGGAATTAAACATTAACTGACAAAATATTTGAAAGTTGTTTGCTACTATTTGATCAAAATTTCACAAATTTTACAAATATTTTAAGATAAGTTTTTAAGTTTGAAAGACATTGCAAAAAAGTCCTACTGTTTGGGGTGCTGCAAGCATAAACAGGTTAAGACTAATAAAGTGAATCATGTATAAGTTGAACATCTTAAGACACAAAAGAAGTTCAATCTCTGCAGATGTTCAATTAGTTAAATTTTGTCTTCTTTGAACTTACGTGATCGAAAATGAATATTTGAATGAAGATAATTAACTTATACCTGGTAACCAGCTCAATGCATTCAGTTCTCATTCTCATTCAATTTCTTTTTTAAACTTGTTTTTCACTTCCATATTATTTGCATTAGTGAAATTATCTCTTCCAGAAGATATCTCCGAGTATTGATAGATTAACTCATTTACATCTGGAGCATGTGTAACTCTAATATCTCTGCCCATGCAAATGAAATTTCTTCATGAAATTTTATTTTCCTCATACTGTATGAAATGCAGTAATCAGACTCTTCATCTGACACACCTAGGCATATCTTTTTGACAAAGCTATATATCGAAAAAAAGAAAAAACAATTAACTGAAATATATCATTTCTGTTGGGATTTACAATCTTTGTTCAAATATTTTTCTAATATTGCTCTCTAACAAAGTACATGTATGTTCTAAGTGTTTGCACTTCAGGTGAAAGTGGTTAACAGCCTTGTCTGTCAGGAACCTCTTGAGTTGTTGCCCCATGGAACAGTGGGAACTTTACGGCAAGATGGCCAGATAAATGTAACCAACTGGTGTTATGAAGTTTTCCATAACCAAAATATGTAAATCCTGTGGATATCTCTATGAGGGTAGCATCTAAGTCCGGATCAGATATGGCGGGGATGCTTTCTGAACTCTGGCCGCTCTCCCTTTGGCGGGGTTCCCAGCATATTGCATGCGATTACTCACGCTGTTACACAATGCTACAGCTGACTAGTACGCCACCAGAACGGGAGGATCTAGTCCCCTATAGACCAGCGTAGATTCCCGGATAATAGAAACCTGAAAGGGCTGAACGATAGGCCTTTAACAAGAAAATCAATTCCCTAATAGAAAGTAGTGATGCCTCGGTTCACAAAGGCACCGGCCACTGATCAAACCACGGAGAACAGAAGACAAACAGAAAATATACGCCCATTACGACCGCAAAAAGTCTATTAGTTTCAAAGATTGGTTTAGGAAGATGATAGATTTAAAAATATCTTCACTCTTCAGTTTCAAGACATTGAGAATTTCAGATTAAAATGAATGATGAGTTATCGAGAGTTGGCAGGAAAATCAATAACGGTTTCTCAGAAGTTGTAAGAGAATTCATCCTGTGTGGATGTTCTTTGGCACTGCAGGAGGGGAAGGTTAAAATATATCATAATTCAATTTTTTCGCCTTCAACGTTCAAATGCATCGCTTTGTGCGAGTGACTGTCATGTTCGTCCCAGTGGGAGACGCACAGGTTTTTTGATGAGGCTCGATTGTCTAACTTCTAACGCGTGAATTCCACCGCTGACGATCCCGCCACATCATCGTGCAATGCCAATCCTGATGGAAGTGACATTTCCTCCGAGATGCAGTTATTAGCGTTTCTATTACGTTGTCACTTTTACACTCCCCAAAAATGAACCCAATCTATATGCATTGTCAAGGACAGGCAAAAGAACCAACAAGGCATCTGAAACTGACATCGGCCGTAAATAGCTCCCGCGACCGCCTCCCGCAAAGTTAACAATGTCGCTGGTGTGGTAGTTAGTTTTGTATTCTGCGACAGGGTGCCAGCAATGTTCCGTGATGAAAGACTGAGTCTATCTCACAGATTTGCAAAGCAGGGAATCATGGTGGATTAGTCGTACGCGCAGATAGAGCATAAATTTTGGCTATTGGCAGATAGGGAGATTGGCGTGCGTCGGCGCAGGCTCCTCGTTGAGATGATGATCTCTGGTTGCGGCGGAGTCTGATATTCACAGGAGATAGGTCAAGGATGGAGGGATAAGGGATATGTTCCGCACTCCCCCACCCCCCCCCCCCCCCCCCCCCCCCGGTCTTGGCATGATAGGATCTCCATGCTGTGATCTACTGGGCTTCATAACCCTACTAACTACACACACAAAGGTTTCAAAAACTATATTCCAAATAAACCAATGCATTCTGAGAGTTCCTCTTGAAATACATCTTCGGGAAAATATAATCAAAAAAGTCAGGCCTTTATCAGTATGCTGCAGGCATGAATGGGTTGAGGTCTGTGCAAAGCCTTCAATGCAGCTGATAGTGTACTATATATATATATATATATATATATATATATATATATATATATATATATATATATATATATATATATATATATATATATATATATATATATATATATACATATTTATATATATATATATATATATATATATATGTATATATATATACATATATATATATATATATATATATATATAATATATATATATATATATATATATATATATATATACATATATATATATATATATGTATGTATGTGTGTGTGTATAGATTGATTTCTTTTATATGCCAGTGGGCATTCTATCTAGGTATTTGTTCCAGCTGAATAACCTCAATGTGCAGTGCACTGAATATAAATGTTTGGATTGATCGAGAGCAGCATAGGTACACCTTACTGTATAGGAACGACCCTCTGGCTAATCCTGTGCATGGTCAAGCCAGAGTCCATGATAGACCCGATTTCCATTGATTGATCATCACTGTCATTTGTCAGTGTCTATTTGAGAGAGTGCGGCTCGTTATCACTAGTGGACTAGTCACCCACAAAATCTAATTACCTGAACTGACTTGACATTGAGCACCTCAATTCAGTGGCATCACCGAATACAATCTTTAGAATTCAACTCACTTGCCCCCCTCACCAATCTTCCAAGGCCCTGAGCAGTATGGATTAAACCCATCCATACCCAGCACTGCCAGTGGATCCCGCACATTCAAGTAGGTCTTAAAAATCACAGCTATCTTAAAGAAAGGTTGAAGGATAGTTCTTTTATGTTGAGCAGATATAGAACTTTCATTCAAATACTGTCTAGAAATGTTTTGTTTTCAAAATATTGTCACACTTATTCCCAAACAACTTAAGGAAAGGATGGGTCTTTAAGTATTTCATATTCAGTATATCATAAAGTCCTCCTCATAATTTTGAAGGGGATCTCTGAGCCCTTCCAAAAATTAGTCACCAGCAGCACAAGGGTTAAGCAAATATCTGACTTTCAGTTACATAAGAAATGGCATACTAGCACTTATTTCTATTTACTAGGATTGTGGATCTTGACTAATTACCTCTTCGAAGACTTCCAATATATAGCATATGCTATCAGCTCACCATAGATAAACCTTCACCATAAGCTGAAGTTCGAAATAGTGAAGCCTGTTATGTAATTTGATATCCTGCTTTGGTCTATAAAAAGTGAAGCCTTCAGCAGTACAACTATAAATTACTTTCCCTATCAATTCCATGATTGCTGAGGACCCGCCTGCATGATTTCCCTCAGAAATCTTAGACAAACATCACATTGACATGAAGCTAGCAGATCTAGCACATGACAGGATATGGGTCACAGAATAGGATTGACTGATATACCCTGCTTGCAGCAAATAGCGGAGCTGCATATTTGATGGACAGGCAGTAAATGACCAGCGTACAGCACTGATAACACTGCAGGCATGATAGCCATGATGGACACATCCATAGGCATCAATTGTGCACTGGGCATAATGATAATCAATTACCATTTAAGTATAAGTTTCCTAGCTTCCAGGAGAATCAAAGATGATGAATCCTTGAGAACATTTCTGATATTCATCTTTTTATTGAATGTGCATTGATCACACAATTTGAGTAGGGCTGTATAGTTCTACTTCTAGACTTATTGGGTCAGCAGAGCTTTAAATAACTTCCCATTCAGCAAGTTTATAGCCCCCTCCCAAAGCATCAAGAAGTCGGCCACTTTAATTAGACATTTGAACATGTGCTAATGCAGATAAAAACATGAGAGAATAGTTCACATGAGAGATTTGAAAGACTTTTGTAGTTATCCTGTGAAACGGCTGTCCCGCCAAATCCCGGTGATTTTCGCGATTATGAGTTGTAGCTAGGATCATTATCTCCAACTCTGATCATGATCATAGGGCGCTGGCTTTCTTTGGGGATGCGATCGGGCGGGGTAGCGAGGCCTGACTTCTAAAACATCCTGACTAATGGTCCGTCAAAAAGCACATCTCTAGCAGGGAGATTTTGATGCCTTCCCGGCCACGGAGAATAGCAGTCCGTCCACCGAGGATTTCCAAAATAAGCACCCCGTGCGAATGATTCATAGAAGACAGGCCACTGGAGAGGGGCGATCAATCCTGCCACAACCTAATCAGACGCCGCAGCAGCAGAATTCACCTTGATTTTATTAAGAGAGAACATCGTAGGCATAAGAATAGAACAGCCCAGAGGAGGGTCAGAGGGGCAATGGGCACACGCAGGTAACCAGGTTAAAAAGAACATCTGGAGAATTAGAACTTCAAGTTCTATGAAAGTTTG
>OZ012687.1:6854232-7017232 GCA_963942565.1 Maea johnstoni | reverse complement strand
AAAAATTACAATCTATTTAAACTTTCCACCCCGTGTCCCATGGCCAAAGGACATAACATGTTTGTTGGTGTTAACCATTCTACCTTATGCTCTGCTATGTAAGTGTGTGTGTGTGTGTTTGTGTGTGTGTGTGTGTGTGTGTGTGTGTGTGTGTGTGTGTGTGTGTGTGTGTGTGTGTGTGTGTGTGTTTGTGTGTGTGTGTATGCATGTATGTTTTTACTCAAACCACCATAATACATTACTGGACTATGTAAGATAAGCACACCATAGATACCTAACTATTCTATTTTTTGTGCTAAAAGACATACAGGAAACAAACATCATATTCTGCATGCCTAATTCTGCCTCTCCCTCGTCTGCCATGCAGGAATCCCCCAATTAGCCTGTAGTGTCTCTGCCACCACCACCACCACCACGAGGTACTAGCATACATCAGCCTGGCATCTGTCAGTCTCTCCCAGGGTCAGACCCTAGCCTGCCTGCTTACACTACCACCACGCCAACACACGTCTTTTTACCTCTCTTAATAAACTTCTCCTCCTCAGGGTTAATTACCCAGCACGGCAGATATACTTGAAAAAGAGGCTGCGAACGTTTGCCCTGGATCGCCTGTATATGTAACTGTCAAGTTGTTTACGCAATGAAAAAGAAAAAGAGGAAACACCAGGTTTTTATTTTTGCACTTTTGTCCAAACTGCAAAGAAGCACACCTGCAGAGAAATATATACTTAAATAGGTATAGATCTAATTTAGATTTTCATGAATGCATTTTGCCAAGAAGATGGTATTTCTTGGTTAATGATCTACAAATGCATGCACAATTAGCTTTCTCCCTCTCAAAGACCACAGCTCCTGCCAATTTGACAACCCCCAACCCCTTAAAATTATGGCTCCTTGTTTTCAGTACCATTTTTGGCTGAATTTAAATGGTAGGAGACTCCTCTCTATGGTATGAAAACACTGCATTGATACCCTCATGTTGAATGTTGTGAGAGCCTCCCTTACCAAATGTGTAGGGGGCTGATGGATAGCTGAGTGATTTAAGGTATCAGCACAGATTGCTTGCTGTCTCTCACCACTGCCGAAGGCTCTAGGTGTGAATCAAGCCTGAGGCATATGAGAAAGTTAGCAGTGTCTTATGGATTGGTCAGTGGTTTCCAGAGTGACCCCTGTTCCCTCCACCATTAAACATAGGCTCAGCCTTCATATGAAGGGTCAGCCCCATAAGGCAATGCCACTAACTGCCATTCTCGATGGTCCTAGGTTTAAATCCAGCAAAAGGCATTTTAAAAAGTTACCAATGCCTGTGACTAGTCAGTGCTTTTCCCTTGGTACTTAGGTTTCATCTGTAACTAACAATTGGCAAGTTATGATTAAGCATTGATAAGACACAGCAAGTGAAACAATTCAAACCACAGAAATAATGTAATCACAAGTACAGAGTACACTGTTCACCTACTGGCTCTGCGAGTCCACAGCAATCCTGCCAGTCACCTCACACCTTCACAACCCTGCTGATTAATTCAGGATGAAAACCAGAGCCACTCAACTGAGTCAGAGGCAATTAATACCACCCAGAACCCGCCACCAACCCAACAACCGACCAATCAGCCGCCAGCCTCCCCGGGTAATGAACCGGCCCAGCAACACTTGAAAGGTTTTTGTGTTGACTGCCTGATGACTTAATTGCCAATATTTGATGTAAATGTCTCTGTCTGGCATTATGGCATATGCTGGCAGTCAGCTTAAGCCAACTTTCTATGACCATAACTCAATAATATGAATCAGAGATATTACGTAGCCTGTGCCAATGCGAGGGTGGACTCACTGTGGTAAGGTCTGTTTGGTGCCAATGGCTATGAATTCATTGACCCATTTCCTCCCAGAGTTCTTGTTGAAATTTACCTTCATCAATACATTTGAGAAAGTACAAATGGATGCAATTATAAGGGTTCTCACAATCAAAACTTGGCAGGGAAGTTGAGATTTTTGGTTTTGAGCTATAATCTGGTGTAGTCCTTTCCTCTTTCAGTGACCTGATCAATCATTTTATTTTTTTCATGCTTAAACTAATCAATCAATCAACTATTGATTAATTGTTTTGCAAATTCTGTGACTTGATAAATCTTTTTCTTGCCTTGATCGGTAGTTCTACCAATTCTGCCTACCTAGTACCGATGCTCACAAAGCCATTAGAGTCTGTCAGTAGAAGAGGGCACTCAGGACAGAGGGGGCTTTAACTGCAGACCATTTTTAGGCGGCTGTTGTTTTAGCATCAATGGTGTCATCTCTGTTGTTATTCTCCACTGCCACACAAATATGCCATCAGTCAGCCTGTCAGAACATATGTTGACATTTTCCCCCGTCCATTGCACCAGGGCAGGCAGGCAGCACCTAGGGGGCAGCACTCGTCACCAATGCCAGCCAGGCAGCCTGTTCTTCGCAGGTCAAATAACCTCATGGCAGGTAAAAACTGTACAGGTGTGTTTAACTGTTGCATTGTCACACTGTGTGACAGAGGCTTCAAAACATGTGACAGGCCAAATCCAACCAGCACTGCTTGACTGAGCTAACTCTCAAACAGCATGGCCAGTTATGCATTTCAGGTATGTCCTGTATTAGGGATTTCACAGAAATTTCATTTAACATGTCAACTCCATAAACTTGAGTTGTCTTGTTATTGTAAAATGCCACTATCGTTGATTTGAAGCCATGCATGATAGTTCCAACTGGTGACAATTCTTTCTTTGTCGCACATCAGCCACTATAATGGCGTGCTCCAGGACCAATATATGCTTAATTACTAACTTATTTTCAAGATTATCAAAGGTCCAGGTGACATTTGTCAATGAGATCCCCAGGCATGAATGGGCTAAAATGAATCCCATCATACTAGTTGAATGCCAAATCTCTTCTCACTCACAGAGATGAATTAAAACTCAAGACATCAATCTTGTTGAAAGGGAGAAAAGTTTTTGTAAGTAGCTTAATTTCCAAATGGATTGGGTGAGAGCGCCAGCATGGCTGCTTCTCCCCTTTCACCATAGTGACACAGGATAGGGCTTCTATTTGTTGATCCTTCCAAATAAGCCATTTTCAGGAATCCGCGCCAGAGATGTTTTTCTTGTTTTGCCAAATGCATTAAGCGTTCGTTGGGGTGTCTCGGTCTCCGACAGAGGAGAGTTCTCCAGGAAACAGGAGAGCTCTACTGGCAGCGCTGGGTTTCTTTTGTAGTACTCAGTGTGCCCACTGGTACAAGATTATCGGATTTCACAGCAATTGCTAGTTTGGCGATCTGGTCCTGGGGCTAGACTCCAACAGCTGACAGTTGTACCGGCTGCAGAGAAAAGTTTCGCTTGGGTGCCTTGCCTAGAGTTAAAGCCTTCATAAATACATTTACGCTGACTCATATAGAAAAATACACAAGAAGGGGGTGTTTCAGAGGTTTTAAAAAAAACTTTCAGAAAAAACACTTGCAAACTGGAGATACCACTTTTATTTAATTATTTTGGAAAGAGGGGATTGGGTGGTTCTGTAGTTTAAAAATGCCCTCATTCAGAGAAAAGTACACCTGAATAGTAGAAATAGCATGTTTTGAGAACTGAGTTTTAGTGATTAGAAATACTGATACATTAAATATGTATTAATGAGGCCTTCAGATATTCCTGTATAAGAAATATAACAAACGTGTCTCATGATTTATGCTTGCCTATTTATCCTGCCAACGGCTTAAGAGTATTGGACCATTTTGAAGACATCTTTGAAATGAACACATTTTTTGGTAAATATCTGAAGGCAAAATTGACAGTGATAACCCAGACTATTTTTCTATAAATCATTGAGTGAGTTCATACATTTTTCTCAAGTCCTTTTAAAAGGTACCATAGCATGCAGAGGCCACACTTGAAGGAGCGAGTCTGAAAGGGTTTAACCTGGCCATTAGAGGTGTCACCTACGATATGTGTAAACTATCACATAATGGACCATCAGGTGACGATCAGCCTCCAAGCCCAAAACAGCCTTACTGGTCAGCGCTAAAAGGCACAGGAAATTCCTGCCCCAGCTGCCGTCTAAAGAAAATAAATCAAGGATTTGATTCCGTTAGACGCACGCTCCTGTATTTTTTCGCCTTGAGGACAGAGCTTTCATGCTTCCCAAGACAGCTGCCTCCTCCGAGCTATCGGTTTGTGCGGTGAGATTTCAGCAAACGTTGGAACAGTGGTAAAGAGCTCCTCTTTCTCCCTGGTGGCCTGTTTTTGCCGAGACCAATCGCTGTGTATGCAATGAGAATGGTGTTTTTCCTAAGTGTGGCACTGACCCCAGAGAAAGTGGAAGAAGAGGTGGCTGGCAGGTCTGGATCTGAAATTAATTGTCAGCTTCCACTGGAGCTACAACTACAGCATTATTAAGTCGTTGGAAAGGAAATGAACCTTTATCAAGTGGAATTTAGTTAGCTCGTCATCACCTGGGCCTCATAGAGGGATTCAGCCCATCAAGCATTGACCCTTTAATTGTCATTTCTACCCTCCATACAGGGTTCTCATAAGTATTGACCCTTTAACTACCATGGCTACCCTCAACACAGGGTTCGATTACCAAGTATTGACCCTTTAACTATTATGGCTACCCTCAACAAAGGGTTCACTTACCAAGTATTAACCCTTTATCTCTAATAGCTACCCTCAACACAGGGTTCTCTTACCAAGTATAAACCCTTTACCTATCATGGCTACCCTCAACACAGGGTTCTCTTACCAAGTATTAACCCTTTACCTATCATGGCTACCCTCAACACAGGGTTCTCTTACCAAGTATTAACCCTTTATTTTTAATAGCTACCCTCAACACAGGGTTCTCTTACCAAGTATTGACCCTTTAACTACCATGGCTACCCTCAACACAGGGTTCTCTTACCAAGTATTGACCCTTTAACTACCATGCCTACCCTCAACACAGGGTTCTCTTACCAAGTACTGACCCTTTAACTACCATGCCTACCCTCAACACAGGGTTCTCTTACCAAGTATTGACCCTTTAGCTATCATGGCTACCTTTCCATTTTCATCAAGTAGAATTTAATAAGTCAGCATATCATCACCTCAGCCTCATAGAAGGCTGCGACAATTAAATATTGACCCATTAACCCTTCCAATACTGAGGCTACTACACATGTGCCATGGTTTCAGTCTTATTTTCAGATTTTTAGCATCATTTAGTATTTGCCAAATTAGCCACAAGCGGCATAAGGGTTAACTCTCATGGCGACCCTCCTAACAGGGGTTTATAGCAAATATTGATCATTCAACTCTCATGGCTTCTTTGTACACAGGGGTCTAATAGAAAATGTTAACTCTTATAACTGTCATGGCTTCCACTCCACAGGGGTCTAATAGCAAACATTCTCATTTACCCAAGCCAAAGGTAACAAGGCATAAACCACATACACCACAGCTTCTGAGCAGCGGTCTAAATAGCTTGTACCACAGTTGACTGCCTTGCACTTATCAAATGCTGAAAATGACTGGCTTTTGGTGGAAAACTTTGACCAGTCATGGCCATCCTCCACATATAGGGGCTTAATGACCATTTTACTCTCATCGCAACCCCCCAACCCTTTTACTTCCGTGACTATCCTACCATTATATTTGCCATGTATTAGCCCTTTCCCACTCATGGCTACCCTCACATAGAGGTCTCAACAAGTGAGTGTTCAATTATCACCAACATTAACTCCTACTACCCTCCACACAGGGTCCTGATAGTCTAAAACCTACCAAGCGTTAACCTTTTACTACAGCATAGAACCTATCTAGTATTATGATACCCTTTAAATCTCAACATTGGTACCAAAGCCTTCTACCTCTAAATCAATCAAGTGGACCCCTTAAGCCTTTGAATAAATGATTGAATGAATAAATAAAATGAATAAATAAATAGATGAGTGGATGAATGAATAACTAAGTGGCGCACAAAGACACAACTTTCATTCCAAAAATTCTTTTCTATTTACAATAGCTATATTAAGGTATAGGAATGTGTGTCAGATCTGCCATCGGAACTCTGAGCACAATTAACACCACCTCAATTTTGTGAAGAGATCCCCAGGACATAGTCTTAGCCAGCAGGGCGTCTGGGTGTCTTTTTGGACACCCAAACCCTTAAAAAGCAACCCTCTGGACACCCAAATTATTTTGTGAGGAATTTCTTAAAATGTCAATCTCAAGCATATAATTTGACATTTTTCATCTCCATGTAATTCCCATGACATTGTATAAGGATATCATGCCTTATTTTGATAAATCTATATATGGTTATGGTTGAAATCTAAGAATATTGTGGTACCCCCTAAAATTTATGACACCCAAAAATTTAACAATTGCCAATTTTAGGCACCCAGTTTCTAAATCCTGGCTAAGTCCCTGCCCCAGGAAATTGTTGTTTCTATTCTCCAACATTTATGGTACACTAGAGGCACAAATAAGAAAATATCACACTCTGAGACTGATGAAGAAGAGGCCTTCTAAAACCAGCAATCAAGAGTAAGAAGCCCTGGCCTATCATAATCCCCTCACACCAGTCAAAATCTCCATCGCAGTTGATTCATCAAGTGCCAAATGTAGACTCCTAGAGAACCACAGAGACCGCCGTGTCAAAAGTGAATCAACAGACATCCCTCAAACCCAGACCCTTCAGCGAACAAAAATGTTTGTGATTAATTAATACGTCAGGACATTGTTGTTACATAATCCTTCATCCAGGCATTGCTGAGAATGCGAAGCGTTGTTGTTTGTTAACATTCTGTGTCTTTCTGGCAGAACCATTACTCATGGCGCATTGAGATCTCGGCAAATGTATTTTCTGGTAACTGGGTTTGGGATTAAGCACCCTGTCAACGCGTCACTCCCTCACTGATTCAAGGATAATCTCAGATCCTATCAAATACTACGTTCACCAGCACATGGAAAGTGCTAGGGCGTAATATAAGACTGCCGAAAACGAAAACGCTGGTATGTCGAAATGCAGAAACCGTGCCGCAAAGGACCCCAAATTTGCCTCACACCATTTATTTTCTGAAAATCATTTATTTTATCAGTATAACTCTAGATTTGTTTGATTGTTTTTCTAACACATCAGCGATGAGGCTTTTCAGGGGTTGGGGAATCTGATCTGACAGGTCTGCCCCCACTACTGGTAGTCGGGCTACCAACAGGGATAGGGTGTCATGTATTCTGGGGCTGTTATGAATCACAGGATAACAGTGCTAGGTTTATAGGAATGATGATCTCTTTACCAGCAAGTCAAGGACATCACGCTAATAATATCTTATCATATTTATTCTGGTTGATAGAGGAAATCAACAGAATCATGATGGAAAACTGGGTTTCATGCAAAGAGGGAAATGCAGACAGCAATACACAGATAGAAAGAACCGAACAGTAGAGAGAGAGAGAGAGAGAGAGAGAGAGAGAGAGAGAGAGAGAAGAGAGAGAGAGAGAGAGAGAGAGAGAGAGAGAGAGAGAGAGAGGAGAGAGAGGAGAGAGAGAGAGAGAGAGAGAGAGAGAGAGAGAGAGAGAGAGAGAGCAAGAGAGAGAGCAAGAGAGAGGAGAGAGAGAGAGAGAGCGAGAGAGAGAGAGAGAGAGAGAGAGAGAGAGGAGAGAGAGAGAGAGAGACAGATAGACAGAAAGAGAGAGGGAGGGAGAGACGTAATACATCATGATGATCAAACAAACTAAATGTATCCTCCACTATCATTCAATTATTTCCGCTGCTAATCCCTTATCTTGATGAGGCTCCAAATAACATGCCCATCAACCAACTGTCACAAGAACAATTATCTACATATCACCAATTTTTGTATTATTGTTTGATCAACCAGTTCATGGAGCCTCAGTTATGTTAATGCTAAGTTAACAAGTACCAGTAAAGCACATTACTTACAAGGGTAATGTGCTCATTGACCTTTGTACTGCAAATAGTTCTCTCAGTTTAGAGCAGATACATGCATAGATAAGGGATGAAATGGAACAGAGGGAGAGGAATGTGGCTATGGTGGGTTCTTTGAATGTATAATGACTATATTTGTGGATTATTCAACCCTAGAATCTTTACTTTCCATCTTTTCTCTATTCCAACTTAGATACAGATGGTTTTGAAATGTATAAATCCTATACATGGAATTACATGTGATGTTACCTAAAACCAACCCCCACTATTTTATCATGCACTTAATTTCCTGGCATTATTTAACCAGGGGTGTTTATGGTTATTTACTATACCACATCATGTTCAGGCTGTTGTGAATGGAGATCCCCAGCAAACATCACCCTATCATCCCATTGTATTACACATGGTTAGTAAAGGGCTCCCCTGAGTGTTAGTTAAGTCCCTCATAAAATCCATATGGCATCCTACCTACATTCTCCACCCTCCCCTAAACAGGACCCCTTAATCACTCTAGCATGACTCTCATAACAACCCCACTATGAGGGTATCTCAGGATATCACTACATGCTATGTAATCAAGCTCTTTTATCTAACCCTCATACCAAGCATTAGTGTTGGGACGATCATCGATTATAATCTACGCTTACTCGGTTGCCTCTTTCATAATGATTTATCGATAATGAAACTGGTTATCGATAATAATCGGAAAATACGACACCTAGCGGCGAAACATGAAACTAAAAAATGGCAAGTTGTCAGCTTTCTCGCAATGAAACTTAAGCTCCAAAACACAAGAAAAGGTAGTAAAAGTGTTCCAAAATGTAAAAAGATTATTGGTCCTACGAATCATATACTGGTATTCAGGTACCAATCCAAATTATGCATGTTGGGGATGCAAGCTGGAGCAGATCGTAAGAGCTTATTTGGTGCACTTTCACTCTTTCTAAGGAGTGTTACAAAAGGTGCACATGTTTCAATTTGCACTCTAGGCCTGTACCCCAATTACCGAAAGAGTGCGATGACTGATTATGATCGATAATCGATCGGTTGGCTGTAACTGATTATCGATTATGAAATTGCAACCGATTCCCAACCCTACCAAGCATGGATTTCCTCATTCCCCCTTATCCTCTTTACCAGGCCAAGCCCCTCCATCCCTTCTGGCTTCCCATGTGGGAGGGTATTTCTATGTGTCCCACACTTGGCATGTTATCTATACCTGCCCCCTACCCCCTCCTACCCCCTCTCTTTACCAGGCCATTAGCTGCTCCACCCCTTCCCCTGTGAGAGGGTATTTCTATGTGTCTCATACTTTGCATGTAATCTATCCCCCCCAAACCCCACCCTTCCCCACCACCCCCATCCTACACCCCTCTTTACCAGGGCCATTAGCTGCACCACCCCTTCCCTGTGAGAGGGTATTTCTATGTGTCCCATACTTGGCATGTAATCTATACCTGCCCCCCTACCTGACCTCTCTCATCTCCCCCTGGCCTCGCCTTCACTTCCCCCTGAAGATGGAGCTGTGGAATGCTAAGTCTCCCTCAGTTCATCCGCTAATTGCTGTTGGATAGACCGGATGGAATACCAGGCAGCAGGGCTGCAGCACCCTAGGAACAGGGTGCCATCATCCATCTGACGCCCTATTTAATGACTAATTATGAGCCTGTCATCAGGGTATATACAAACACTGCCTGCTGGATACAAGGCAGACTTTATCAATACAATTATGTATGTTTAGTTAATGAGTGTGCTCTAACTGTATCTCTGACTCTTTGACTCTTTCTCTCTCCCACGCACCCCTTCTCTCTCTCTCTCTCTCTCTCTCTCTCTCTCTCCTCTCTCTCTCTCTCTCTCTCTCTCTTCTCTCTCTCTCTCTCTCTCTCTCTCCACATTTAACCTTTAATTCTTTCCATCTACTGAGCATACCATATCTAGGTCTACTCATATAAGTAAAAAATATCTATATTTGATATTTCTTTGAAATATTGATAAACATGTGTGGTTGTCACTTGCAGCTGACAGTATGTTAGTAGGAGATTTGTTTCAACTTTTCTTTGGTATCTATCAACATCATGAGTGTACTGCTGTGTATCATGGGGATCGTGGGGTTTCTACAGGATACATTAAGTTCCAGGTATCTCTGACCCCCTCCTCCCTTCTCTAGGGCCATATCCTATGACCTGCTGACATATCCAGTGAACAGGCAGGGGGTGTGCTATTATCTTCATTAAGGCATTACATAAGGTTGTGGTGTAACACTGACCCAAACACACTCAGCCAACAGCACAGACTACCAGAGCCCAGGCTTAAAGGATGAACATGTGCATAAGGATGACTAAATCATGCTTGGACGTCTAAATAATGTGAGAATAACCTTAAGGTTGAGAAATAATTCGAAAAATATGGACCTATAGCTGTAAATCTTGTTATTTTCAGAAAACATGGGCCCCCGGAACTCATAAAAATTGTGATCATCAAAAAGTGTTCCAAATTACTGAGAATTTTTGGTATAAGAGAAACCCTAGTGACTCAAACATGCTTGGAAGTCTAATAGATGTGAGAATAACCTAAGGGTTGAGAAATGATTACAAAATGATTCAATTGAAAGATAATGATTCATAAATCAGAAATATGTGAGGATATCAGTGCTCTAGAGAATGGCTCACTGACTAAGAAAAAAGAAACACTTTATATTAATAGAATTGTCACTTATAAAGCGCTATTTCCATTGAACTGTTCAAAAGCGCTAAACAATCATAGGATAAAATATAACTTGTTGCAAGGGAAGTTAAAGAAATAATAGAAAATAAATACTTTCAATGGAAAATAAAAATTCTAACACACAATGGTATGTCTTGCCTCACAAAAACAATGAATTATTATTTTTTTCTCACGAAAAATTTGATTTATTGAAAACTAAATCATTGATGACAACATGGTGATACCCCAGCTGAATTTAATACTTCTTAACAGTAATTCAATAAGAGATATTGGCTTATTAATCAAATACATTAGCAATTAATTCCCAACTGTTTACTCTCATCATTCTTGAAAGAACAATTGATCATAACAAACGAATACTGTCAGAACACTGAATTGGATCAGTCATTTAACAGACTATAGGATCATTGAATGGCTACCGAATGAAATTTTGGTTGATTTCTCTAATCAATAGTTTGAAATAAAAGCATCATGATTTACCTCAAAATTTATCTTTCAGAAAATGTTCAGTTTTGCACAGAAAATGCTACTTGTTTTGCAATATACCATTAATATCAGATTTGGAATCTTCAAAGATATAGAAATGTTCTTGGGAGTTGATTTTCGTTAAAATTTTTTTTTAAATTTCTGTGATTCATAAATCAAAGTAAACATATCTGGATGAGACTGCTATGGAAGTACCTGAGCTTTCAAAAAAGTTTTGCGGGGCAAAGTTCTGTGCTGGTGGAATCAATCATCATCACCAAAAAGCCTTGTTGATGCACCATCAAATGGCCTATAGTAGATGAGACCCTGGTGTATCTCTGCTCCAGTTTGGGCACTGATACTCCACAATGCATACATGACATCCGGGGGTAGCAGCGAGGATGCTGTTACGGAATGAGTGGGCTGAGTACACCACTCAGAGGTCAAATAAATGTGACTGTTCCGTACCAAATTACTCCAAACACATCCAACCAGAATAAATAGTACCATTCTAAAGAAACAAACTTGTCAGGATTCTCATTGACTCAACGCAACAGTCACAGAATGGATTTCTGCTCCTTCCGCAGCTGAATCCTTGGATTACACCACAAAAAACACGAACTACTCAAGTGGATAATTTGCAGGGCGAAAACTTTAGGTTATATCCCAAAATTCCTTACCTCCTCAAGTAGATGACTTGATGGCTAAACTCTTGGATTACACCCCAAAAAACCTTGCCTACTCAAGTGAATAATTTGAACGTCAAAAGGCATAGATCTTAACTAGAAAAATCTGTACCTACTCATGTGTAAGATTTACATGGCAAAAACATTGGCTTATCTCCCCCCCCCCCCAAAAAAAAAAAAAAAAAAAAGAAAATACCAAACCCATTCAAGAAGAAGATTTGCATGGCCAAATACTTCAAGTTATTCCACAAAAATGCTCTTCAAGTCAAGTTATGATTTGCTAAGGTGATGTCATGGGCCTTTATTGCTACCAAATGTGACCTAATAAACCCCAAGCGCCATTGGCTTTCATTAAGAATGAGAAATACCTCTCCTCATAGCATCAAACCGCAATTGTCTTAATGGGAAATGTGCTTCCTCTATAAAGATGTCAGGAGTTCCGTGATAAAGATTTTAACCTCAACATCACGAGGGCAGTATGTGTAGGAACTCGGGAGTACTATAAAGATTTAACCTGAACATTGCTAGGGGCAGCATATGTAGTGTGAAGCAGTTGGAAGCAATATATAATACCATGTGGCTAAGGAAAAGTGAGACTCAGATGAAAACCTCAACTCTCTGAATGCAGAATCTAGTAGAACATTAAAATATTAACCGTAACATTACTGAGGAAGTTTGTGACAGAGTGTGAAGCAGTCAAAGACAATATACAATAATATATGTTTAGAAAACATGAGATTTGGATGAAAACTTTGAATCTCTCTATGTAGGAACTGGTAGTAAGTGTAAGATTTTACCTGACCATGACCGGGGCAGCATGTGATGGAATGGGAAGCAATCATAGGCAATAAAAAATATCAGGTGGCGAAGAAAAAATAGGACTGATAAAACGAACTTCAGTGAGTATAGGAACTTGTAGTGTGATTAACATTTACCCTGAACATGACATGGCAATACATGAAGGAAATGGTAGCATGATAAAGATTGAACCTGTACAGGGCTAGGGCAGCATCTAAAGGAACTGGAAGGAGGCTGGGAGCAGTCTGCAGCAATATATAATACCATTCAGTGAGGAAAACAGAAACTCAGGATGAAAATAACTAACTTGGGTGAGTAGGACCTAGCAGCATGATTAAGATTAACCCTGAACATGACTGGGGCAGCATCTAAAAGAACTGGAAGTATGCTGGGAGTCATCAGAGGAAATATATGATATCATGTGTTGAGGAAAACCGAGACTTGAATAAAAACATCAACCGACTGTGGTGTACCCGGGTGAACTATTCCAACTAGAGTTTCCACAGAAGTCCTCCGCATGCTGTATGTATTCCAACTGAATAAACTAGAAAGGCTTGCTGAAAAGAGTACTCACCACTTATCCACAGCAGGGGGAGTGGACTTGGTAGTTTTTTTGATGTTGACGTTGTTGTTGTTGTATCTGCAATGTGAGATAAGATGAGAGTAAAGTATCTGTTATTGGCTTATTATTCGCATCCAGCAGCCTCCATGGGAGGGGTAGTAGAGTATACGAGAGATGACATCCTATCCAAATATATCAATGACAGTGCAGAGCTAGGAGGAGAGGGGCGCTCGCTCGCTCGTTACTGGCAAATTACAAATCCAGGAGGCGCACACATCAACCAGGATGGGCTCCACGGCGGATCTCTCTTCCTCAGGCACGCGGGGAGGCCGCCTGAAAAACATGCCGCTAAACTTGTTCCTGCCAATGGCCAGATGTTTGGAATGGCAGACACCACTTAGCGGCTGCTATGCCAGTTCCAGGGCCAGACTGTATATATTATACACCAGGACTATGTGTATTCAAAAATGTGAGCTAAGGGGTCCCAGTAAGGCTTAGCTGCCTAAGCCACAGTACTGATGCCGGTAACACATTTATCTAGCGTTACAATAATTCCAGCCTGGGTTTGATCGATCCAAGTTATGCCTTACAACAACTCCTGTGACGTTCAACATGTTTCTCGGGAGGAGGTTCTTAAGAGTAATCACAACTTGATATATTCCCTGTCACAACCACAGATACTCATTGTGCCAGGTTTCATATCTACATACAGAAATAAAACATAAATAAACTATCAGTACTAAAAGTTATATTAAGCTTGCTCAAAAAACATTTCTAAAAAATTATTTTTCTTAACAATGCACATATTACCAGGTAACCTCTTATTATTAGCAAACAAATATTTTGAGACATTTTTAGAATTCAGGAGCCATTTTGTAGTCTTCTTTAGGTTAAAGACTTAATGCTCATGACACACGAATAGCAGAGGTTATAAATTTATTTTTTTCAATCTGTGATCCAAAAGTTTGGTAGGCTAATAGAAATATCAATAAATAAGGTAAAATTTTACACACTTCACACTACAGGGACCGACTTGCCCGGGGCAAGTGCGAGCGTGAAAAAAACGATTTCGGGCAAGTTAATGGCCGACTTGAAAAGCCCGAACGGTCAAGCTAATATTCCCACTTACTTGTGCTCGAAATATTGCCAACTTGATCATTGCGCCAAGCTAGTAGCGCTATCGACAACCCGAGGAAATATTGATAAAAGTCAAGCTAAATACTAACCACAACGCCACTTCTAATAGATCGTTATACCAGCAATCCCGTCCGGTAAATAAAGAGCCATTTTGAAATTGATCGAAATCACGTTCATGGCGAGATCATCAACGTGATTTCGGTCAATTTCAAAATGGCGCTTTGTTTACCGGACGGGATTGCTGGTATAACGATCTTTTAGAGGGGAATAGAGGTAAGTTCGTTGCCGCTTCCATACATGTAGCCGCAAACCCACACACAACCTGAAAAGTTTCGTATTTGGTACCTTTTTTCATGAATTTTTTCTTTAGTTATTTGCCGATGTTAAGTTAACAAATTATTGCTTTTTATTGAGTAAAACTAAGATCTCTGCCGTCATTTTGAGATTGTCATTCCAAACTAGGATGTCACTGTGTAAATGATAAAAAAAAGTGCAAAATAACATTTTTCTTTTGGGCAAGTTGATTTTTTTTCGGGCAAGCAAAACTTGGGGTCGCTCTACCCGAATGGGCAAGTGCCTTCAAAAGTTAATGTCGGTCCCTGCACTAACAAAAGTAAAAACAAAACAAAAACAAAAGTCAATATTAATCAAGAAACAAAAGTCAATATTAATCATGAAACAAAACTCTTGAGCAGTCATGTTGAGTTAAAGATTTAATGCGCAGCTTAATTATCTTGCTTAACTGAATATATGCAATTGTGGCATGGTAGCAGTTGCGTTGGTCAAGTGGTTAGCACGCTTGCCTTCGGCGCAGACGATCCAGGTTCGATTCCCGGTGAGGGCGCAGAAAAAGAAAATTTATTTCCTTGCTGCTTCCCAGTGCTTCGGAGGGCACTGTAAGCCATCTGTCCAGTCGGCCAAGAGCCTTAGTAGCTCGCGTTTCTTGTAATTGATATACCGACTTAAAATAAAGATTACATTTACATTTTTTACATTCATATTTTTTTGACGTCAATCTTATAAAATTCCAAGTAGGCTTGAGGACAACAGTGCCAGGTTATATAATACATACTTAAAATAACTACCCTGATAACATTCCTTTCCTTTTACTGTTTTCTGGTTGTCACTGAGAAATCGACATGTCGCCATGGTTTATCAAAACACATATTTGTCATTGACCTTATTTCAACATTGACTGTGGTTTTTGACAGGACATGGTTGAGCAAAGATCTAGTGATTCAGACAAGTCCTGCATACCAACAAACCACAGGCAATGTGCAACTCAACGGAACACCGGCACAATAACGCACTGACAGGAACCAAAGGAAGCAGCTGCCTCTTGTAATGTGCCGTGTCATCACATTGCATGTATCATATATATATATATATATATATATATATATATATATATATATATATATATATATATATATATATATATATATATATATATATATATATAGGGCTCTCACGAATACAGAAGTTGGCGAATACAAATGTATTCATGACTAAAGGGTCACGAATACGAATGCTAAGTATTCTTAGAATGCCAGCTGATTCTCCCTTATTTGGAAAGATCTGCTCAAACGATCTGAAAACCAGAGCGCCGTTTTACCTTATAAGGATAGAACCATTCCCCAAGCTCAACCCGTATCAACCGGTATAAGTAATCGTGCGCCCACCGGCATAAATAATCGTTCGCCCTAAACGTAAAATGGAGGCACTTCAAAACACAATATTCGTCTGTATTGGAATATGCAAATGCGTATATTTGAATACTATTTGCATCGCGGCAATCCGCGGTGCAGCGACTATACGAGTGTATTGCGGGAGCCCTATATATATATATATATATATATATATATATATATATATATATATATATATATATATATATATATATATATATTTATATATATATATAAATATATATATATATGGCTTAGCATACCTATGGTGCGCTATGCTAATATTTGAACCAGAATGCACACCTCTTCTTGGTATACATAACACAATAATGAAATTGTGTTAATCCCATTCGCACTATCTTGATCTTATGCATTGTCCTTTGCTGTGTTTACATCCAGCCCATGTAGTGTGCCTGCTTGAGCCTCTCCTCCTCCAGGGTAATCATACTGATTGCACACAGGCACCACAGAGAGTAGTCACAGGGACCTATCAATCTATCTATCTCTTCTGGGGCACGTATAAAGCATATTGAATACCAAAATAACATATGTTTGAAATCGCATTCATGGACAGTCCATGAATCATTTCTTAAAGCAATTAGATATAGAGTTGTAGGTTTGTCAATTGAATTACTATGATGAGTAAATTTCAAGTGGTCAGTAATCACACTGGAATAAAAAAGAAATTTAAATTGCTTTTGAAAATAACATAGGAAAAAAACAGGAATATCATATTGGAGAGATAGTTGTTTGTGTTTGTCAGGTTCTTATGACCATTCCACTATTAATCATTTTTCTAAATTTGCTTTTGTCAGGGATATATCAGCAAACTATTAAGGGATATTTGGGGCGCTACAGGCATGAATGATTTGAATCATTCAACCCTTTCTCAAGCTTGGCAGATGATTTGAAGGATAATTTTAAAAATGAAAATATTTTTCAGAAGGTTATTCTTTGTAATTGAACTACTTAAAACTTTTCTCAAAATTCTGTCTAGTCAATGACATATTCTGTATAACAGGATAAAAGGGTTAACCCATTCATGCCAATAGCATTTAAAAAGACCAGACTATGGTGGTGATTTCTTTATCATAGATGTAGACAACTATATCAGGAAGGATTCTTAACCCATTAATTTATGTCGTGGCCAAAAACAGCCTAGTAATATTAGTGAAATCTTTCAGTTTCAGAGGAAAGCAAAGTTTGGAAAATATTTCAAGGGGAAATGTTGATCAGTCCATCATCAACAACCCTCCTTCAAATATTTTGTAAAATGATTGAATCACTCTTAATTTCCAAATTATAGTCAAAAGTATCAGAGATAAAGACTGTTTTTTAAGGGTAGCTCCCATACAATATTGGGTTAACCATCAGGCAGGAGTAGCTGAGTGAAAGCTCGATCCATCAGAGCGCCATAACGCACACACTGTCTCCCATTGGTGCATTATCCCCGCCGCCACCACCGCCACCGCCGCCCATCAGGGAGACATCGGCACGGACTAATGGAATCACTGACCCATCAAACAATAGCAGCAAAAAACACACACAATAACAATAAAACAACAAAACTCTCCACTCACACACCCACACCATACAATTGTTGCTCTTAGTTTCATCACAATTGAATGACCTCTTCCAGACTAATGCTCTACCTTACCTGTTACCAAAAAAATAATAAAACTCACCATTTAGTGACAAACACCATATGATTGTTGCTTTTACTTTCAGTTTCATCACAAGTTGAAATTATAAACCTCTTCAGCAATGTTCTATGTTACACAATACCAAATATGTAACAAAACTCACAAAACTAAGCTACAAACACCATATGATTGTTGCTTTTACTTTCAGTTTCATCACAAGTTGAAATAACCTCTTCAGTCCAATGTTCCACGTTACATAATACCAAATACGTAACAAAACTCACAAAACTAAGCTACAAACACGATATGATTGTTGCTTTTTTATTTATTGCCTGAGTCAAAAAATGACCTCTACTAGACCAATGTTCTAACTTACACAATACCAATGAAATAACAAAACTTACCGCTAAGCCAAAACGTCATACCCTCGCTGCATTTTTATCCATTACCAGTCACAATGATCTATACCAGACCAATGTTCAACTTCTCTATGCTAATATGTATAGAACCATCAGCTCATCAAATTAAAAATGCCCTCAACACAATGGTATTTTCTCTCTCAATTAGTCTTTTTGTATAGGACCTACAATTATTATTTGACAGTCTAGTGCTATGTTTATAAAGTGAGAGGTTAGCAGTTGGCAAACTGTCCCAATTCTTATATAGATCACTGAGCTGTATCATCAGACTATAGGGTCATGGTCCAGAGAGAGTAGTGGGGAGGAATGCAGCTTACATCAATAAACATATATAACAAAGAGGGTGATCCAAACCCTTGCTACAGTCACAGCTGCCTCACCAGGTTCCTAGCCCTTCAAATGCAACACAAGGAGGTAAAGATTTTTGAAATCCATCTAAATCTGGTCATGTTGCTATTTATCGGATAGCTCTCGCTGAGTACTCTCCGATGAGTACCCATATGCCAGGCTTTCAGACATTTTCCAGCTTTTTTTGCATCATTTTATATTGGCCAAATTAGCCACCACAAGCATACAGGCTAGCTGGGTTTTCGAAACTAAGAATCCAAAGAGGGCTATCTCAAAATATTAGGAATAATATTCTTGAGAGAGAAAAGAGGAAAATCAAATAAACATTTAGCCTTCTCAAGCAGGGTGTCTCAGCATCATTTGGATCCTTGTATGGCACACAATACTAGATATGAGAATTTTAAGCAAATGAATATGTCAGCGAATGGGTTCACTCCAGACCTCAAAGGGTTAATAAAGTTACAACTGTTGCATTTGTGGCTGCAGCTATAGGTTATCTTCTCCTGGGTGGGTCTCATACCAGTGCCCAACATCAAAGAGCCCAGCTTATATACACAAGCTACCATACTGTTTGAGTCAATCAGTATCATCTACTAATTCTTAACTGTGGGAAGACAGAAGCTGTCCTTTAAGAGAAGCTTTCCACTTTATCAATCTCAGACAGTGACACTCTCAAAGCCCAGACCATTGATAATAGGATATGAAGCTCCTCTAGGTTTATAGTGAGACCAGCAATTTGATAAGTATGGCTCCCTGTTAAATGAAACACAAGTGTGACTAAATGATTGCAAGCCAGGTACTTACCCAGCCAGGAGTCAAGGAGTCATTTGACTCCCAAACACAAGAAGGCAAAATGACACCCAGTTGTATTTTGTAAAAACTTCTGTATTTGTTGAGTCTATGGTAATATTTGATGAGTTTCACTCATACAAGACAATAGGTACATTAAATGATGTAAAGAAGCAAACTTTGTCTTGCTATGGCAATACATGTATATAGGGCTGGTATGATTATTCTTGTAAACAAAGGGTAACCAGCTTTTGACCCCCAAATTATTCCTCAATTTTGACCCCCTAATTCCAAACCTTGGGTAAGAGCCTCTTGCCAGCTCTCCGCCAAATACTCTATAAACTATGACACTGGCTATATTCGGAGCCCTCTTTATTATAAGGGCATCTGCCATTCAGATTTCTGCTAGACTTGGACTTTCTTATCCCTGATAGCATGGCATCTACGAGCCTATAGATGTGTATGCTAGTGGCAGGTAAGAAGTACTAAGTAGCAGCTGCTGACAGGAAACAGCCCACCTGTCTGCCTGAGCAGGGTGGACATGAAACGAATCACATCTCTCTCTACTTGTGGGAATTGTGTAGTTGAATTACTCTTCTAAATACCACATAAGAGGTCCATTTGTTCTGAAAAAATTGTGGGTATTGTGTAGTTGAATTAATCTTCTAAATACCAGATAAGAGGTCTATTTGTTCTGAAAACTGAATGTAATTTCAAAGCCAACAACATGAATTAACACAAAAACATACTATCATTTAACACCAAATGACACCCACAGTGAAAAGATTATACCTGTAGCAATTAATTTCAAATTTTGTGACACATGTTATCAGCATGTGGTTTATTTGAACTTTTTAAGGTACTTGATAAATGTGGTGTCGATTTAAATCAAAGCTGATAAGAAATGCTCATTTTGACAAAAGTGCCCTAAAGATAGGTAACACAATGGATGGTTAATTTCACACGTAATTAAGCAAGATATGAGCGCTAAGTAAACACAATTTTTTGATTATTTTGATTACTTTTTGCTGAAAAGGTGCAGAAATAAAAATGTACTTAATTCCAACTTTAAAACTATTTCATACATAGTGCATAAGAACAATAAAATATGTTTTTGAGTGTGCCCTTAATGGATAGTTTTCTAAGCAATTTCTGAAATATTTGGATTACTTCTTAGACCATATCTCAATACAATGCTCATATTGAAACACCTTTTAACCCCTGTAGCCCCTAAGGACAAACTTTCTTTGATATCTCTTTGACAAAAGCAACTTTTGGAAAATATTTTAAGGAGAAATGTTGATCAGAATCCTATCTACAATTCTCCTTCAAATATTTCTTGAATTCACGCTTTATTTCTAAGAAGATTTCAAATTAATCATAGCTCCAGATGAGAATTTGTTCATGGAGCAATATAAATAAGAACAGGTTAATGTTTTGCCAGAGACATATTTGAGAAACTCACTTAGCTCTGTGAAGAATCATGCCTTGTAGAATCATGCCCGGGAGTTGGGCACATGGTTAGACGTCAAACATGTAACTCCACCACAGGGACGCTATGAATTGCCGGCACGAATATCAAGCAACCATTACCAGTAAAACCTCCCTCAGAAGCTGTGGAGGCCAGAGAACAACTCTGACGTGCTTATCAGTGAAGATTTCCCCACAGTGAAACAATATCGGAAGCAGCAATCGCACAAGTTCATGCTCTGAGCGGGCACGTGGCTCCATACAGCCCAATAACTAATCGCCCAGTCATTTTACATGCACTGCCGCTTATGGCCCCATACTACACGTAATTAGGGGCGCGCCAGGGGAGGGTTGACAGACTAGGAGGAGGGGAGGGGGAGGAAGAGGAGGAGGAGGAGAAGCATGGAGTTGTGAATTGGCCCGTTCATCATTGTAGTCACTCATTGGTATGACTATGAAGCGAAAATCATATTTTCAGAGAAGAATTCATTTTCATAAATGAACAATGAAAATAGGGATGATATTTATTTCAAATATCTTGTTATCTATCCTCATTTCAGAGGCTTCAGGTTGATGTGACTCAAAATTTGAATGGTGCAAACATAGATTTATTTGGTAAAATGACTCAAAAAGATGTAAGTAAAATGGAGAAGTTTTATCAGACGTGCCTGTTTAAATTCATTCAAATATCTTGGCAAATTATATCTTCTATAAATCAGAAACACATATGACTGACCAGCTTGAGCACAAAGAAGCTGTTCACAAAGATATTACCAAAATGTGACATTTTGGCTGCAGCAGCCAAAATGTGCTTTGGGCATGAATGTGTTAAAGAGTATGGTATGAGTATGCGTGCCTATTGGTGAGTATCAGGGTAGCCTCTGTGAGAGATGGAGAGATGGAGAGATGGCAGGAGCCCTAGCAGGACAGATAAAGAGCATGGGGTGTGAAAGAGACACTTAATGGACAGAGATAGCAACAGGGGAAGCGAGGACCAGAGCATGAGAACTCGTTAAAACGCTCACCCAATCTGTAAGAGAGATGAATCATGTATCTAATGGCCGCATAAAAGTACATTTGCAGAAACATAACGATACAAAGACCACTCAATCAATGTCTCATGTGTGCCAATAAAAATGCCCACATATAAATCATGCTATATCATAAGCATATATCTTACATGAACATATTGAGTTACACCAATTGAGTTCACTATCTGTTCTTTGAATACACATATGAATAAAAGCATTCATTTTTAACTACTGGGAATTTTGTAATATACAACTACTTAACTCACTTACAACATTTATTTTGAATCAAATTGATACAAAATTTGAATAACTGAACAGGGGTCCAGTATAAACCTTCCAATGCTGAGGCTACCTTCCAAAGAACAAGATGCAAAGATCTTTGAAAACCATCTACACCCTATTATGTTGGTAATCTTTGGAAAGCTCTCACTGTGCACTCTCTGATGAGTACTAATATGCCAGGTTTTCAATCATTTTTCATGTTTTTGCATCATTTTGTATTGGCAAAATTACCCACCAGCAGTATAAGGGTTAATGTTTTGAGTAAAATTTTGGTCAGTCCTATAATTTGAGGTATGACAAGTTAAAGGCAAAATATATATTTGAGGGCTAAGACATCATCTTTGCTACTTTTCTTTCTTATGGAAAAATGTGTTTTTATTTAACAGAACTGTATGGATAAATCAGAATGAATATCTGAGGATTCCAGTTCTAGATTAATGCCAGGACCACATATGGCAGCTTGCCAGCCCCCTTAACAAATAAATACAATGGTCTCAAAGCTTTTTTCACCTGACAAAATCTCCTAATACAGCCTCTTTCACCTCTCCCAGGTTTGAATCCAGCTCAGGGCATGTGAGAGAGTTGCCAGTGACTTAGGGTTAGGCAGTGGTTCACCCTGGGCACTTAAAGGTTTCCTCCATCATTTACAACTTGCTGGTCAACAATTAGCCTGGCTATGCAGAAAAAGTAACAAAAAAACTAAATTCCAAATTCCTAAAAGATTAAGAGCCTTGCTACATAGGTCCCTGTGGTCTGCTAGCCAGCTAGCCACCCCTCCAGGGACTGGGTTTGATTACTCTATGAAGTGTATGTAGAGGGCAATGGTTTATCACTTGCCACTGAAGTACTGTGGAACATGCATCAATAATGCAATGGAGCCAAAGCCCCTTGCATGTAGAACATTCACTCTTTAAAGCCATAGGATCTTTAATTTCCCTCGCAAGGTTTCCTCTGGTTGGCCCCCTAGCCATCCCTCCTGCTGCCGGGCTCCCGAGGTACTGCAAAAAGCACTAGGACCAGCATTCGTTTTCATTAAAATCCATATACACCAATACGCGTAGATCACTGAGTAATCTCAGCTGTGTTTTTATGAAGACCTTTATGAGCAATTTGCTTTTACTAGCACCTCCCTAAAAACCATTACAAATCAACTAGTAGGCATCTAAACAGGCAGAGAGGGTGCACCCATACACTGCCGATGACATCATCTGCTCCTAACATCCAATAAAAGTTGCTTTCTCCTACACAATTCCATTAGCCCTTGGGACATTAAAGGGAGGTTACTCGCCATTAAGTAGGCCCGGGGAGATTGGGCAAATGATCTACTCCCCTCACTTCTTAAGTGTCAGCAATAAAGGCAACAAGCAAAGGAAATGCTTGAGCAGCAGGCAGTGCTGCTCAGTACCAACCGACGCTTTCAACCACGGAAAACAGCAATAAGCGTAATAACCATCCTCTATAATAGCCACCAAGAAAAAAAACAGGTCAGTAGCCTTTAGGATGAAATATTGTTGGCAAAAAGCTACAGGAATGCTTTAACCCTTGTGTTGGTGGTGACTAATTTGGCCAATACAAAATGATGTAAAAAAACCTGAAACATGACTGAAACCCTGGCACATGGGTATTCATCTGAGAGTGCTCAGCGAGAGCTATTCAATGAATATGAAAAGGACAGGGTTTAGATGTTTTTCAAAAATATTTGTGTCCCTGTGCTTTGGACGAAAGTAGCCTTGAGGCTTAACCCTTCCAATGCTGAGGGTTAAGGGTTAAGGAATAGTTTGTTAGCTGTGGATATGTTTAGGGGGCCTTCTACTCTATACTGTGTTAATTTTGCACATATATAATAATTTCATGGGCAGTTTGATTTTTTGCATACTGGTTTTGAATGACAAGCTATCATGTCCAATCATATCATCTTAAACACCAACATCCAAGAAATACAGGCGAGATAGACATATGAGTGCTGTAAGTAAAAAACTTCTGGAAAATAAAAGTAAAGCCAGCTCCCATAAAATATCAATCATATAATACATAAGGTGCATGACATACCATCTGGAACATTTCCTAAAAGTACATGCTGGGTTTAAGTTTATTCATTGCTACTTCTGTCATAAATGCCACTTTTCAAATTCCAATGATAGCTTTTTCTTGCATAAAGAATGCTAAAACAGTTACTATTTCTTTATTTAAAAAAACAATAATAACACCGTCTCACTTGATGTTTTTATTATTTCTGTTTACGTCAAACTGTAGACAGTTCTATTTATTTACCTGCGAGCTATGTCATAAAGATAGAACAGAAAAGCTATATATACAGGCACAGCTTGGCTGTCTTATTTGCCGGAGGTCATTTGGAAAAAACCTTATTACTTAAAAGTGTATGCATTATGCTATATTATAGTGAGCAATTCCTGAATAAATACAAAAGCCGCCCAACTAGCAGAGAGAAGGCAGGCGTAATAAGAAAAAATAGCTTAGCGCTCAAATCTAGCTGTGAACTTCGGGGTTAACTCCCGAGGCTATAGTGTTCGAGTCGAGTTACAAATATACACAACTTCAAAACAGAGTTGGAGTAAAGGCGTGTAAAGCCGAGTGCTGATATTAAGTGGCAAGTATGTGGGAAATTTGGCAAGCAGAGAATGGCATGGCACATCTGGGCTGATCCTTACCAGAGACGTCGTCGAGTCTCCTCTCGAAAGGTGATTCACCTTCACATCTACGTCAAGGATACGACGACAGAACCAAGACAAGAACGCGCTCAAACATAGCCCTGCACTTTGGAACAAAAATAAAGTCTCACGCAAAGTATCAGAGGCCCAAGCACAGTGGTCTGGTGGATGCTGTCATTATAGTTCTTTGTTTCGCCAGTAGGTGGCAGCTTATGTCAAAATAAGTTATGAAAAGTGCCAAAGCTAAAAACTGAGTATTCTATTACATCACCAAAAAATTGTAATACTTTTCCAAAGCAAAGAAAAATACACTAAACAAAAAATTAATGAATTTTATTGATTTTTCAGGCCCTATATCATAAAGATGCCAATGCAATTTTTAATAGAACTATCATACCTCTCTTTACAGTTCTGGTATATAGATAAACGTTTCAACCTAAACTTGTATAGCCTAAACTTTTCAAACTAAACTAAGAATGCTTTGAAGTCCTGTACAGTTATGTCTGTCCCCTACACCAACAAAATGCATACATCCAACTTCAACTACCGCAGACAGACTTTGCAAATTCTTTTTTGTCCTGGTTATGCAACTTTGTCTATAAAACCTTGCAAAAATAGTTTGTCGAGACATCATGTAAAATGCGGGTGGATACATAGAAGAATACCTTCTTATCCTTTCAACCAAAACTACGCTTCCGCCTACTCTAGTTAGAAGGCTGTGTGATTCCATGTGCTGAGTGATGATATAAACAGTGTCTGCTTACCCACTATCTGAGGCCTGTCTTGGCCAGCACACACATATACATAGATCAGCTGTTGCTCTCTCTCTCTCTCTCTCTCTCTCTCTCTCTCTCTCTCTCTCTCTCTCTCTCTCTCTCTCTCTCTCTCTCTCTCTCTCACACACACACACACACACACACATACTCTCTATCTCTCGCTCTCTCACTGTCTTGCTCTCTCTCACTCTATCTTGCTCTATCTCACTCTGTCTTGCTCTCTCTCTCTCTTTCTCTCTCTCTCTCTCTCTCTCTCTCTCTCTCTCTCTCTCTCTCTCTCTCTCTCTCTCTCTCTCTCTCTCTCTCTCTTTCCCTCTCTCTCTCACTCCTCTCAGTTACTATAGAATCTCAATTTTATTCCCACTCAACATCACTCAGTAACCTCAAGCCAATTCAGTGACCCTGCCAGGTGACAAACCTTATCTCACAATCACTTCCTTAACCAGCTATGCCCCAGGGGACAATAACCTTCCTAGTGACACTTCCTTAAAAACAGTCAGTGACCCTTGCAGGTGAAAACCTTTATCTTCCCATCTGCCTCTGAACCAGTATGGCCTCAAGGGGACATACTCACCCAACTAAACTAACAAAAACACCCAGAGGGGAGGAGTTTGACAAATATCTTATGATCATATTTTGGCAAAAAGTACATATTGATCACTATATAATCTGCAGAATATGTCTTAAAATATTTGGTAAAAGTCATTTTCCAAATACTTTTCTTATTTGCTCACATATGTGCATTACAAACAAAATGTTATTGATCAAATTATCTTTTAACAAAAGGAAAGAGACAATAGTAAAAGAGACTGAGAGCTGGTTTGAAGGAACACCTGACTTTCCAGGTGGTATAACTGCCATAAGGTTCACCCCAATCTTACCTGGATATCTCCTTGATTCAGGTCATCTATAATACATTAGGAGGTATCTTTGGAATAACACATAACTCAACATTCAAAGGAAAGCCTCTAGTTATAGTTTCTGATCAACATTCCTCCTTCAACCATTTATGACAGATGCTTTTGTTTGGGAGATACATGTATCAACAAAATAGTCAGTCGGAGGGAAAATTATTCTGATGTTGCAACCCATACTAAATTTAGCCAAGCATTTTTCTAAGAATTCCAGAATATTCCCAACTGCGTTTGGTATGAGAAGGTTCTTAAGAGTAGCAACAGAAATCCCATCCAATCCAAAAAAGTCGTTCACACTGCCTGATCAGATGCTAAGTGGTGATCTGAAGATCCACGTTACACCTAATGAACCTAATGAACAGTAGCCTTTATTGGCGATTGGTCCGCCCTTAATCTTGATGTTTTCTCTTCCAATTATCCCCGACTCCGACCTTCAATCTGGGTAGTTAGCATACAGATGGCTGTTTAGGGAGACCACAGCAGCACCAGAGTGATGTGTTTCAACGCCTCCACCTACATACCAAATCAAGAACCTGCATGATTTCCTACCAGATGATCTAACGATATTGGGAATATCACAAAAACGAAGGTTCTTAGATAAGGACACACATCTTTCGTTAAAGTTTTTTGAGTAAATGGCTATGTTTAACACGATATTTGGGTTTGTGTCAGATGAGCTCTCTCTCTCTCTCTCTCTCTCTCTCTCTCTCTCTCTCCCTCTCTCTCTCTCTCTCTCTCTCTCCTCTCTCTCTCTCTCTCCTCTCTCTCTCTCTCTCTCTCTCTCTCTCTCTCTCTCTTTCTCAACAGGATAAGGTTAAGGGTAGCTGGAGGTTGCCTTATCGGCGGCTAACTATTTCCCAGGTAATCTGGCTGTGGCCATGATGAAGGGCCTCGGCTCACACCTCTTGCCCTGCCCGTCAAGACTCATTTTTCAGCTACTTAGCGCCGGGAACTTTATATAGCCTTTAATGGCCGCACCCAATTCTCCTGCACGCCCACAAATCCACCAAGTCCTGCAGAATCTCCCATCCCTCTAAAATACATGCTTACCATGCTCATTACGGCTCCTGGCGGTCGCCAACCTTGCAGACCTCTGCCGGTCGTTGTGGGTTCCTCACGAAGGGGGGTAGTTAGGTTTGATGAAGTATATGTTCTGAGACCTGGGAAGCGAGGTCCGTGTCATGGAGGATCAAGGCTGCTGTAGAGATTAATCCTACAGAGAGATGCTGAAATGCCAAAGACCACTGACAGACGACAGCAGGGCTGCAGCTACCTTTGATTGAGTCAAACATGCCACAGTTTGGTCTTTCACAAAACCACTCGATGGAAATGAATGGGTATAAAGGGGAATAGAGATATTTGATTGACAGAACTTTGTTCAAATCATTACCAATCCATAAATATGCTTTCTTCTAATAATTTAGCAAAATCACACTTATGTTCTGAAAATGCTAACTTTTGTCAGACCACCCAATTGCAAATATGTGGAAATTTGTTTGTTGTCACTTTTTCTGCAATTAAAGAATAAACCCTGACTTGCCAGTTAAAACAGGGATAGAGGATACTGAGTATCTTGCGAAAACTTCCTGAAAAACCCAAGACAATTTTCTCAGATGCCTCAATAGGAATTTGGACTCAGTAGTAACCATTTTGAAATAAAGTTGGGAAAAACCATAATTCCTAAAATAAAATACTAGGATTTTCTAAAAGGGCAGCTATATTTGGTAAGGGGAGACACAGCTGCTATTCACTGGTTGGTGCAGTAGACCGCTCGGCTATGAGGATGGCCCTTTAACTGACTGCGTTTGGATTTGAATAGATCTTGCAGGATTCAATATAGAATTAACCATTAGTCCTTACCTGTATATCTACTCTGGTGATTAATTGAAGAAAAGTCTGCAATTCCCTCTTTTTAATAGAATATTCTGTTTGTCTACTATCAGTTACCATTACATAGTGCAAAAGATATCCATGTAAAGGGCATGAAATTTAGCACAATGAAAAGTAAAAAGCGAGTCACAATGAAACGTGGCACAATCACCTGCTCCTTTATAGTGCAATCTAAAAAAGCTGGGTCATCTAGGGTAGAGACACATATGAATGCATTAGGGTACCCGACACTCACGGAATGCGAAGAGAACGTAGCTCTCAGTGAAAGCGCGGACCCCACACATACAGTACTTAACCAGACACCTTATCAAATAAACCGTTCAACATAAATCACAATGAATAGAACCTCTTATAGAAAATAAAAATCTGACACTATAAATGCTGTCTGTCATAGTTTCTAGTAAACATGGTATAAGGTTTAAGGAGTACAGGAGCCTCATTTATCAATGATTCCTCTACCTTATTTATGCCTACGGCACCCAAAATGTCTTAACCCAATCTGGGTATTATCTTTGAGAATAGAGCATCTTTTTTAGAAAATATCTAAAAGAGAATTGTTGGTCAGAACCTTACCAATGCCTTTCTCTTTAACATTTTGTTAAATAATTATCAATTAAAAAAATTCCAATTTTTTAGCAAAAGTATCAAAGGTACAGACCTTTTTTTATATATTTTGAAGAGGAACTCAGGCATGAAATGGTCATGGCATTGAAATAGTATACTCTGTGATGTTAGCAGTATACCAGCATGCCTTACCATTACATCTGAGGGTATTGAAGTGTTCTAGCACCTTTCTCTATTCCAGAATGACTTATGCACAAAAATCAATATCATTGGCTTACTCATGCAATTATGCCGTCTTGATTTTAGGAATGTTTTAAGCTGTCATTATGAAGACATGATCAAAATATGAATGCAGTTCCCATTGATCGTGTTAACCAATTAGATCATAAAAAAATATAACACAAATGTCAGGCAAAGCATTTTATACTGCAAGATGCATAGAGTTTGTTACTGACTGAGAGGGCGTCTGAAGTATAAAGAGCTCATTTTTCATAAGATCCAAAGTTATTGAAGTGTTCTTACAGTTATGGAGAGGTTTTAGAACACAAGCTCATTTTTCACAAGGTCTTAAGGTATTGGGGAATACTAGCTGATATAAGGTGTTAAAAGGAGAGCCTCATTTTTCATAGGATCAAAAGGTATTGATCAAACTAATACATAGTCTTATAAGAACATTAATATCTTACCCATTTTTCATTGGATCAAGGGGACTTTACCCGAATGATATGTAGGTTTTATGTAACAGGAGCAGGGGATCAGCTCATTTTTCTTTTCATCTTAAGCTATAGGGCTATTGTATGCAAAAGGTAAAGCAATTCAAATCCACTTGCTGATGCTCAGGATCACAGGTTAATATTTCTAGGGTAAAAGTATTAACCCTTTAACGGCTAGACTACCCTAAACGAGCCTCATACTTTTGGTGATACCTTTTAGAATGAGGTGAATCTTCGCAAATACTTGAAGGAGATTGTTCATTACAACTGTATCTACACTTTTTTCAAATGTTTCTCAATTCTATACCTTGGTTATTTATTCATTTAAATATTTCTTTAATATATGCCTTACAGCTCAATTATTTTCATAAGTGTAAGAGTATACAACTGGCAATTTCTCAATAAGCCCATGTATAGTTTTACATATAACAATGATATTTCTATGAAGCATGTTTTTGATAAAGTAGTATATTTGTATCACTAAAAATGTAGAATCATGGGTAAAGTAGTACTAAAAAGACAGCAGCATTTCTATGATATACATCTTAATCCAAATAATTTTAATCAGTATACTGCTATAGCCTTAAATTTTAGTGATATTTCTATGATGTGTATTTTGATGAAAACAAACAAAAAATAGTACATTTATGACATGTATTTTTAATCCAAATCCTATGTATAGTGTTACAAGCAAGATAGGTGATATCTCTTTGATGTTTATTTTTCCATATAAAGCATAGGTATAGTGGACAGAAAGTAGCACTCTTATGACATACATTTTTAATCCAACTCCTATGTATGCTGTTCCTGGCAAGATAAGTGATATTTGTGTGCTGTGTGTGTTTTGATGGTAGATGTGGGTAATAAGGGTGAGGGGGGTCAAGGCGGGGGACATGTCTACCTGCCTCACGATGCCCCTTACCAGTCCCACAGCAGCAAAACAAATTAGCCTCCCTCACAAGGCCTATGAGCGCGCTCACAAGCTCCGCTGAGACACACAGGGAGTAATTTCAATTAAGAGCTTTTGACTGTGAGAGACAGATCCAATTCCGCACTGATCCTAGTTACGGCTGAAGATTAATTGCACCTGTCTGTGCTAAAGCTTGTAGCTCTGGCGCAGCAGCAATATATCCCCCCCCCCCTTCTATGCCACCACCCCCGCTGCTTTTCCACACTAAATATTGCACTTATGGAATACCTTTCTTTCACTGTACTCAACACAAGGATACAAAGGGAAACCCCTAACCCTATAAGAAATCATCTCAAAATTATGTATTTTTGTTATCATCAGATGCTAACTGTCCCCCCACCCAACCTTCCCCTCCTTCCCCGATTGCCTATACCATACAGATATCATGCACCTATGAAACACTCACCCCCCCCCCCCCCTCTATCCTTGCCCATGATACCCTACACCATACATCGCATCTTTGAACCCCCTAGCTTAAGCTATACATGCATGTATCACACAGAAATACAAGGAACCCCTTGTTCGTGATAAGCAGGTTGTATTGGTGGCGATACAAATGTGCAGCATTGTGAAGCCTATAATAACTAGAAGACCCCTTGGAACTATTCAAAAGGAGAATGGATCCTCTCGTTGCAGGTTTCTTTCTCATATTGACATACATGCCCTAAGCTGTTGAAAGTGACATATATCCTACTCCTCCCTCCCTCCTTCTGTGATAACAAGTCCCCCTATTATGTTTTCATAATTTCTCCCCACCCCTGCTTTCCTACAGCTTACCTACACCATACATTGCATCCACAGAGCACATAATACAAGCTATCACCATACTCAACACAGGGATATAGGGAAAAGCCCCTCATCACGTGATATCAAGTCTTCCAATTATGTTTTCATCAAGCTCTCAATGCCTCAACATAGAAGCAGGAACAGAGGGACTGAGTTTCAACCTTAACCCAACCCAGCCCCAAGAAAAAAAAGTCTACAGCTATTATATTTAATCAAATACTTCTGGAATGAAGCAAGAATTCGAAAGACTATTACAAGCAAAAATGTGTTATTTCTTCTTCAAAAGTTTCCTAAGAGATGATTATATGTCCAAGAGACATCATCAAAATCATTAGGTCTTACTAGGTTGCTACGGGCCTAATGAATGAAGACCACAATGGCACAAACATCACAGGTAAGGCTCCCTTCGGAAAGCACAGCCGTTTCCTTGAAAGTGATAGTGTCGGACAGTCCCAGCAGAGGGCTGGAGTAGTTTTCTGTAAGTGGCACCATGTGCACTTTGCTAATATTTACTGCGGTATAGTGACTGAAGCAGGCCATTTCAATGTATTTTTCCTGCCTCCGTCTTAATGTTCCTCCCATCAGCCGCACCTGAGCGCGGGGCGAACACGAGCCGCGCAGGCCGGGCGCAATGCTGAGAGGCCTGATCCAGCGCTCAAACAGGCATTAATAGAAACATCAGGCCGGCCGGGAGGAGACACGAGCGCGGCCTGATGAGCTGAACAAGCCACTAACACACAGCTGATGACTCGCAGATGGCGCAAAGTGGGGCCCAAACGAGATGAGATGTGTACGCGAGCAAAAACAGCAAAAACTCTTCACCAAATCATTTGCAGATTGATCTCTTCGGCGGAATGTGAGCGATTCTAGGGTTGACCTGCTAATGCTGATTCATTACCCTGAAAGTACTGATGATAAATACATTTCAAGTGATGGTTTACAATCACTGGCTGCAATAAAAAACATTCACCATGGATAATCAACTGCCAAATACTGGTATACTTAAATATTGCTGGAAACTGGAAGTGCAGAATTTTACTAATCATCACTTTTTCTGCCAATCTAGTTAAAACATTACTATTGTAAAGGAAACAAACATATTGAGTAAAAGCTTTTTGGGGGATTTCATTTATCACAACCTTTACACAAATTAATTGATGTTTATGGTTTATCTGAGTTGATATGAAGATAAATGAAACAAAATATGTGGGGGGGGGGGATGTAAGTGGAGTGTGTGCATCTTAAAAAGTAGGACACCAAACATTTCTATGATTGGGGGGGGGGGGGATCTGAGTGGAGTGTGTGCGTCTTAAAAAGTAGGACACCAAACATTTCTATGATTGTCCATTTAGCCCTCTTGCTGCTAGGACAACGTATGGTACTATATTGGCACTGGCTACACTATACCGGGTAGCACGTCATGAGAGAGATACGACTGAAAAGTCGATGTGCCATGTTCTTTAAGTACTGCATCCGCAATAAAATAAACATCCGGCCATATAAAATTTACATTGCTAGCATAATCAGAATCCCCTCAATCGCCACATGTAATTTCATAATTTATAACCACCATTTTGTGCCGAAAATCATCAACTAAACACATAAAAATACAGTTAAGAACTGTGGCGGCCATTTTAGATAATCGCGTTTGACTTGAATTTTTTATGCATCAAGTCATGTTATGAAGCCATTTCCCATCGAAATAAACAACTTTATATTTCAAAATTACAAATGGTGTTTACTTACCTTCATATCTACCAGAAAATGTTTTCTTTTCTCTGTTATACCATGTGTGAGATCGATTTCTGAGACCTCAATTCAACATGGTTAGGACATATTCTTCGCGAGTTTACGCTCGTTCAATTCATTCGTCCATGAGCCGTAAAATCATGCAACCATTACTATATTAATTGACAACAAGAAATCGGTGGCGAAAATAAATAATGAATTTATATTATCAAAACAAGCTGATTCTCAGCTTACCGAAAATGTTTATTTTGTAGATATCCCACCATTGGGATATCTGTTGTCAGTGAATGAAGTGAAACTATCGCTATTCGGCGCGGCCACTTCGCGGCCGCCATTTTGAATTCGCCCAAATGCTACCGTATGCAGAACCAAAAGAATCAACTTCAATCGCTTGTTATTCGGCCAAATTTAAAATATTTAGTAATTCTATTGACATATTATTGTTCCTTGACATCATATTTACTTAAATCGCGCACTTCTCAAATCGGTCATCGGATCGTTTTATTTCATGTCTGTTTTGTTATCGTTAATAATTTTTTGTTTCTATACACAGACATACTAATATAAACATGTATGAATAGGTGGGACTCTTGTCTCACCTATTCAGTTTGAATTTTGAAAAAACTCACCGTATTTATCGTGTACGGCCAACCGGAAGTTGATGAGCCGTACACGACAATGGCGAGCATGGGGATACCGCTATTTGTTGTGATTTCTCGACAACCGCTACAGAGACAACGTAGCGTAGGGCGAGAAATCTCGCCCACCGCAGCGAGGAGGTTAAGGGTTTTAAAAAATCTTTGCATGCTTGTGCTTTGGTCAAAAGTAGCATCAGCAGTTCCAAATCCAGGCATAGGGGTGCACCAACCTTGCAACCCCTTATTTATCTGTATCTTTATGGATCCAATTTCCTTATCAGCAATTGCCCTGACAGTGTACACTACACTATACCATCTCTAACTGTCTAGCACACCAATATTCCTAGCCACTTGCTCATAACCCCAGGATTTACTGCCCTTAGATCCATGGGAGAAATGATAGAAATGTCTACTGTGTTCCCAGCCCCCAGCGGGCTCCTTCATCATGGCCACTATTGGCCAGTTTACATCATTCAATTAGCCGCGCCCCCCAGGCAATCAGGCTGGAGCGTGAGGGAAGACATAGACACACTGGTCAGATGACTGGACATCCTATACTGACTGCTATTGTAATGCTTTTTTGAATATTGTATGTAGGAAGGACGCACTATCAATTATCAATAGCTTTTATCAAAACACTAAAAGATGCTCATATTCATAATTCAATATAAAAATGCAATTTTGAAATTGGAAGTCTTTAATTTCAAAGCCCTATGAGGGTCATAAAACCAAATGAACCTCCTCTTTACCCATATAGCTCTAAACATGCTTATAATGTACATATAACATGGGAGCCATGTATCCTCTTAGATATATCTACCGTAATACTATCAACCTATCACTGTAAGAATAAACCATACTCTATAACATGATATAAGTCAGATCATGTTCAATTTATCATCATGACCATAACATGCACTCTGTAACTATTAGTGTACAGGTCTTTTGGGTCTCCTATGTGAACAGTCAGTGGAGATGTCCAACCAGTGGTCATCTAAATGTTAATCAGCGAGCCTATCTCTCTCATGCTATTCTAATCCCTGTGTGCAAGTCCAACTGACCAGTCACCACACAAGTGTGCATCCCAGTGTATCTATGAACCCCTAATTTGCATATGATCCATGCTAACGGGCCTGAAAATTGTCCGGACTAGCAAGTGATTGAGTCCTAAGCCTGAGATATCATACGGATTGATCCCAAAGGACGCCCAATGGTCAAACAAGTTACTGGATGATTCTGGGTAATCCCCTATGGTTAAATAAGGAACAAGAGTTTAAATGGATGAATGGAGTGCAGAACCATTGACCAGACCTACTTGTCTCAGTTATGGATTATGCAAGGCAGCGTTATAAAGCGTGATTGTATTGAATTGGATTGGTTTGTGATTCTGTTTATTGTCAGCTTTTCCTACCATTTGAGATGAAATCTTGAAAAAATAAAAGTTGACGGTGTATGTATATCAATATGTATATGTTATCTTAATCAAACTTTATGTTAAAACTAAATCACATAACCTATAACCCACAACTTAAACCTGTACAAGTGCTTGGCAGCTATCAAGTGAGGTATGGACGGCCTAAGCATATATTTCTAGGCTTTGATGTGTTATTTTCTGTCGAGAGTCTCAGTTACCAGGCATCAAATCTATGACCAGGTGGTGCCATCTATCTACCATATCTGGTACTACACCATACTGCTTGGTCAACACAGATGTGTATGTCAAGTTTTTAGGTACTTAATAAGGAGCCTAGTTTAGGAAGGCCTTTGACAAAATTCCATCAAGATGTAATGAATATAGCTACCAAATGCTGCTGTACTGTAATAGTCTATTGTATAGATGTGGAGAGATTATCCTGATAATTCTAGGCAGGGGGCAAAGGGGCACCTCATTTTCCTCCGAGGAATTTCCTGATAAGAGATATCCTATTGTAATGAGCCGGAGAGAGTGTAGCGTAATTGCTGTGATGTAATGGCATTGTTAGATTAATTACTATAGGCTGATGGATAGAGCTAGGGGGGTTAGTTATGCAACTCGGTGGAGCCATTGGGACTTCTTATCAGCCGACTCTATACTAACTCCTAGCCTAGCCACCAGGTGGAGCCATTGGGACTTCTTATCAGCCGACTCTATACTAACTGCTAGCCTAGCCACCAGGTGGAGCCATTGACATTTCTTATCAAAGGCACTTTATAGTCTGATATATATCAAATACAAGCCTAGCTACCAGGTTAAGCCACTGGCTTTTTTACTATGCTATTAGCCTAGGATTTAGGCTCTATTACCTATTTTAACACTTCAATATTTTTTCCTTATAGGGTGGTCTGAGAGGAAAGTATGTCCTTATAAATCTCTCTACGGTAGTCAGTTTTATGAGAGCTCTGTTTGATGATCATAATAGCAACAATGGTACAGACCATACAGTGCCATCTGCTGGGCATAAGTGGTACTACACTCTGGTTGGTTAACTTTGCCTGATCAGAGATTAGGATGCTAGACTACTTTCCTATGAAATATTCACTCCTGAATGTGAGTCTCATTTTTATTGATTTAGAATTACCATTTATCATCAGAAGCATGCCTTTAAATACCTAGCAAGACTTGTTTTAAACCCCCATTAAAACTAAGATCCAGCCAACGTGATTGCCCATCCAAGAACGCTGTCTCGTCTAGACTGACTTAGCGAGATATTAACCTAGCATTGCAAGGGTCAGGGGATAACACAGCCATAGTGTTCATGTCCCTGACAAATAACATCAAGCATCAACGTTTCTGTCACAGATCAATGAAATATGACACCCTGTGGATAAAAACAACATCATGGTCATGACATCCATAAAGTTCACATCTGTAAGTGTCTTGTGATTTGTCACCTAAGTGACAGAACTTACTTCATTATTGGTTCATTTTTGTGGATAAGGAAACTTCTAAAATATTCTGCAATGGGTAAGAACATTTTAGTTAGTTGGCATGCACTACCTCAAGGATTACTTACCTCTTTGATTAAAAGCAACGATAATGTGAAATTCATGACTTTTGGGCATGATTTTTGAGCACATAACAGGGGTATGTACAATCCCGCAATCTTTGAAATATATCGAGAAAAAATAACATTTTTTTAAGCAAGTTATACTATTCATTCCTTTTATCATAGTAGCTAAATATGGTAAAAAAGGTTGAATATCTAGGCTACCCGAAGAAAATGTGGGTACATGTATAAATAAGGGCATTCTGATTGATGTGTGGATTACAATGACAGGAAGATTATATGGCGAATGACAACAGTGTGGAAATGTGACACCACATACAAATACCACCTCCATTCATCCTTAAACCCAATTCACACACAATGACTGGGGCGTTCCACCACCACATCCCTATGAACACACCTACGCAATCCCAATAATGCCAGAGAGATAGAAGCACGGAGAGGACACCAATAGGTACACCACAGGAAATAACTTGATGGTGCAGAGAGATGGATACAGAATATAGAAGCTAAGCCTTGCATCTAAGGAAATAGTGCCTGATAGCCGTGTGGTCTAAGGCATTGCTACTGACTGCTAGCTGACTCTCACAAATGTCTGGGTTTCAATACCAAGAGCATGTGAGAAAGATGCCAGTGACTTGGGGTTAAGCAGTATTTTTAACCGGGTACTACGGTATCCTCCACCTCTTACGACTGGCTAGTCAAGATTTATTAGCTGCAATATGTCAAAAAAGTTAACTAGAAAAATTAACATTTTGAATTCTCAAGGGGTTTCTTCGAACACCTTGAAGCACAACTGTACCTGAAACTGACTATGGGCTGGGAATGTTCATAATTTTCTGTGCCACCTTAAATTAGAAGGATAGTGGATATTGTAGCAGTTTGCAGGAGTGTGCTTATTTGTTACGCCCCCTATTGGGAGAGTCTATAGATGCAAGATCAATGAATTAACAGGCTCCATCAGTGTGTGTATCAGTATACCTCCCTGATACTGCAGTCTACCTAATAGCACCACTCAGCTTGTGGGCAAGCACACAGAGCTCATTCCTGTGCATCCCATAGACTGGGGGCGTGATCAGTGTGCTAAGTGACCACACAGTAAGAGAAATTAAACAGAGGCAAACAAGATTCCCTCTTCCCTCAGTTAATGACGATCATAACCCATTCATACCTTAAGCTCTCTCTGACAAGTGTCGTCTGGTTCTATGATACTTGTGCAAATATCTTAGAAATGTAAGATAAATTCACAATATATTTGATGTGTAATTGTTAGTTGAGTTCTGATTAAGCTCTCTCCTTCAAATATTTTATAAAAGATGGATAGCTCGAGAAATATACAGCACTAAAAAGGTCAGGAGATTTCAAGGTACTACAGGCATGAATGGGTTAATAGGTCTGAAGTATTTTTAGGCATTCAATAAATGAGTGAAGGACTTTGAATGGCCTCAGAAACAGGAAATTTGATGCAGTTCATCAGAAAAGGCTGTAACATCAGTTTCTTAATGTGACCTTTCCAAAGTTGATTGCACAAACAAAACAGTTTCTATTTCACTCATGTTCTGAATGGGCAGGTTACTTGGAAATAAATCCTACATAAAAGAGCAATAACCAGAGATCATCTGAAGTTTATAACAATGTAAGGTGGAACTTACAATCAAATGGATCTCAAAAACTTCTTTGCAACTAACTGTGAGTCACAGAAAGTTCCCAGAATGAAGATTGAAGGGATAATTAGGTGAATGGTCAGAGACATACAAAGTTATTATCTTCCCAACAGAGCAGAGAATATCAAGGAATGCCTGTGGTAATGCTGAGAAAATACTAGGACTCCCTCAGAAGTCTATGCCCCATTTGGTCACACTACTCAACTTGACCTAGCTGCAAGCACCCCACTGGCTAAGCATTGACACATGTTCTCTTCAAAGCACATGCTACAAACAGATTCTTTGATCAGACCCCTTGCAACCCCTTGCCATTGTAATTAGGACTGCCCAATGCATGCTAGTATAAGATATATGCATTAGGCAACTATTGCATGAGTCATCTAAGTGCATATACACTGTATTGGCACTTGAGGACTTGTGAATGCAATGTATTATATCCATGCTTTCAATGACCTATTGCACAAGTTATAACAGTAGAACTTATGCTAAATGCCATTCCTTTGATAAAGCGCTTTGGATTATTCAATGCATGATAGTCTAACAGCTAGCTTTCAAGTGATCCATTGCACACAAGTCGTAAGAGTCGCACCGTGCATGCCATAACAACTGTCTGGACTTTTGACCACTCCCTGACCAGACACATTCTTGTTCACAGCATACACACAATCCTGTAGAGTCATGACTAAGTTTACAGGACTTTCAACACCTCTCAACAAGTCATGTAACACCTGTTTTGGGAAGTGGAATAGTGTGAGAATAATTACCCTGCCTAGCCATTCTTTCTTGAATTATGCAATATTACAGCCGTTCCATTCATTCCAGGATTGCCTAACCTCTCAGTATTTCCCATTGTGTGCATCAGATATTGCCTAACCTTATGGTGTCACCTTTCAGATTGCCTAACTAGGAATGTCTCTGGACAACTTCTCTCCTTTGAGTATCGCTTTGTAAGCTGGATAGGGACAATATGTAACAGGTGTTGGTGTCAGCCAATTCAGACCTACAGCACATAAAATAGCCCTACTTTGATAAGGAAATCATTTTGAGCTGACCTTTTTTGGAAAATATTTGATTGAGAAATGTTGATGAGAACCCATCCACATACAAAAATTCTCTTTCCAAAAGATTTATCGATAAATGCTTAAATCCAAAGTTATTTTCAAAAGTATCATAGATCCAGACAACACTTGTCAAGTAGATCTCCAGGCATGAATGGCCTTAAGGAATTTCCCTGGGGAGGGGAGAGTTTGAACACCAACTCACGATGTAAGCCTTCATATGTTCATGCTGAAAGGGTCTCTCCTCAGATTCTTCATTTCAATCCATACTGAATAAGGGAATACATGTACATGTTAAATTGACAAAATATCTAAAAAAAGAAAGAAAGAAAAAAAATTGAAATGTATTTATATTAACATTTGTCCTAGAAATATGATTTTGAGGATAGAAATACAATACCAACGTAGTCTAGCCTACTTCACCATTTGGGGGTGCTTCAGGCATGAATGGGTTAATGAAAATCATACTTTTTACCAATTTTTTCAATTTCAAATTTTAACTGTGCAGCTTGGAAAACCAGAGTACCTGAGTACCAACCAACTAACATTAAGTCACTACCAATTTTCTCACATCCACAAGTCAGATAAGAACACAGCACTGTTATCATTGATGAAAGACAGGAAACAGTAAGTGGTAACACCGTAGACCACTCAACTATTCAGACAGCCCTCAACACAGTACATCACGCTTCTTAAATCAAACATTTTATCAAGTCCTAAAAAAAAGCTTTAATAAGATCACCACTTCCCTGTTACCTGAATTATTCAGCATTTAATCAAGGACATTCATGTTCTTCCTCCCCACAAGTAATTGGAAGAGCCTTAAATCTGATTAACATCGTGTTGGTGTAGGTGTCAAAGACCGGGAGAGAAAAGGTGGTCAAGTTCAGCATCAGGGGATTATCAGGCTTCATTAGATCACCAAATTCTTTAAATTACACACTTCAGGACATCCAAAAGTTTTGGTCAGGAATATTGAACTAAGTCTATTTCCCAAAATGGGAGTCACTTACCTAACAGTGCTGAAAAAATGTCATCAAAGTAGAGAGCCAAAAAAGGGCATCAGTGTCATAGCCATCTATGGTTGAGATATCACAACCATCTCATTATCTTGGCATAATTTGTTCACCCAAGTTTTAAGAATACTTTCTTCATGGCACCCAAATATTTTGGTCAGGAATTGTGATTTAGGTCAATATCAAAGAATTAGAATTACCTATCTGATGGTGGTGTAGAGTGTGAAAAATTGAGAGTCAAAATCATTAGGATGTCTGGCCATTATCTCTAGATGCTCAAATTCTTGAAAATACACCATAAGGGCCTTAACCTTCAGGATGGCCCTCATCTCCCTGGCAACATTCTAACAAACATCAATACCTTAAACTGAACATGAATCCTGGACCTTATACAGCGTTGTGATAAGACAAGCAATTGGCAATCAATACACCAGATCACTCAGCCGTGGAGGCCGCCCTAAGAGAGACAGATTGCTGAACCGCTGGTGAACTATCAATTATAATCAGGCCGAGTGGATTGCAATGCTGAAAAAACACTTCTCTAATTGTCACTCTGTGATTAGCTGTGGCAGAGCGGACGTGTACCTCTCTGAGTCACACAGAAAATACAATATCTTTATCTCAACCGCTTGACCCCTTCCTCACCCCATCTGAACCCTTTTATCACCATCAGCACCCCATTTCCTAATACTGGCATCTTCACTGAAATTTAATTGATTTAACATGTTCTCTCCTACACTCAGTTTAATCAAACTTGATCGATAGACCTTTTGACCTCCATCTGATAACCCTTAACCCTTGTCTCACCATTGGCTAGATGGTTCTGGGTTAAAACCCCTTCCCCCAATCTGGACAACCTAACCCTCAGTCCATATCAACATCATCATCACTCATTTTGTTTCTGCAAATAAACCAATTTACCTAAATTCAGAACCTAAATTCTAGTATTTTCAATCAATTCCTTTAAGCTTGTTTTTCTTAATCCTGAATGATGACCCCATATTCCCAATTTGCATTTAACTGACCTCCTTTGTCACCAATATTATAGATCTCATTTTTCGAAAGTGTTTCCTATTCACACAAATGTAATTGATTTAAACCTTCAACGCAATTCTTCTAAACTTCTTGAACCATTTTTGATTAACCCGTTGACCGATACCAAATCAATGTTAACCCTTTAATTAGCACAGCCATCCTGTTTGTTATTTTTTCAACTGACCTCATTCAAATAAATCTACCTGATTAAACCATCTAGAAGATTTGTTTGTTGGTTTCATCAACAGTTCTTTTTCGCAGATTCCATTAAAGAATATTATGATCCTTAAGATTTTAGCAGAAATATGCTAAGGATATTTTCGGGCACTAAAAGCCAAAGGGTAACTCTGAACAAAAATGGTATAACCAATACATCATTGCTGTCAAAAACAGTCACACTACTTTGGTGATATACCTAACTAAAGCAGCACCCAACCAGCAACTCTACTTGAATATTCTTTTGAACAAGTTTAATAGCAAGCATGTATGGGCCAAAGAAGTATATACATCTTTCACTCAAAAAATTCTTCAAGTTTACCCTCAATTTTGTAATTTTCATCTTTCAAGTTCACCCTCAAATTTGTAATTTTCATCTTTTAAGTTTACCCTCAAATTTGTTATTTTTATATTTCTTCAAGTTTACCCTCATATTTGAGGTATTTTCCTGAGTGTTTATCCAAGCATGGTTGCTGTGTGATGAAAGTAGGAGAGAAGCAGGGTGAGTTATGGTGTAGAGTGTAAAGGCTGAACATACCATCAGGTAGACGTGCCAGGTAGACAGGATGTTTATGGTACTGACCTTTACTCCACTGAAATACACAAAAATAACACACGTTACTTGTATGCTACATGTTAAAATGCAAAGTCGTATCAAACTGACATCTCATGTAAAATGCAATGTTTAACTACATGTTGGAATGCACCGCAATATAAAAGTGCAATAGTTATCAAAGTGCAATGTTTAACAACATATTGAAATGCATGACAATCTAAAAATGCAAAGTTAAAGTGAAATGTTAAACTACATGATAAAATGCACCACAATTTAAAAACACTAGGTGAAAATGCAAGGCATACTTATGTATAGACAATTTTTCTTGTTGACTTTGACACATAAGAAATTTGTGACTTAAGTATTTAGGTATATTGAGGTTTTCACAAGTTTGGGTATCGCATACAGTTAGACTCCCTACCCAAATACCAAAATATAGCTAGGACTTCAAAGAAAATCCCGGCATTTTCCTGGCATTACCAAAGCAACAACTGGGTATTCACACACACAATTTACAATGGTGCCTCATTTTTTCAGACCCCATACACCTGGGGCTGCTGAAGTTTCTTACTTAGTGCACATAAGACACACTATCAGCATCTTCCACCCCACTTATGGACATAAGTTTGCGATCATGTGTATCTACAAGTATCGATGACATTCCTACACCTGCTACTGGAGTTTCCTATTGGGTACACGTAAGAACCTTGCCGGGGACAAGTCTGAGCCTGCAGTTAACATGCCCAGCTATAACACACCTGAATATCAATTAGCTACCACAAAGCCAGAACAGACATAGAAATCAAGGGAGAAATATTGAGGCACTGAAATATGTTTCTTTTATGGCCTATAAATCATGCTTTTTTCTACACCCATTTCAAGTGCTTTGAATAAGTTTCTTTCCTTGAGGAGGTTCCAGTGCTTTGTTATATCTGTTTGACCCTGGCATGCTTAGAGATACCCTTGAAATGTATCATCAGGATCTTCAACAATTAAAAAGTTAACTTGGAATTTGAGTTTAGAAGAATTGTTGACTGGGTTCTGAATTACGTGGTAGGGAGATATCATCAAAATAGTCAAAAATGTTGGGGCACTATAAGCAAGAAAAGCTTAAAATAGGCAATGCTGAGCTTTGAGTGATTGCCAGCCATATAAGAAACATGAAACAAACCAGAATTAATTTGGTTTATCTTTTTCATTAGAAAATTCTCTTTTGACTAAAAAACATAGCCGAGATCAAGAAGATCAAGAGTAAACAGATAAAAGTAAAGTTTTGGAATTATATGTGGCTGAAACTTGACAATAACAAATAGAGTTTTCTCTATTGTTGCCTTCAAAAAAGAAGGCCAACTCCAAAGATACTTATAGTTGTTGTGCAAAAATCCTATCATAGATCCTGTTGAGAATGTTCAAATGGATCTGTAAGCATGAGTGGGTGAACTGTTTCAGTGAAGAGGGATTCTATCAATAGGCTGATGAATTTCATCAATAGGGTAAAGGGAAAAGAGGTAAAATTTGGCACAAAAAGAACAATAAAAATAAATAGGCCTCTTAAGAAAAGGTTAGCAACAAAAAGCGCTGAGGGGACTCTTTGCCCACATGACCTCACTCTGGCTACAACAAACACTGCGGAAAGCTTGGTCTGTCCTAATACTAGCAGTACTAGGTAGAAATACCCCCACGTCCGACGTCTTGAGCAGTCAGCTGGTAAAGACGACCACACCGCATACGCAAACACTCCTCTCACTTCCTCTCTATAGATATAGATGAGGAGGAGGGGCTGGCAAATGACAGGTAAACACAGACAAAAATAGCACCACACCTAAATACAGTTATATTTACTCTTCACAACAGACCTCACTTCCTGTTTATAGCTATTGATGAGGAGGAATAGGTGGGACAGCTAAATCATAGGTATACAGAGCCTAATATAGAAATTAACGCATACTAAAATGTATTCAAATTTCAATCCCCACAACAGCCCTCACTTCCCGTTTGTTGATATTGATGAGGAGGAGGAGGAGGTGGGAGAGCTAAATCATAGGTAAACATAACCTTATATAGGAATTATGTCATACTAAAATGTATTCAAATTTCAATCCCCACTACAGCCCTAACTTCCCGTTTGTTGATCTTGATGAGGAGGAGGAGGAGGTGGGAGAGCTAAATCACAGGTAAACATAACCTTATATAGGAATTATGTCATACTAAAATGTATTCACACTTCAATCCCCACCACAGCCCCTACATCCTGTTTATAGATATTGATGAAGAGGAGGAGGTGAGAATCAACAGGTGGGCAGGCAAATGGCAGGTAAACAGAGCCTTAAATATAGGGATAAATTCACACTAAAGTAGGTTACATTTCAATCCTCACCACAGCCCTTACATCCTGTTTATAGATATTGATGAGGAGGAGGTGAGAATCAACAGGTGGGCAGGCAAATGGCAGGTAAACAGACCCTAATATAGGGATGGATAACATCACACTAAAGTGCAGTTATATTTTGATCCTCCTTACAGCCTTAACTTCCTATTCAAAGGTATAGATGAGGAGGAGGTTATTAAGACTCAATAGGTGGGGCAGGGAAATGACAGGTTACAGTAAACACTTATCCTTTCCTCTGAATAGATATATCAATGATGAGGAGGCGGGGCAGGCAAATGACAGGTTAACAGGCACAGAAATTGCTATGTCATCAGACTCAAATACAGTTATATTTAGTATTCATCAGAGCCCCACTTCCTGTTTATAGATAGTGATGATGAGGAGATTCTTAACCTTTTCATGCGTGTAGCATCAAAACATTCAGACTATTCTGGGATATGCTTATGACAAGAGCATATTAGAGAAAAAATATTTGAGAAAAAAGTGTTTATTGTATCACAACTAATAACTCTCCTACAAATTATTTTCAAGAGTATCATGGGTCTAGACGACCCTTGTCAAGGTATTCTTCCAGCATGAATGGGCTATTAGGTGGGGCTGGTAACTGGCAGGTACATATAGGAACAGTAATAACATTACACGCAACCGCATAAAGCAATTTATAGTATTCTCTATGTCCCTACTGGTTTAGTAATATTTTCAACTAGATTTTCAAGAAATGATAATATCATTAATTGGTTAAAAGATTCATTTTGAGTCACCACCATCAGTAGTATCATTTAACAGGTTTGACTGTATATGGAACATTACTATCAGCAATAAGTCAGTGTCTAGAGTACTTGGCTAACATTTCCTTTGTGTGCAACAAGTTGAATGAATCAAATGCATCCTAACTGGAACTGGGACAAAACAAAAGCCACCACACTAAACCCATTCATGCCTGTAGCACCTCTCAAAGGCATGAGTATTTTATTGAGATACTTTTGACAAAAGCATGTTTTTAAAAAGATTTGAATGAGAAATGTTCATAAGCACCCAACTAAGAAATCTTCTTCAAAATATTTTGCAAGTTTAATCTTTCATGTCACATTATTTTCAAAAGCACTATAGATCTAGCCAACGCTTTGCAGGTATCAACAGGTTAAGCACACCTAGCAATCAACATGCAGGTGAACCAAGGTTAATTACAGGCCATAAAATAGTGTCAATCAGCGCAGACTCCAAATTACACCAGCGGAAACCGGAAGGCCATTCAGCCGTTCACATTTCACACCACCAACCCTGACCTTAAACCAGAACAATACAGACTCGTTCATCCTTAAACAGTCCAAATGGTCCCACAAGGCCAGAGATGAATTGTCAAATGATTCTTTTTAGCCAAAAGATTGGAACAACCTTGCACATTGTACATAAAAGTTGATGCGCCATCAAAGTTCCCAAATTACAGAGTTAGAGGCTGAAGATTTGCATATTTGTTGGAGCATCCTTTGTAGTTTGCTGATGAGTGAGTAGGGACAACTGACCCTAACCTTTTCTCAATGAATCACGTCAAAAACATGCTCATTCATCGTCTTCCTCTTTCTCGTAAAGCCGACTTATTTTCTGCCACATCCCACTGCCTCTTGCCCTCTCCCCTAAAACTGACAAACTAGGTCACATTCAGACTTTGTTATTTTCACCTTAAAAAACCCCTTAGAGCATACCCGATAAGAGGGTGCAGCGTACCGAACCGTACCCACCTTTTATAGGTGTTGTAAGAGCTACCTGGCAGCGGCAGCGGAGAATATAGGAGTGTGGTTTCGTAATCAAGCATGAATCCTCTGACACAAGCCTCTTAGGAGGGAGAATGAGAGAGTTACGTCGCCACGGAAATGCGGTACAGTTGTGAGCATATAGAGAGCACAGAGTGAGGTGTTTGTATAGTGTCTAGCAGTGTAATGAATGAACTCAGGACTAAAGCACAGTGAGCTAGGCGACTCAGCAGATGATCTGCAAATACTCCACTCCTGACCTAAGAAAAAACAAAATACTTGGAAGTAGTTATAAACCGATTTGCCACTGGAGTACACATTTGGTGTAACAATTTTGAACATAAATCATCAAGTAGAGTAATAAATATTTGATTAGAAATTATCAAATCAACATGCACAAAAACCCTGAAATATTTGGTGTATATTTGGGAATTAAGAATTTTCTTTAATATACGCTGGAAAAAAAAAGCTTCCAAGATTGTCAATCAAAAACAAAAATTTAAGAAACCATTAAAATTATTCAATCCTAATTAGAACTCTGTTTAAATGTCTAATCGTAAATGGTCCTAACACAAACTGCAACTCCCCATGAAAACTGTAGCTAACAGTGCCCCCTATATTTGTCAACCTGAAGGCCAAACAAACAACAAGCAACAGGTGCCAAGTCTTAACGAACCTTGACACACCTGCTCACTTGGTTCTAGCTTTAACCCTTTCATAAGTTTCATGCTTGTAGTGACAAAAAGAGCCTGACTATTTTGGTTAGATCTCTCTTACCATTAGAACTTTCCTGAAAATATTTGTGGAAAAAAATAAAGACCAACATTTCTCCTTCAAATATTTGGCAAATTCATCCTTTATTCCAAAGTTATTTTTTTAAGTATCATAGACCCAGATGATACTTGAGAATGGGAACTCTATAAGCATGGTTAGGTTAACCCATTTATGCATGCAGATGCACAAATTGGCCAGACTTTTTTTGAGAAATCCTCCTTAATCATAAAGGGACAATTTGAGAAGATTTCAAGGAGAAATGCAACTCTCTTCAATCAACTATCCAAAGTGCACCTTTTTCCAAATCTGTTTTCAAAAGTACCATTGATCCAGAGTATATATTGTAAGGGGATCTCTAGGTGTGAAGTGGTTAACTTGAGAGATAAAAAAGCAATGATGTTTCAAACTGGTTTTCCAACTAAAACAAGAACTGCATTTATTGGGAGGAAAAAAATCTTTTTATTTGGAAACAAAAAAGGCATTCAAGCGGTGTCGTTAACCGAGTTTTATTTCAGTTGCTGTATTTGCCAACGGCTGACACCATGAGAGTATTTGGGACACTTTCAAGTGTCTGAAAAGACAAATAAGAGAGCATCACCATGACTTGCAACATTTCACACAATTGTGCTTTAAGTACACATGTGGCCTGACAACTTGGCAGGCAAATATCGCCAAAATTAAAGCCATATTAAGTTTCTCTAAAAACGCAATGAGATTAAACAGAGTTCAACCAAATAGTCTTTCACTTTTTTTGATCTACTATTTTTTTTTTATTTATCAAGTTTTTACTAAGTATCATAGCACCCAGACAACATTCTTTAAGGGTACCTCTATGAGTGCACAGGTTGAGAGCAAATAACCCATTCACGCCTGTTGCACCCTAAAGCACCCAGGTTATTTTGGTAATATCTTTTAGACTAGAGCATTTTATAGAAAGTTCTTTTAAAGGAGAAATGTTTATGTGAACACAACCCACAGCTCTCCTTCCAATATCTAATGAATTTATGTTTTTAAGTTCGAACTTCTTCTGAAATGTTAAAGGTCTAGAGTACACTTGTCAAGGCCAGAGGAAATCTGTATGCATTAGTGGGTTTATTATTAATCCATGCTGGTGTACATTAAAGGGACAAAGCAGCCTGACAGGCACTTTGCCAATGCTATTGGTCAGAGGCTTAAAATAAGCACTGGAAATCCTTACCTATATCATAAAGCCACACACATGGACAGCACTCTGTGTGCTGATAAAGATTACAAACATCCATTGAGGAATTGAGGGTATTTATCAAAGGCACAATTCAGGACCCTCAGGTCAGATCAGTGCAAATATGGTCATTTTGCAAATCGATACTAGAAAGGCAGAAAAGGCCCTGAAATTTATATTGAGTACTATATGATGTCACATGCAATATAAACCCATTAACTGCTGGAAATCTTTTTTGTCAAGTGTTGTCTGCATGGACCTATGCTATTTTTGAAAAGCAACCTTAAAAATTAATCAAACATAGTAGGGAGATATAATCAAAGCAGTCAGGCAGTTTAGGACAGGTTAATCAATTTACACCTGAACTGCACCTAAGTTCTAACAGCTTAGAAAATAATTCATTGGATAATTTAAGGTAATATATCACTAGTCTCAGACACTCATACTATCACTACTTGTGTAAACAGAGAGGAATAAACCTCTAAAACCCTCTCTATATCTGTACCTAAGCATTTGACCAGAAGTGTTTATTAACCAACTCATGCATATACTAGTACCCCTTAATAAGATTTGTCTGCATCTATGATACTTTTGTATATAACTTAGTAATAAAACAACAATCCCAAAAATATTTGATGGAGAGTTGTCCTTTAATTTTTGTTTCCAAAATATACTTTTGTTTAAGAAATATCACAAAAAATAAATCAGGCATTTTTGTGTCTGCAAGCATGAATGGGTTAAGAGCAGTGAGCCACTATTTGGTGATGGAGGGGCCTGGAGGCACACCAGTGACATCAATGACCCTTGACCTTTGACCCCCAGCAGTGAACAAGTGGAGAAATGCTGTTTGTGGTTTGAGTGCCATATTGTGAGTAATGGACAGATAACAAGGTGATTTATGGGTCAATCGGTGCATGCTGAGACAGCGATATTGTCTGCTACATGTATCTGGCTGTGTGACCTGTCAGAAAGACAATGGATGTTATTGTTCTCACTCCTATTGTTTTGATTCTATCACTTTGTAGCGCTATTATTGATGTCCGCCCTATACTTAGGGCTGTCACCATCCCATCCTGATATCTATCCATCATCAGTTTCTCAGACAGATTGAAATGTCGGGACCTAAGTTCAAAGCATGTGTCATATGAAGCGCAAAATGAGTTAGAACTGCAAACAGAGAAATGTAACAAAAAACTCCATTGTTCTTTAAGGGTTACTTCCAACGAAAAATCAAGAGAAAAACAAATTCCCATAACCTATTGATGCTTAGATTTCCTCTTAAATAATGCTATTTCCTCTTAAAATAACTTAGAAATGCAACATTAATTCACAAAATATTCTACCTTCAAGTATTATTTTTGAATAGATATTTTTGTTGGTAAGAATCACAACAATAATTTGACCATTTGGGCTTCTGCAGGCTTGAGGGGGTTAGAAGGAAAATATGTAACAACTGCCGCAACCACTTGTAACAATATTACATACAAGTCATATCTTATATAACGTTAGGCCCATTACTGTAAGTTAGAATTTCTATTGTGTCTCTATTAGCCAGCCGCTAAAGATTATCTTTCATAACATGCTTTGAACATGTAGCATCTAGCACCCAACCTAAACAAAATCTCTCTCTGCGTATGTAGCCTGTCTATTACTCTCATAAGATGACAATGGCCAAGAAGCATGTGTTTGTTTGAATGTTTATGTGTGTGTATGTGTGTTTGGATGTAAAGGAGAAATATGTAAAAGTTCTCAATAACCATAGAGACCATGTATATCCTATAGCCTGCAGCCCTAGGCCCCCACGGCTGCAAAAACTTGTACCAGAAGCTTGTATCAATATTAAGTAGGAACTGCCATGGCTAGCAGGGTATATTGCAATAACAATATACCCTCAAACATTGTTTATTGAAGTTAAAGATTTGAATTTTTTCTTGGCAGTTGCAATCTTTTGTCAGGTAAGTCAATTCTTATATCAACTTACTCAACATGGCAAGCCAATTCCAAATCATTGAACTCTGTTCCTAAGACTAGGCCAGCCAGCCAGCCAGCCAGCCCTGAGTTCAGCAAGGACATCACAGCTGCCAGGTTAATACCTTTATGTGTCTAATCCCATGAAGCAATATTAGCACAAGCGGTATCAGGTACCTACACCTTATTACCACCTGTCCCTCGGGCACCACTAAATAGAAGATTCCTCCATCAGGTAGAATGTATTCTGGGAGCAGTTTGTATTGGCCATTAAGGGTAATAGGGAACAAAATTACAAAGAGGTAGTAATTCGCAAAGGAGGGAGGTCATAGATAGATTCACACCCTCAGTCCAACAGTGGCGAAATCACCGAGGAAATCTCAATGCAAAGCTTGATAGAATGTTTCAACCACCACAAATTGAGAAAACTTTCCTTCTTCATTTTCAAAATCAACCAATTCAGACAGAAAGTGGTGTCCACATTAATAGTAGTTTAAGAGAAATGGCATCTTGTTGGCAAAGCAAAGAAATATTTCTCCCACTGCTGCTAATCTGGATGGGTTTAACACTTCCCACTCAAATAACCTTCAAATATAACTCACTGGTGAATCATGGCTAAAGTTTTCAGACTACATGTAGAATTCAAACATAAAAGGGTTAATCAGCATTAGGTCAGAGGGGCAACATTCTGAGCATTGTTCCCCTAAGACGAACCACAAACAGTCTCAAGTACCAGCCACCCTGTAGTGCAACCATACTATTGGCAAAGCAGCTTAACTCTATTACAGGAGAGATCCAAGTAGGTCTACCCTGTTTAATGGGAGACATTCTCCATGTAATGTGTCTGGCTGGTACAGGCAATCAGGAGGGTCTACACTTCTTCATAGATCTTCTGAGAAGATGTGACCCTTTTCTTTTAATTTCTTGACCAGGAACTGATTAACATTTTTCTTCAAATTTTCCAAAAGAGTCTTTTCTGGTCTTCCCAAAATGAGAGAACTTCTTTCGTTCAAGTTCTCCGGAAGTTGCAATTACTTATCTCCTAAGCTTCACAAATATACAAACATTACTTTTGAAAGACAGAGATGAGTAATAAATGGCAAAATTGTCCTCGTTAAAGTTCTCTAAAAGTTGCAATGATTTATCTCCTGAGCTTTACCAAAATGCCAACAACTCTTTTGAGAGATGGGGATGAGTAATGAAAGGTAAAACTGCCCAAACGACCATATATTTCCTTGTAAATGAGCAGCTCCATTCAAACAGGAATATGCTCATTTTACCTGGAATTCTCTCACCTGCATAAAGAAACCAGCCCTAATTGCCTTACTAACTCTTCTCATTATATTTACCTCTCAGCTCCACCCAAGAATCATTATCCTATAAATGTCTCTCAGGGTTTCTGTGTCTGCTGGGTATAATAGCCCTAGCATGACTGGCTGCAATCTTTCCACCCAACTGCCCCTTAAAACACAGTGGTTCAACCTGTTATTTGTTGGTGTGTAGCAATTCCTCTTGGTACCACGGCAAATATTGCGTTGACCTACATGTCCCCCTAAAAACTTTCTCACGCAACTTGGCTCCGCATGCGTGACTTTGGGCCACGTCAAAAGGTGGGGTGAGTGCTGAAAAAGGTGCTGTTTATGGTACAAAGTGCCACTGTCATCCAGCATTTATTACAGAAACACTCGCACAGGAACCTCAAAACCACACCTGGACAGCAGGATATCAATCAAACATTAGAATTTATAACATACCGGTACAACAATGGATGACCATTGTTATCCATTGTTATTCCTACCAATAGCAAGGACTTTTTCAAATATTGAATGTGCAAATAAACTTTCCATTGTAGTATTATATATATATATAAGGTAGGTGATTGAACTCAATTGTTATCCTACTAAAAGCAAGGAATTTTTTCATCAAATATAAAAATAATAGCATGCACCCTACTGGTAGCTGATGGATATTCATTGTTATCATAGCAATAGTAAAGTATTCAGAAGACAAATGAATTTGTCATATAAGTTTTGTGCATACAGTACAGTCATTGTTATCCTACCAAACGCAAGGTATTTAAAAATCAAACATGCAAATAAACTTGTGGCTGTAGTAATACATATCACATACAGGTAGGTGATGGTAATCCATTGTTATCTTACCAAATATGGAATTTTTACATCAAATATGCAAACAAACTTGTCAGTGTAATAGAATGTACCCCACTTAACAGCTGATGGGTATACATTTAATAGTTATTATAACAAAAGCAACGTAGTCATATAACAAATAAACTTGTCATTGTAATATTATGCATACCACACAGGTAGCTGTTGGATCTCTATTGTTATCATAACAAAAGTGAGGTATTCAAAAATCAAATATACAAATGAACTCCATTTTTACCTGTTACAACCAAAACCAGCCTGCCTCTTTCGGGGATAACATTCTCATGGGAGTTATTAGCTAATAATTTGCAGGATGAATGTTAATCAGAACTCAAACTACATCTCTCCTTGAAATATTATCAAAGAAGAGCCTAATTTTCATTACACTTTCAAAGTTATCATAGAACCTAAGAGCATTTAAAAGAAACTTGAAGCATAAAAGGTCAGTTACCAGTGTGACCAAAGCTAAGGGATCAATGTTTCAGATGAAATTGCTATTGCACACCACATTTGGTATAGAAATGTTGCTGTAAAAGAATTTTATCTAAATGCTTCTGCATTATAACAGCACAACAAGATTGTTTGCAGAGCACTTGTTTGTGGTGTGAGGAATGCATGTAGTGCTATCTACAATGAAAACAAAATGCCATTGACACAAAATGCAATTGTGAATGAAACAGGCACTCAGCGTACTTTTCTCTGAGGGCCCGGAGACAAATGCCTTCTGTAAATAGCAACAAACACACATAGAAAAGCCAACTTCCTTTGGCAGGCACTCTCAGTCACCTTTGCCAATGAATCCCTTTTGATAGAAACTACTTTGCCACAGAATTCCTTTTAAAAGAAACTTCTTTGCCACTGAATTCCTTTTAATAGAAACTAAATGTAGGAAACTAATTTCTTTTGATAGATGGTACCTGTAGAAAACCAGCTGTGAAGTATACTGTGCATGGAACAAGTTATTGTACTTTACCTTAGCCCACCCACAAGGTCTTTAGTTACAGAGTCAAACTTTAGACATGCATCAAAGGATACACAGTTATCAAGTTCATTTGAGTTCAGCAGTCAGACAAGCAAGCAACATAAGAGTCTGACTCCTTACTGAGCACAAGTAAAGTAGTGTATCAGCATCCCATAGGATGAGTGCTGTCATAACTGCAAAAGGTCCTTTAAAAATTGAACCATCCCCCCACCCCCATACATAAAACATACTATTTTATTTTGGTCATAAGATTTGTACCTTCCAATTACTGGTACAAAACATCAATGGTCAAACATTAGGCAAAGGAATATACATGCAAAGGAGTGGTTCCTTTACAGGTTAAATCAGAGAAAAATCACAGTATTAAAACAGATCAGTGCAGTATTTTTCCCTGTGATACATTCTCTGCCTCATGCAGGATCTGTTGTATAGAGGATTCTAGAGAAACCTAGAAATTCCTTCAGTAACGCAAATAAATGCCAGCTACATTGGCTAGAGTCGCCTCTGTCAAGTTGCAAACAATAAACTTAACCGTACATTCTCTTTAGCCCATCCAATGCTGAGGCTACTTTGTCCAAAGCACAAAGACGCAAAGATTTTTAAAAACCATCTGAACCCTGTCATGTTGGTATTCACTGGATAGCTCTCACTGAGTACTCTCAGATGAATACCCATGAAAACCATCTAACCCCTGTCATGTTGGGATTCATTGGATATCTCTCACTGAGTACTGTCAGATGAATACCCATGTGCCAGTGTTTCAGTTATTTTTTAGGTTTCTTGCATCATTTTGAAATTAGCCAATCAGCCATCAGCAGCTAAACGGTTAAGGAGGTGGGGGAGGGAGAATAGGCAGTCTGTTGGCCCCTGCATTTTTCGTCACATTTATGCCATATTGTGGCTAATTCATGACTTAAGCCAGTAGTAAGTAGTGGAGGAAACCGGTGTACCCAGCAAAAACCACCGCCTAACCCCAAGTCTCTGGCAACTTCCTCACATGCACAAGCTGGAATTCGAACCCAGGCAGTGGTGAGAGACAGCTAGCATTCAGTAGCAAAGCCTAAGACCACGCAGCTATCAGTGCAGGTATAGTACATTGTCCACAGGCTTGCTCGAGAAGAATAACCAGGAACTTCAGCCAATTAAAGGCTTAAGACAAAGTACATGTTGTTAGACAATACAACATGCCAAATATCACAACATTGACACACATGCAAATACCCCCACGACTGGTTTTCCTATACAAACAGGATAAGGAGCCCTAAATCTAGCTCTGCAAGCGCTTTGAGTATGTGGCATCACTTGGTTTTGAAAAAGCCTTTGTGTTAGTTAATATACTGAATTGGTGGGCATCAAGCACTGCAGTCATTAAACAGATTGGCATGACATTTGTAAAACTGAAATACCATTTGTGGGTATTGCATACTGCAAGATTAGCCTCTCCATTAAATCTGAAAATCATCTATAAATATATGTAAACTATCTTTTTTGTTGTTGTTGTTGTACTTAGCGATTATCCTTAATCGTGTAGTAAATGATAAACGCTGAGATGTTCTTTTCTCTTTCACATTTCTTTATTTTTATTTTTGTGATTTGTGCGTAGTTGTTGTTTATTTGTATGTGCATTAATGTTGATAAGTTTAGGAGAATGGAATCAGTGGAATTGTTTAAAAATAAAGCCCTGAACATGCCTGCGTGACTCGGCAGTATAGGAAATGGCAAACCAAATGGGTTAACAACTGCACACATGAAGTCCCTTGAGGAAACAATAGACTAATAACAAGTAGTCGTGATCTTCATTTGACATTATGAAGGTACTTGCAAAGATTTACACCTGCAGTATTTTTCCTATCAGTATAGGGAGTTGCTGGACTAAGACTTCAGTGGTGGATGTTTTCCTATTTTGATATTGTATTTCCTTGAGCTCCAGTATGCAGTGTGGTTTTTGTAAGCTTCATTATGCATATAAGGGCCTGCTATTACCGCTAGTTGGTAGGGTTTTTATGAAAGACTAGATGTTGTCAAACTGCCATGAGAGATGGGGAATTACTAGGTCCCAGATGGATGCAAGGTTTTGCAGTATGGGTGATTTATTTTTCAAACAGAATTGAAGGAAAGTGATATTTTTCCTGTCGAAACATCTAATTTGAAACCCATAGTGAGGTGATCCCCCTGATATGGATACCACATGGTGTTTTCAGCCCAGGGGCATGAAAGGTATTTAACCCATATATGCCTGTACATTTCAGACAGATATTATACTGATTAACGATACTTTTGAAAATAATTTCAAATTAAATAGTGAGGATTAACTAAATATCTAAAGAAGAATTGTGAGTTTAGTTCTAATCAACATTTCTACATCAAACAATTTCCAAGGGTGCTCTCACACATTGATATTATCAAAATAGGCGGGACATTCTTGACACAACAGGCATGAACTGGTTAAAGACTTAAATTGTAATGTCAAAGCAATGATTGATGGAGACAATCACTGCCATGGTGAGGGTACATTGGTTTTAATTTCCTTAAAATAAAATGATTAAACTTTTAGCCTTTTAGTGCACACCTTCTTGAAAATTCTAAATAAACCAAGGAAGTTTGGAGGGTCAAGTGGGATCTAAATTTAAATTGTACAGTCAGTATATTTCACTTTCTATTTGAAAACAAAAAATATGTCACATCTTTCACTAGTAAGTACTTGGTTTGTTAACATTATTCAATAGGGGATGTTTTTGGAATTGAAGGAACTCCAATGCATGCATTAGTCAAGGTGTTTTGCACCTTGGCGGTTAAAGATGGTTAACCAAGATACTATGATATACTTATGAAAAATATGCAAGGTTTCTAGGAAATCTAGCTACATCTATCCAGCACAAAGGGCTGCCATGAGGAATCATAGGTGAGAACACACTAGTGTGACATCCTCAGGTAAAGCCTGCTAAACAACAGGATTTCCTGGATAATTCCTAGTATGCTGTAAGGTAACTTCCTTTCCCTTTTTGGCCCATCCTTAGAAAGTAAGTATGTTTATTCACATCGGCCTCACTGCCCCCTTTGAAGAGAACCGCAGCCCCATGTTGAGTGTCATATGTAGTGACATATTTTTGATGGAAACAGCGAGATATTCAGACAGAAATCATAAGTAGGTATATACTTTTGAATATGCTACATTTTAAAAACCAAGAATTCATTGCCAAAAATATTCAACTGTATTAATATAAATATATAGGAAAAGGAATAAGATCATTTTCAGCCATGACCATCCAGAGTTCAAATAGCGTGAGTTATTTTTGTAAATAACAGTAATATGCAGCACGTTATTTTTTTGGTAGTTAGTTCCAAAATCATAAAACATGTTCATATACATGTATTGACAAATATTACTTTTTTGCCAATAAACATAATTTTACCTATCCGTACATTCCTGGTATTCAACAACAACACAACAGTCCCATTGTTAAGTTGTATGGTTGGAGGTTCACCATTGCCTAACCACAACTATCTATGACCATGGCATGCCTTAAACACACTAACATGTACATTCCTAGTAGTGAAACATGTCTTCCTTCAGGTCATTCAAATAACTATATGTACATTTTATCATGCAGATATCAGCTGACCATGTGACTATGCACAATAGTATTGCCTAAAGCTATAATGTCCCTATCGTCATCCTGACATCAGGATAATCGTCATACCTGACAATTTAGACAGGTGGCATTACTGTAACAAGCAGGTCCCTAGCTGTACATACATAGAGAGAGAGAGAGAGAGAGAGAGAGAGAGAGAGAGAGAGAGAGAGAGAGAGATAGAGAGAGAGAGAGAGAGAGAGAGAGAGAGAGAGAGAGAGAGGGAGGGAGGGAGGGAGGGAGGGAGGGAGGGAGGGAGGGAGGGAGGGAGGGAGGGAGGGAGGGAGGGGAGGGAGGGAGGGAGGGAGAGAGAGAGAGAGAGAGAGAGAGAGAGAGAGAGAGAGAGAGAGAGAGAGAGAGAGAGAGGAGAGGGAGGAGGGAGGGAGGGAGGGAGGGAGGGAGGGGGAGGGAGGGAGGAGGGAGGGAGGGAGGGAGGGAGGGAGGGAGGGAGAGAGAGAGAGAGAGAGAGAGAGAGAGAGAGAGAGAGAGAGAGAGATGAGAGAGAGAGAGAGAGAGAGAGAGAAGAGAGAGAGAGAGAGAGAGAGAGAGAGAGAGAGAGAGAGAGAGAGAGAGAGAGCGAGGAGGGGGGGGGTGGGGGGAGGGAGGGTGGGAGAGAGAGAGAGTCTCACTATAGTCTGAAAAAATGGTCTGTATTTCACATGTTAAATATGACTATCTGCCCCTTTTTTAGGTGACTCTTCACACCTATTTAAGTTGGCCTGAAGGTAAAAGCCACTTTTATTTCACTCTCGTTTTATCTTGAGATCCTTTCTTAACAGGTTTGCAGCCATGAATATTCTATTAAGGCTACAAAAGCCTGTGAAGTCTCATGGTACAGAAAAGTGATTTGCTATGTACAAACACATGGTGTATATAATACCAACACTTGGCATAGCTAGTGTGACATGATTCCTATTAACTAACCCTACAGTACAGTTTGACACGTATGCTAAACACAGGAATACCATACAAACACTTATGCTATAACAGCTCATAAAGCCCAAGGCAAACCTGTTGAATGTGTCCACAAGCTAATGAGAGGGAACTATTTAGGGTCCATTAGCTATAACAAACAATGAAAACAGGTAAACATGCCCAAGACTTACCTGTAAAATCAACCAATGAACACAGGAAAACAGACACCTTATCACTAACACATACATCCAGGTGAAAGACCAGGTCAATTTTGCACCTGTTTTTACCAGTTGACCAAGAGGGGAAAACACGTACAGGTATATTTTGTAACTGACCTGAATAACTTTCCTTTGATCTATACATTTTTGTTTGCAGGCCGGAAGCCATACAGGACCCAGTCCTGGTAGCCTAGTTGTCTACGTCATTGACGCTGACTGCTTGCTCTCTAACTACAGTACAGGTTCTAATCTGGTTCAGGGCATGTGCACAAGTTGCCAATGACTTGTGTTTTGTGGTGGTTATTTAAAGGTACTCCTACTTTCCTCCATCATAAACAAATGGCTAGACACTTTATAATGTAGCTTCTATATAATTGTGACATAAAAATGATATTCTACACCCAAATCTGTACTCATGTACTGCTACCAACAAGCACTTTTCATGAGAAAAATTAGGTTGACTGACTTACTTTCCATTTTGATTTAGGTCAAGCACTGACGCTAAAGACTGTAATCCTCTTTCACTGGTCAAATGGGCAACAAGCATTCGTTGCTAACTTCCAGATAAGCACCTTGATAAAAGGGGGGCTTTACTTAATCATGCCTGTATCCACACAAAAGGCCTAACTGTTTTGGTGGTAACAAAAGTAAACAAATGGAGAAAGAATATAACTACAAATAGACTGAATTTTTTTTTCAGATGTTCCTAAAAGTTATGTTGCACATCACATATCTAGTGACTCTAGTCTGAATAATATTTTCTAAAAAGTTACCAATTTTCATCAAGTATATATCCTATCCATGTGTCACTGCCAAAATGCATTCAAAAGTATTGTAAATGTAGTATTGTAGCAGTAGGCATGTATGAGCAAAGATTACTAAAGCCAGTTATTAGTGTAGGAAGACCTGGAGTACATGAGGAAGACCAACAGCTAAATCCTGGTCACTGGTAACTTTCACACATCCCCCAAGCCATATTTGACCATGGTAATAGGAATAGGCTAACCACTCATGTAACTCATTTCTGCCAGTAGTGCCTAAAGATTATTTTGGTAACATATTTCTGACAAGAGTATTTCTTCTTGGGAAAACTGGATATATTGATCAGAATCCAACCCATACCTCTTCACCTGAATGGGTTTGATGTGCCACGTACGAATCAATCCATTTTTGATAATTCAAGCAACATTCATATTCTTACAGCTCAGAACCTGGAATGCACAATTCTACCCAACTGGGGGAGTACTTCAAACCACAGGATCTCTGCTTCAATGGGTTTAATTGCACAGAAAAAATAACACAGGTCAAAACCGATTTTGGGTACCCGCTCCAGTACCCATTAGTTGGGGGTTCATCTTAAATCTGAACCACCCCGATTGATGGGGCTGGTCACTATTCTGATGCACTCAACCAGATGCCGGACGTTTACTTGAAGTACTGTATTAAGCCAGGAACGGCCAGTTAACAGATGAACACCTGTTGTCTGAAATAGACGACCCATTTTAATGTGAGACTCTGACACAGTTCTTTTGATACCGAAAGACTTCCGATAACAATGAACCGAAATACATGACAAATTGATTCTGTATGATGTAAGCGTTGACCATGAGAGAAGTTGATGTTTTCCGTGGAAATGGGGTCAAACTTACCTGTCCACTATCTCTATGCAATCTTCCCTGCGGCAACTGATAAGAGGTATTATCCAAAATCACTGACGATCAAAATGAGCTTCCTGGCTCCACATTTACTTCCAAAATGGCCCCTGCGATTATTGTCTCCACCTGATTGGTCAGAGTATAATTAGAGGGGTGGGGTGCGATGTTCAACCACAAATCTCTCTTCCTCTGGCTCCGAGCAACCCCTCTCCTGCACTGCCAAGCCCACAATGGTAATTTACGCATTCTTTCTCCGGGCACCAGCCCATTCAAGCAGTCGAGGCCCGAGGCAGGTAAAATAGGTCATCAAGCCTCAATGTACATAACTTTACACCAACCTGAAGCACTGATGTGTTACCTCAATATGCCATGTCGACAAAGGCCAAAAACCTGCTACTAACTGCAAATATTGCCAGCACCAATGTATATACATTATGTGAACGATAAATATCAGCCTATAACTCTCTTACTCAGCCTCCATTGTTACATAAACCTATTGTTAACTAAATAAAATTTGTTAACAATACACCTTTTGTTGGAATAGAGATCAAGTCTGTAATGAAAAAAAACTTGTTCAACACTTTAACCTTGTAAAACTGCCTGAACATTTTCAATCTGAGCATTATCACTGTATTTCTCTCTTTACTTGACAGCGAGTCTAAAAGCTACTTAATTACTTTTTGGCCCAGCTCATAATGTTACTAGTCTTACTAGTGAAACTCAACCATCCTTTATACGTTTACATTACTACTTTAAGTCTAACACCATAATCTTTCATTCATGTATGTGTTTCATAACTAGGCCTACTCTTGCTGAAGATCCCATCACACTCTGACATTCAGATAGGATGAGTTATGATTTTGAAAAATGAATAAAACGCCCTATTGAGTAATCAAATCAGTGAAGCTGAGATTTTCACTAGATGCCAACATACAAGTGGTTCAATATTCAATGAACATCAACTATTCCATTCAGAAAAACCTCGGCTTCATTGTGATTTTTTAGAATCAACAACTGCAGACCTGTTTTGTGGGGTTAACACATTCATGGCTGGAGATCCGCCTGATAAGTCTCACCCAGATCTATGATACATTTGAAAATAAGTTGGGTATAAAGCATGTATTCACAAAACATTTAAAGTGAATTCTTCAGCTGGCTTGTGATTGCTCAATCAAAAATTCTCATAATAATGCACTTGTCAGAAAGATATCTTTAAGGCGTTAGAGGATATTGCATAAAAATAATCATGCCTTTTTTCGGGTGGTACAAGCATGAATAGGTAAGTATTTTCTGTGTTTGTTTCATGCACATAGGTATGTCAATGTGTCCTATATAGGTACCTGAAAAGTTGAAAAGGCAGATTTGTTTTCTACTGTACCCCCTGCCATTTTCTTGGGTTGGTACAGGAAATAACAATATAATAATGGTCATTTCTTTTTTTAGTTCAGGCATGAATGGGTTAAGCATTTCTGTGTGTGTTTCAGGCAGACAGGTATGACAATGTGTCCCATGTGTACCTGTATAGGTGGAGAGGCGTGTCCGTTTTCTATTGTACCGCTGCCCTTGTCTTGTCTCCAGGTTTTCAATGGTGATGTATCATATTACCCACACTGCACTCTGTAGATTCTGTAGCTGTGTGTCTCTAGAGTTCCACACATGACAAGGGTGACCTGCCCTCCTCCCTCAGAGCTATCTAGATTCACAGTGTGGAAATTGACAGTGACACTAATCGGGTTACAATTAGCGAAATCATATTCCTTTTTAATTCAGTCATGTCCCTGAGCCCAATCTTGCCAGTAACCCCTCAAAAAGGCCTGAGTACTTTGGGAATATCTTGTTGATATAATCCAATTTGGAAAAAAAATCTTATTACGATTATCATCTGGGCATATTTGCATGCTGAAACTTGAAAGCATCATTCAGAAAATATTTTGAGAAAACAAAATACTTTCTTTAATGTTTTCCCCAGATTTTTGCTTAGCTCCCCAATTATTGTAATTAGTATCAGAGCATATAAACAATTATTTTCAAGGGGAAACTCTGCCAGAAGCTAAGAGATAATTTCCTTCTTATCTTGTTTACATAAAGCAGCTGGGTGTCAAGGTGAAGAAAGTTGAAAAGCTTCAGGTAATTACATGAAATTCATGCAGTTCAGGTGCGCACACATAAGATGTTTGAAAGAAACTTCTTTACATACAAATCTTAACATTTCTATGCTCAATATCTATCCTCCTATTTATCTATTTTTCTATGTATGATTGAAAGTGAACCCCTCCTAAGAAACAAACCCCCTCCTTTGAAATCCTGTATCTGAAATCCTGCGGCTAGCCATTGGTAAATCACGGCCCCATTACCCCAGAGACCTGAACCCTCAGCATTGAGATATATGCTACCCTGGATCTCCCAGCGATTCCGTCTCTTTGAAAGGCAGGCCAAGTCACTCACGCTTCTATTATTCAAAGGGGTGCAGGCTGGGGCAAGCCAGACAGAGAAAGGGGGTAAGCCAGCCGGAAACCCAAGCCCTTGGAGATTACACAACCACTAGAAAGAACTGACGGCTGAGAAGGCTAGCGAGAGAGTGGGACCACTAGTGTATAGCCAGTCTCAGGGATGCTGGACTATGTTGGGGCCGTTTCAAGTAGCGCTGTGATATCTACAGATGTTGATGAATGCAGGGTGGGGACTGGGGAGCACATGTGTGTGGGTGCAGACAGCTTATCCTACTACCCTATAGATACCATGATAAGGACATATTCAATAAAATAAGGCATTAAACCCTATGAGTAACTAGAACATTAGGATAAAAATTGAGAGGAAGGAAGAGGAGAAGAAAATGGTAAATTAGAAATTGGTACAGGCTACAGGTCAATAATTACATATTATGATATGTTTTGTGTGTGTGCAGTAAGGTGTGTATGCTGGCGTGATACAAGTGTGACATCCACTGAATGAAAAGACTATAAACTGCCAAATATTTAACTACTAAAATAAAGATCATCAAATCTTTTCAAAGTTCCATTGTACAATTGTATCTACATCTGTGATAGACAATGAGCTCCACTGCTCCTTTAAGATGTAACACCTGTAAGGAGGCTCAGTCCTAGTGTCAAGGAATGTGGCAAGCGGGTTTATACCATAATTACCTTCTTACCAAGGTGATGGGGTAGAAACAAGCTGATTTGTCATGTTCAAATAGGGCCCCTTAACTAATACCCTCCCCCGCTGTGAGACAGTTCAGCTCATGATGAGGACCTGGTCTTATATGAGGAAAGTACAACCCCTGCTATGCTAAACTGTGTGTACCAGCCGCAGAGTCATTAAGCTATTAGTGGTCACATTGTGAACGATACGCTATTCATAGTTTGGGGTGACCAAGGGATTAGTTACTTAGAAGCAGGTTGGCACAGTTGACCAGTCCCCACAATGGTCAATCCTAACTGGACTCATATAATCTACCACCTACTGTGATGGTGAGATTGATACGGGTCCAAATGTGCTATATCTTGACCAGTCACTTAAACCAAATGGAGATGGAAACATGCAGGAATTCCTAGGAAAATTAGAAGTCACAGAATCTCCTAAAGATTCTACCTTTTCTACATTGTCTTAACTCATTCATGCTTTTAAAGAGTTCCTCCAGAAACTGTCATCTGGAAGTATGGTACTTATGACAATAACTTTGTAATTAAGAATGATTTAACAAAACATTTTAAGGAGAGCAGTTGGTCATGTATCAATTAACATTTCTTTATCAAATATTTTCCTAAATACGCTTTTGATTGCAAGATTTCATCAAAATTATCAGGCTGTTTTGGCTGCTGGGATCATTAATGAGTTAATACCACAATGTTCAAATAAACTAGTACCTTTGGATATGATAATTTACTTATCAATGAGTATTCAACTTTTTAGCAGAAGTGATGATTTGAGAGATGTTTATTTCAAGGCTTTCAATATTTGAAGGTTACTAGAATGCCATGGTAATTGATATTTTACACTACACCCATTACCTTTCCACCCTGTCTTTAAAGGCGCTTCTAGGCTACCCTAGCAAGCTTCAGGTTAAATTTCAGCATAACCCCCATATGAACTAAGCCAGTAACTGTGTATGCATCCTTAGTCTAACCTAGCTAGGTTAGCGACCTTCAGACCTCAGCAATATCGGTGAACACCCTATCCACTCCATTATGTGGCTCAACAAGTTCTGCGTGTTTTTGTACATCGTGCATGCCATCTATTAACCCACTCATGCCTGGAGTGCTGAACCCAAAAAGGGCAGGAGCAATTTGATAATATCTTCCAAATCAAACCATATTTTGTAAAATATTTGAAAAATAATAGGTAATCAGACTACAATCAAAAACTCTTCATCAAAAATCTGGAAGTCATGCTTTATTCCCAAGTGATATACAGAAGTATAAATTAGACATGTGAAACTGTTCAAGGAGCTCTAAGCATGCATAGGTTAACAATGATTAAAGCACACACCCCTGCCACCTAAGGCAGGTACAGGATTCCAGAGCAGGGGGTTGTTTTTACATCTTTATAGCTGGTTTTATTTTCAGGCAAAATTTACAAAAACAGCAAGACATTTTTACTGTTAGGACCTGAAGTTTGAGACCTAAAAAGGGTTCATTGTGAAACCCCTGGATACCCTGTGTACCCGCAGCTGGGCGCTCTGATCGTACCCTGATAGCTGAAAGGTTCCTGGTGTGGAAATATGCTGATGTCATGGTCTGGGTGCCTGGGTGATGCCTGAAGATCGCAAATGAATGCAAAACTTGAATAAAGGAATCTAATATCTGTCACATCCGATTTCTTTAACAAGTCTTGTTGACACCAAAGAACTTGGGAATCCACTCCACCTTGGAGTGCCCAGATGGTCTGGTACTAAATACAAAAACATTTTTACAAAAAAAGTTTTTAAAAAAGTAGAAAATTCTTTGATAAATGGTTCAGGCATTTCTTTAAATTCTTTAGCAGACATTGGCAAGAGTGGGTCATTCAAATTATTCATACTTGTAGCACCCCCAAAAAGGCTGGACTTGGTGAATGTTAAATATAAGGAAAGCAACTCTAGGAAAATATTTGTGCCATAAGTGCTACACAGCAACTGGCCAACAACTCTCCTTTAAATATTTCATAAATGATGCTTTATTTCAATATTATTTCCAAGAGTACCATAAAATCAAACAATACCTTTCCTGTGGTTCTCTAGGCATTGATTGATTGACAATCAAAGCTCTGTACCATCTGAGAGAAAGAACCCATAAGGTGGACATTGCAGGGCTCGACGCTAAGGGTGAACCTATGGCCCCAGGCCAGTAAAAACTCCCCAAAACAGCTTCGGGCCAGTAAAAAAAGACCTCAACTGGTCCTACAGGGCCAGTAAACATTTGGGGACATTCTTGTTAAAAATTTTCCCCCTGAGAATGTCCCCAATTGTTTTTGAAATAAATGAAGATCAAATTTATAAAGATAAGTGTTGTGGTGAATCTTATGCAGTGTACTTTCATGTTATGTTAAAGAAAAAATGTAGGACCAGTAAACGTTTTGCAGGACCAGTAGATGCTAGGTGTTACTGGTCCTAGAGGGCCAGTATCATTTTGAGTTAGCGTTGAGGCCAGCATTGCCAAAGTTGACAGGCTGTTTTGGGCTGTTACAGGCATGAAAGGGTGACACATTACTGTGCAGGTTACCTCATTGTGGTCAAAGGCAATCATACATCAAAATAGATATATTTTCCTTACAACACTTCCCCCCTAACATACCTGTTTATGGTAATGTTTGAATTAATGTTGTTTGTCAAAATCTAATTGAAGAAGACCTATTCAATATATTCTATTATCTTATCTCATCAAGAAAAAAAATGAAAAAATTTGTAACCAGAAGAGCACCAGTAAGGACATGGTTTAGAAGGCTAATTAACATAACAGCAATAGATATATATAGGAAATATAAAAAGATGGGTGGGAGACTTAGCAGAGAAAAGAAAAAAATCTATTCAAAACCTACAGTATGTGGTTATTTCTTTGTGTTGTAAGGGTAACCCTGATTTTAATATAATGACTTAATTGGGGCAAATCATTCATTCCCATGGGAAAAACATACCCTGATTTTCACTGACCTTCTTGCCTCTATACCGCTAAGGCAGTACCTGTCCACAAAAGGTATCTAAACAATAGCCATTGTCCAGGCTGCAGGTGATAGCGGGCTGCTGGCCGCTAACCCAATACAAGGTAAATTGATCCAGAAGGTAGGTACAATAACACAACCCAAATTTCTCAGGATTTTGAGGTGGGACTGGGGAACAAGGGTTTGGGGTCAGATAGCATTCTTCAATTGGCGATGAGACCTCAAATGTGAAAATGTTTAATAATTATTGTAGTATTTGACCTGGAGCATTTGGGAATTACCATAGAGGTATAATTGCCTGGTAGGGGTGGTAGCTCTCAAAATCTACTAGCCCTACTGTAATCTTACTCACTCTACTTAATATCACAAAATGATGAAACATCAAATATAAACAACTTAGTCAAGTATTTGATAGATAATATTTCAAAATAGTCATAATTTTTGGTAAGTTTATTTCTGTAATATTTGGTTGTAATTACACTTGTAATTACACTTACAATTCTTGTCAGTCTGGTGGCATGGTTGGGCAATAAAGAGTAGCTTTTTACAAGCCGTAATTTTAACCCTTCCAATGTTTAGGCTACTCTCATCCAAAGCACAAGGATGCAAAGATTATCGAAAACTATCTTGACCCTGTCATGTTGGACAGCTCTCACTGAGTACTCTCAGGTGAGTACCCATGTGCCAGGGTTTCAGTCATCTTTATAAGCTTTTTTGCATCATTTTCTATTAGTAAAATTAGAAAATAGCAGCATAAGGGTTAAGCCCGGACTATTAAGTCAACCACTGTTGTAGGGCAACCATTATTACCAACTTCTCTCAACAAACAGAACTCTTACTCTTGAACTCAGCCATGATTTAAAAGAAAAATGGGTTCCCATCAAAAAAAGATAAATAATTCAGTATTAACTAAAAATAAGAAGTGCAACAAATAGACTGTGTTATCTTGAACTCAGTCATGGATAAAGAAAAACAGATTTGAACTGACAGAAAACTTAATAATTCAGTATTTACATAATAAATGATCCCTGCATTACAAGCACTCATACTCTCCATCTCGGTCATGGACACAGGATCATGGACTCAGAGCATGAAATCCATTAGTGCAGCTCGTGAGAGGAATCGTCTCATGAGAGTAGGTGACAAGCCTTGACATTTACGCTTGTCCCATGATCCAGCACGAGTGCACTCATCAACCATTTGAGAGTTCAAATGGTCAGTTGTACAACAATACTTCTAGACCATGTCATTCCTCTGGACAGTAACTTTCTAATAACTAGGTAACAAAGTTCAGTTTCACTCACCTTCAAAACATTTGAAGGTGAAATGTAGGTTAAGTTCTAATTAAGATTCTTCCTTCAAATATATTTCAACCCACTAATACTTTTGAATTTGTTGTCTGGATCGAAGAAATTTTGAAAATAACCTTTGAATTGAAAATGATTTTAAAAAACATTTGAAGGAGAGTGGTAAGTAATCTCCTAACCAAAGTTCTCCTAATATTTTTGCCAATTATGCTTTAGCCTGAAAGATTTCATCAAAAAATTGTCAGGCTGGTTTTGGCCACTGTGAGTATTAATGGGTTAAACTATATGGTTGCACAATAAGTTTCTCACCATGATAGGCAGGCCATTTTTGGGCTGTTATGGGAATGATCAATGTTTGCAGTGAACTCTATAACCTATTCCGCTCCAGATACACATGATTATATGTGAAGGACCCTTGATTACTGAACATATAGCCCTTCAATGGAATGCTACTACACAGTAATCCACATTGAGTCCACATTCAAATTTGCTTGCCAATTTTACTTAATGACTTATGTCAATAAACCCAAATATACCATGAATCAATTGAATACCAACTGTGTCCCTGCCAGCTATGTTTATGTGGTTGTCATAAAGTAATTATCAATTTGTGTTTGGGGCTTAATATGCTTAGTGACATCTGGATCTACAGTACTTTTGAAACATACTTCAGAAAACAGAATTCAGCGATTATTCAAAGGATAGTTGTTGATGCAGTTTTGATATAAATTTAAGATGCCTAGGTCAGAGGGATATCGCCAAACCAATTGGGTCTTCCGGTGCTACATGCATGAATAGGTTAACCCTTTATCACTCAATGACACAATAACGCGTTACATGAGTGCAGCTGCACTTCCTCAGTAGCGAGTTATTGCGTCATTGCATTTGTGCACTTATTCCTACGAAGCGAGTTTTGGCATATTTTGGGTACCACGATCTTAGATCGCTGGTACACAAATGATTGTTAAATAAAGATACAAAATTATTGCCCTTACCTTTTAATTGTAATCTAGTTATTTAATGCTTATTTTCGGACTCGAAGTCCGGGATTTTCGGCGGGAAAACTACGGGAAAACCCCCTCCAAATATGGAAGTCATGGGGAATTCCCGCCAGTGACGTCGTCGTCTTGTGGCGTCCTTAGCAACACACAACACCATTGATATTCTCTCGTGTATTTTTTTTGTTTCTGCCATCAAATGGCTAGTTTAAACCAGGAAAATTCCGATGAAGAGTGGAAGAGGATCGACTATTGTCCCCTTCACGATCCATGGGAATCAGACGATGATATCCCACTCATTTAACCACTCAACGAAGGCGAACTTGCCGAGGTGCGTTATTGACAGTGCGTCAAGCGCAAAATCAGACAAGAAATCAACTTTTAAGTTGATATATTGTAAACACAAATAATATCATATTTAACGAAATGAAAGATACAAATAAAAAATAGAAATTACTTGTTTAACTTGTTTAAAGCACTGCTCCCTATGCACTGCAGTGCACTACGCACTGCACAATAATGTCTCTGAGGAGTAACTCCTCATGCAGTGCAGGGGACATGGCAACATTGTTGCGTTGAGTGATATAGGGTTAATGAATTCAAAATTTCACTTCCTACTAGCATTCGTGACTAGGTGACAGAAAATTCACAAGCCCTGACATTTTCTACCTGCCCGAGAAAAATGATGCATATTTTGCATTTTCAAGGAAACTTTATCTATCTTTTCATATATACCTAACAAACTTTCTTTTATTTTCTATAAACATGTTAATGTGCTCAAAAATGCTCTAAGACGTCTAGTATTTTACTAGCCCTGATGTATTTTTACTAGCCCTAGGCTAGCCATCCCCATTGCAGCCTGGCCCTGCTTCTCCTCAAGCTATGTATGGATAGGGACTGGGTAATACATAGATCACACTCAACACTGCTCTATTGATCATGCTAACTCTGCACTCATCAACATCTGGAGAGCAGCAGCTAGGCCTGGAATATACACCATGCATACCATCATCAATAACCCACGACAGGGGCTCACACAGAATATCACAGCAGGGGATGACCCCACATGCATTTTGACTGAATCCTCTAAAATCATTATCTAATTTTACCATTGTCTTATCAAACCAGAGAGTGTATATCTGTGTATAATATGGGTATACTAAAAAACTTAAGTTTTCCCAAATTCCCTGTATACCTATATATGTCTAACTCAATTTGCAGGTAATCATATTTATTCATTTTTATCAAAATTAATGTGATTTAATATCAAAAACCCATAATCCTGTACGAGGAAGTTGCAAGACCACAGTACCCTACATTTATTTGATGACTTCCATGTTACAACAGATGTTCAAATTAGTGAAAGTACTATCAAATTTCTTATTTCTTAATTCAACTGAATGACCCACATTTTCCATATCATTTTTCATAACTTTTTCTTAAGGTAAGGATGTTAGTAGGTGATTAATGGATCAAAAGAATGACCAAATGGGCAATTTTTGATTAATCCCAGTTATTGATCAATTATGTGACAAGAAGGAGGCCATAAATCTTACTCTCTATAAATCTTAATAATCCTGCGCAGACCACCAGTACAGATGTTTCTTTGTGTTTTCTCTGCTCTTTGCTTGCTGTGCCTCTCGCTGGCCGCCCTGCCTAGCCCAGTGACATAGGTAATCACGTTACTGCAAGCGCCCTATCAATCTTGTCCTGCTCTAGCCCTGGGACACTCTACAGGGGAGAACAACAAACAGACCCTCCTCTGTTAACACAGCTTAACACCTAAATAACAACACGACTATGACATGCTTAACCTGTTCATGACCAGAGTTCCGGGAAAAATGTATTGAACTAAGATATTTTTGATGACTTGGCTACTAAGACATGTTACAATAATTAATCATCTTTCCATGTCTAGAGTAACCACTAATGAGTCTTTCAGATTTAGAAAACTTTTGAAAATAGCTTGGTTATCAAAATAAGTTACAACAATTTATCACCCTTTCATGTCTATAGAGTAACCCCAAAATGTCTTTTAGATTTAGGAAACCTTTGAAAATAGCTTGGTTATCAAGCAATAACATATTTTAAAATCATTTTAAGGATTGATATAAGATGAGTTTTGATTCAGGTATGGGTTGAATTTGAACTTAGAATTATCATTTCTCCTTCAGATATTTATTTACAGATGCTTTCATGAAACAGTAATCACCAAAATAGGCAGATATCTATTTATTTTGCTTAAATAGGCAAGAATGGGTTAGCATGTGTCCCTGAAGCTGCCAAAAAAAACACTTGACTGTGTCCTGATTGATATTTCTCCTTAGAAGATATTGCCACCAGCTGTTCTGGGCTTACTGCATACATGAACGAGTTAAACCTATTCATGCCAGGAGATACCCTTGATGAAAAGTGTCGTCTGGACCTAAAATACTTTTGACAGTAACTTCGCTATTTAATCTTTTTTATCAAAATATTTGAAGGAGAGTTTTGGATTGAGTTCTGATCAACATTTCTCCTTTAAATGTTTTTTTCTAAAAATATGGTCTGGTCACAAAGGTATTAGCAAAGAAGCTGGAATGTTTTGGAATGCTACAGGCGTGAATGGGTCTAGTAATAAATGAGCACAGACGGCCTATTGAAGATGTGAAGTACATCTCCACTTCACTCCTGTCATATTTTGACAGCAGGGCTGAATTATAGGTCTGCTTCTTTGTTATGGGATGGGCAGAAACCATGTCTGTACATGCTTAGAAGTCATGAGATTGAATACATAATATTTAAGGAATTGTGCTGAGCTAAACGATTTGTACACACAGGTAGCATCATCCCTTCATGCTTCTTGCACCCAAAATAGACCTGATTATTTTGATGATGATCTTTGCAAACTGAGACATTATTGAAAAATATTTGAAGTATAGAAATATTACCCAGAAGTAAATCTACTATTCTTCTCCAAATATACATAGCCGTATATATTATATTGGCTAAAATAGTTACATAGTCTTGTCTTTCAGGGTGGGCTAGGGGAATGTGTATTTCAGGGAAACTGTAAGACCCATAATGTTAGGTGCTACTGCAGATGGGAAAGACTAATTCAGGAGTGGAATTTGGCAGAAGTTTTTCATTTGGAAAAAAATCCAGCTAGTCTCTCAATGATGGAAATTAGAACGGAATGCAGTTAGGTGGGTGCCTGCTTAAAATGTAAAAAGGTACCTGACATTTTTTTATGAATATGCAGTAAAAGAAAAAGGCAACTGTTTGACATTTTTGGGTGAGCATGCAATAAAAGTAAAAAGACGATTCCTAAGCATATAAGAAATACTACAAAAAAATAAGGTAGCATGACCATTTTGATGATCTCCTGGGCAATTTGAGTGTAAGTGGGTGAGAGGTTTTTCATGGTGTGTAGGTGGGCCTGCCTGTCTGCCTGGTGGTGGCACAATGTACAGGGGTAACAAGAGAGGGGGCTTCACCTGGGACACCTACTGAGACACAACTAAATCATCTTAACCCAGAAAGTGCCGTCTGGATCTAAGCTACTTTTGAAAATAACTTAGGAACTGAGAATGATTCTACAAAATATTTGATGGAGAATTGTTGGTTTTGCCCTGATTAACATTTTTTCCTCAAATATTTTTCTAACTATGCTTTTGTCTGCAAGATTTTGTCCAAATTGTCAGGCTGCTTTGGCTGCGCTGAGAGCTAATGGGTTAACCCATTCATGCCACCAGTGCCCAAAAATGACTATTTTGATGAAATATCAGACTACTTTGATGATAAATCTCTGACCAAACCAATTGAAAGAGAAATGATCAACAGAACTCGTCATATAACTCTCTTTTAAATATTTTGAGAAACCATCAATCATTCCTTGATTACTTTCATAAGGATCATAATACAAGACAACAATTTCTAGAGGAAAGCTCAGACATAAATGGGTTAAGCTATTCATGTCTGTAGTTCTTGAGAAGTAAATTCCGCATATAGTCTAGATCTGTAACACTTTTATATAGAACTTAAGAATAAAGCATGAATTTACAAATTACCTGAAGGAGAGTTATTGGTTAGGTTTTCAGTTACTTTTCTCATTCAAATATTTTTTAATTCTAAATAAAGTTTAGTCCAACATTTAACTTCAAAACATCCAAGCCTTTTTGGCAACCCACAGGCATGAATGGGTTAAGGGCAAAACTGCTCTCTTGTGGATAATAAAGGTGCCACTTTTTACTCTGCTGTGTGCTTTTTTACATGGAAAACAGGTTCTGGGTAAGTCAACTGTGTTTCATGCACTGCGCACAACAGAGTTCATTGAGAACTTAGCATATATGTAAATGCTGACATGAAGGTTTGTTTTCACTAGTAGTGGTAGATGAAGTTCACTGTGCACTCATCTCTGGTGTGTGTATCCTACTGTCACCAGGGTTCACAACAGGTCCAGGGTTGTAGGGTGTACCCTTACAACCCATTCATGCCTGTGGAGGTCAAAAATCCATGATTACCCAAGTGATATCTTTTAAACAAAAAGTATTTCAAAATGAAATAAAGTACAAGCGTTAACAGCTACTCAAATGACAGTTCTGCTGCCCTCCTTAAAGTATTTTGTGGCTTTGTCTCAATTTTCTTTGTTTCTCTAAAAACCATCCTAACTTCTTTAAGACATGGAATTCCAAGCATGAACAAGAAGAATGGTGTGTTGTCAATATCAAAATCAAAAAGTGGACTTTTTTATTCTATGGAAGTCATAGGCATTCCCAGTTTATTTTACATCTTATTATCTCAAGTACCTTCCACTAGATCCATCCCTGGTCATTCTTTGTTCAAAGTAATTCCTTTTATAAGTTAACTTCAATCTTTTTTTACACTTGAATCCATAGACGTGCGTTGGCACAAGTATATAGAGAATTTTTATGTCAGTGAAACCTTGGAGAAATGAACACCTTGGGACCAGGACAAAACCTATCACATTATTGGGTGTCCACATCTTTTCATATTAAAGCAAAAGATACAAATGGGACTGGGACATTCAGAGGTGTTCACATCTCCAGGGTGTTCACAATGAGAGGTTTCACTGCAGAGTCCAGGGACTTAGCCAGACCCGTCCTGCCTGTCTTTTGGATGGACAGTTTCCTGAAAAGCACCTTTTTGGACAGGCAAAAATTTCTATGAAAAATTTTCAATTTTGACTTATTTGGGGTGATAATCAAATCTTCTACTAACACACTGTCTTCTAAGACATTGCTGAAGTGTAAATTGCCCTTTTTGACACAATAGGCTATTAAATGTAGTTTGCATAAGGATTTGAAGTAGCTGAGTAGCTAAATCTGGACGGGAAGAAATTTTAGAATTGCTATTTTGGACAGGCATTTTAAAAATCCTGGCTAAGCCCCTGCTGCAGACACAATTCCTTTCAGCCAAAGTCAGACAGGAGCAGTACACTTCCTACCTGAAAGACAATGATTGATTGGTCAATGTAACCACTTCCTTTGAGTGAACCTTGAACATTGATAGGAAACCCTTGAAGTGACTTTGAACTGCCGCAGTGAAATAATACATGGAAAGTAGTACAAAGGATAAAGAAAATTGGAAAATGGAAATGCTATCTTGTTACACAACACATTAACCCCTTCATGCCAGTCAATAGTGCCTTACAAAAACCTTAATACTTTGGCAATATCCTCATGGCCAAAGAATCCTTGAGGATAGGTACGATGGAAACATATCTTTAGGTAACCAACCCAAAAGTGACCATTAAACATACAACTTGTATTTGGACTTTACGTCTAATTCTTAGGTATTTTTCCTAAGTATCACAGATCCTGGTGTTACTTTTCAAGGGTACCTGTAAGCTTGAATGGGGTAAAAAACACCTTGCTGCCCGAGGGAAATTCCTGCTGTTCTCAACCTATCATTACATTAGAATCGCCCATATAAGCATGCTGACTCATCAACAATACAGGGCTCCATATGTCACAACCAACTTACAGCTTAAAAACACCTTTTGACCCAGAACAAAATTGGTTACAAATCAGAAATAGTAACAATAGGATATATATTCATAAGTTGGCCGAGTTTCAAAAGTTAGTCAAGAGAACATTTCTTTGTGAAGCACATTATAAAGTGTAATGTGGTTGCTTCCATCCCATTGGCTGAGCATTGGAACTGGTTCATTTGATCAGTCCCTTTGTCATGTATGATGCTAATTTTTCTGTGACACTTACATTTTCATATCTCTGGAGCAAATGCACCAAACTGTCTTCGCTATTTCATTTATAGCTTTTTTTTTACACAAAACCATCTTGAGAAAATATTTGAAAGTGGAATGTTTGTAATCAGTACCAGTGCAACAATCCCCCTTTAAAATATTGTGCCAATTCAGTCTTAGATCCTTTGTATTTAATTCTCAAAGGTACAACAGCACCCAGACAAAAAAATTCAAGAGGAACTCATATGCATAATTGGATAACATCTTTGTCACAAAAGAATACAGGAAATATGCCCTATGAAGCATTCAGCTGCCGGTCTGTTGGCTCTTAGAGGTTAAGAAAACAGACAGAGGAGAGCGCTATTTAAACGTTAAAATTTTAAAAGCATTCCTTATGAAAACAGTCCATCCCATTGACATTCCTGAGAGGCTTGTAGTAATACACCAGCAAAAACAGGAGTCCCCGCTCCATCCTCTTCCCTGACCTCAATCTATGGGCATGACTTGACCTTGACCTTTAGTTCAAGGTCAGGGTAAGAAGCACAACATCCCTGTCTACCATGAGGAACTTTATTTAAAAATCTATAGTTAATCTATCTACTCAATAAGAAATTTCAATTCAATAAACCTCCACAATATCTGATTTTTTTTGAGGGGGGGGGGGGGGCTTCCTTATATGATTTTGATTACCATGCTTTCAATGAGCAAGATTTAACAATATTAAGTTTTTCAAGCCACTCCATATTCTGGTAATGTTTTGGTTATATACAGTAACGATATTAAACAAGGTCTGAGCCAGGAATTAGAAAGTGGGTGCCCAAAATCGACAATAGTAAAATATTTGGGCATCCAACTTAGGCCACAATATACTTAAGATTTATGCTACCATAAGCATTTATTTAATCATTGAAATACTTCAGGCATTATATCATCATACAATGTCAGATAATTTGTCGCTCGAGGTGGAAAAACACAATTATATGCCTGAAATTGACATTACCAACAAAGAATTTGGTGTCCTGAGCCCTGGGTGATTTCTAAGGGTTTGGGTGTCGAAATGACGATAAAGAAGTCTTCATTTCTCGAATTCTGGTATGGGCTACAAAGGATTAAATTTTACTATGTCACTTACAGGCTCTTAGGGCTCACTACTTAGGACTGCAATTATGGTTTGAACAACAACCCGCAGGATTGATAAGTTACATTATGTGTTCACAATTTGTTCAATACCTGTCCTTAGTGTGAGACCATGGGCAGGTCATGTTACACCATCCTACATCTAGACAACACCCACTATTATACCTACAAGCTGGCAAAATGAGTCATGAGCTTATTAGTCAATCCATGCCACATGAGAGGGTGGAAAAGAGTTTCATGCCCCTTCTCCAACTCACCATTATGGCGAAAGATGATTGCTAAGCCTGGATTAGTTTTAAAAAGCTCTTCCAATAGACACCTCTTTAATTGACAAAATTCTTATCTATTTCAATTTGTCTTCAATAAGTTTGATGAGTGTGAGTGCATGTGTGTGTGTGTGTACATACTTAATAATTATTGGCTGGGCCTTTTTCAGCAGAATATCCAGGCATCATTTGGACAAAATTACACATCAGTAGACTTGAAGGTTAACTTTTAATCAGAAATTCATAGACTAGTCAATTCCAAGCAAATGATTGTAATTTCTTTTCTTTTTTTTTTCATTTTACGGAAAAATACTACACATATCTAGACTAGTCAATTCCAAGCAAATGATTGTAGTTTCTTTTATTTTTCATTTTACGGAAAAATACTACACATTTCTTCAATTAGTAAGTATATATCAGTAATACCACTATAAGTCAGCGGTCGTTTTCTTAGCATAATTTGATATCCCTTGAAAATTCTGAATTTTCATGATGGCCTGTTTTTGATAAACTGTTTCAAACCCTCCCTAAGGCTATCCCTGCTGAAGGGTATCCTCCTCCGGGGTGCTAGGTTATTTCCTTTGATGTCAGTCTTGGCTTCTGCTCTCTGCCTCTTTCTTTCAGATGAGAATCAATAGGCTGACATTCCAGTGAACGCTAGGTGGTAAACAGTAAGATTTATACAGAGATGATTACAGTATTGAATTTTTATTCTAGTTTTATAGCAAGTGAACTATCTCAACCATGAAATCCACACCTCAGTGCACAAAGCTACCTGAAATTCTGGTCAATTATCTATGAGACGATTAAAAGAGGAGATGTACAAATTGTGGGATTAAGTAAGACGAGAAGGGAAAGTCTCTCCAGTGTACACTACCCCCCAATATTACACAAGAAAGCAATTAACTGTCACAACCTTAATGAAACCGCTAATTCCCAAAGCAGGACCCAAGCCAGCAGAAAATGACTAAAATAAATAAGGGGAGGCAATGTCAAGGCTTTGTTGGTCTTTCATCCAACACTAGACAAGGCTGAGCAGCCCTGAAGAGTGGATGGACGGCTGGTACCCAAACAAGAAAACGCCACTCTTCATGCTACCCTCACTTCAGGGTTTTCAGAATACCCAAACAATGATACTCCACTCTTCACGCTACCCTCACTTCAGGGTTTTCAGAGTACCCAAACAAGAAAACTCCACTCTTCATGCTACCCTCACTTCAGGGTTTTCAGAGTACCCTCACTTCACAGTGCTTAAAACAGTTTGCTAAGCCTTGGTGGTCCAACGGTCCATCAAAATGAATAGATTAGCGGTCCATATCACTTTGATAACCAAAGTGGTAGCCAACAGCCATTTCATAACTGAACATTCATGGTTAATTGTGCTAAATTTATGAATTGTGACAGTTATAATCTAATGTAGAAGAAATGTGAAACTGGATGTGATGTCAAGGACAATCTATTTATAATAGACCTCTCTGGCGATGCTTAGTACTATATCAATGTAGTCAGAATATTTAGTAGACTTTCTGGGCCAGTAAACATATACTTTAACTAGCCCATTGTAATTTTTGGTAGAAACGGACCGGTGGGCTACTGTCTATTTTTACCACTGACTTCAGGGTTTTCAGAGTACCCAAACAAGAAAACTCCACTCTTCATGCTACCCTCACGTCAGGGTTTTCAGAGTACCCAAACAAGAAAACTCCACTCTTCATGCTACCCTCACTTCAGGGTTTTCAGAGTACCCAAACAATAAAACTCCACTCTTCATGCTACCCTCACCTCAGGGTTTTCAGAGAACCCAAACAATAAAACTCCACTCTTCATGCTACCCTCACTTCAGGGTTTTCAGAGTACCCAAACAATAAAACTCCACTCTAAATGCTACCCTCACTTCAGGGTTTTCAGAGTAACCAAACAATAAAACTCCACTCTTCATGCTACCCTCACGTCAAGGGTTTTCAGAGTACCCAAACAATAAAACTCCACTCTTCATGCTACCCCCACTTCAGGGTTTTCAGAGTATCTAAACAATAAAACTCCACTACTCTTCATGCTACCCTAACGTCAGGGTTTTCAGAGTACCCAAACAATAAAACTCCACTCTTCATGCTACCCTCACGTCAGGGTTTTCAGAGTAACCAAACAAGAAAACTCCACTACTCTTCATGCTACCCTCACGTCAAGGGTTTTCAGAGTACCCAAACAATAAAACTCCACTCTTCATGCTACCCTCACTTCAGGGTTTTCAGAGTACCCAAACAATAAAACTCCACTCTTCATGCTACCCTCACTTCAGGGTTTTCAGAGTACCCAAACAATAAAACTCCACTCTTCATGCTACCCTCACTTCAGGGTTTTCAGAGTACCCAAACAACAAAACTCCGCTCTTCATGCTACCCCCACTTCAGGGTTTTCAGAGTACCCAAACAAGAAAACTCCACTCTTCATTCTACCCTCACTTCAGGGTTTTCAGAGTACCCAAACAATAAAACTCCACTCTTCATGCTACCCTCACTTCAGGGTTTTCAGAGTATCTAAACAATAAAACTCCACTACTCTTCATGCTACCCTAACGTCAGGGTTTTCAGAGTACCCAAACAATAAAACTCCACTCTTCATGCTACCCTCACTTCAGGGTTTTCAGAGTACCCAAACAATAAAACTGCACTCTTCATGCTACCCTCACTTCAGGGTTTTCAGAGTACCCAAACAAGAAAACTCCACTCTTCACGCTACCCTCACTTCAGGGTTTTCAGAGTACCCAAACAAGAAAACTCCACCACTCTTCATGCTACCCTCACGTCAGGGTTTTCAGAGTACCCAAACAAGAAAACTCTACTCTTCATGCTACCCTCACTTCAGGGTTTTCAGAGTACCCAAACAATAAAACTCCACTCTTCATGCTACCCTCACTTCAGGGTTTTCAGAGTACCCAAACAATAAAACTGCACTCTTCATGCTACCCTCACTTCAGGGTTTTCAGAGTACCCAAACAAGAAAACTCCACTCTTCATGCTACCCTCACTTCAGGGTTTTCAGAGTACTCTTGGAAACAAGAAAACTCCACTCTTCATGCTACCCTCACTTCAGGGTTTTTGTAGGATGATATGTTTGTAATGTTTGTCTTTATTTAAGATGCAACACCCCCCCCCCCCCCCAAGAAATGAAATTATGCATTTATTTCACAAGAATGAAAACTAAAAAAATCCTTTCTTTATACTTCTACCCTCATATGAGGTTCTTCCTCACAAAAATCTCTCAAAATGTGAACAGCTGTGAAACTCATGTGTGAATTGGAATTAACAAGATGCTCGTAATCAATTCCAGGTAGAACCAGAGGCATGGCTCGGTTCATCCTAGCCAGAGGATATTTTGGTCCCAGGACTAATCCATCATACATGTCTATCATAAATACCAAATGTTGCTCCTATTAATGCATACTGATTGATGGGTACCTTTGCAGTAAATCGTGTTTTGCTCAATCTCACTTGTTATATATATCAGGAGTCTTTAATCTCAAAATTAAATGCGAACCTTTTTAGAGATCTACAGAAGGGTGTAAAACAGGTTTGGTGGCCGAAAGATACAAGTAGTAATCGTGAACATAGCATGGACCTATAGTTAGTGTACTTAATCTTTGCATTCATGTTTAGAGTTCTCCTTGAAAAACATGCAGACCTACACTGCTTTTGACATACGTTTGAACCAGCTAATATTACTAATGTTTCATAAGTTTCCCAGATAGATGTTACACTTTGGTATGAACTGGTGCCTTTCTGGAGTGCACATTTGGTCTGAAAACTTTGAGCATAAATTCCAAACATAGAATAATATCTGAGAAAGGTCAAAAGATTGAAAAGTGTTTAAGTATTTCATAAGAAAATCTTCCTAAGTTCCTGCCAAACATTCCTCCAAATATCGATTTATTATGTAGAATATTAAGTAAATCTCATATAGGGTCATTAGGGATGGGTTGCAACTTAACAGATTGACTACTATCTACATGCATATCCTTAGCCAAAGCTTTATCATCATATCATCATCATGAACAGCTTCCGCCTTCTGTATTCAGCTGATGCAGCACATGCCATGGCAAATTTACCAATGTTCAGCTTAGATGTTTTAGAAATCCAAGCAAATAGGTATGTAGAGAGTACTTACCTTTTATGGAATCACCCTACGAACTGCAAAATCCAATCAATGACAATGTCTGAACAGCTACTGGTAACCATCCAAACCTGGCGAAGATGGTGGGCCACCCTTCCCTTGCTTGATGACCTAAATACAGGTAACAGACCCGCTGACTCGAAATCAGGTCAGACGCGACCCTTTTGCATCAACAACCCCCTGTCCTTACGCCCAATCAAAGGGCGTTTAACAGTATCTATATACTCTAGAAAATATCCACTAAATGTGTACGTTCTTACTCTTATATCTGTAGATATCAAGACGTTGGTGTCGGTTCCTGGGAGGTTAGGTACGTGTGGGAACAGGTGTGGCGAAGAGGACGCCGCCGAATATGTTTGTCTTCCCAGATATCAACACGACTTCCCTCGTGCTAAAAATAGCATCCGCCAAATCCCGCACCCTTGGTACCTGGCCAAGGTCTGCGTTTTCTCTGTCCGTATGCAGTTACGTATGTTTGCAGCATTGTTCAGCGTACTGCTGCTTATACAATACATGCAGAATAACAACCTTGGAATGCAAATTCTAGTAGATATATCTGTCTATACGTACATGTACTTCAAATTAGTTCTTTACACTAGGAAATAAATAGTTTAATCTTGTGGGGTAATTGTGAAACGTCTACACTGATACTTGCTTAATTATCACATTTAGTAAGTCCCTTAATTACTAACATAACATGTCCATTCTAATTTGAGATATTTATCCAAAAACATGTTCAAGTTATTACAAATAACCTTTATTTTTATTTCAACCGATAATTTTCAATTGTCTCCGAGTCCTGAAATCACATCTTCCTCAGTTTTTGAGTCAATGGTTGGCAAGGCATGTTAGTTTTTCCCTCGTGCTTCTATCCATTTACATCTGGGGTCTACATATGGACTGATACAACTGAAACTGAAATCTTGATAGCATGTTTATATCTTGAAGAACATTTGACTGATATTTGATTTTCCTTTTGGAATTCACAAACCCTCATCAAATATTTTCAAAAATAATAATAATAATAAAATTGTCACTTATAGAGCGCTATTTCCATTAAAATGTTCAAAAGCGCTGAACAGTCAAAATAGCATTCTACTTATGAATTAAGTTTGAAACTTGACAGACCATGTATGCATCCCAGTTGCAAATGGGTTCAGATTAGATAAAGAAAGTATGTTGCCAACGGAAAGGCGTTGGCTAGTCTGCTAAGAGAGCACACACATCCACCCTCTGTGTTTGGGAAATAAATAAATTACGGGCAAAGAAGTCATGATACAAAAGCCGAGCAAACACACTATACAGTGGAAGAATAGGGGAAATAACTCAAGCACACAAAACGCCCCATGGATTGTGTGCTTAACCCGTTGGCATCTGGAGTGTACGTGTGGTCTGGCAACCTGGACCGAAACTCATTAAATTGAGTTGTATGTCATAAAAGATATTTGAAGAACTATTGGTAAACTCAACAGGAATAACACTCGTGATTCAACAGCAATTTCATAAATATTGCTTTGTTATCAATATATATTTCTTATATTCCATATCATGTATGTGTGCTGGATCCTCATAAGCGGGTTGGCTTGGTCTCTATACATATGTGCGGTGTTGCGGATGGCTGGCTATGATACCGCTGCAACTGAAAGACTCATTTGAACCATTCGTAAAGACTGGAAGTTCATCCTGGTTCTCGTCACGATATGAACTATTAAGTTGTTGCAAGCGAAGTAAAAACTAATTCCTCCCGTCCTTTACGTATGTGACCGCTCTACATGTAGATGTAAGTGGGTTAACAAAGTCTATAGCTACCAGTCGATAGAAGACATGACCAACATTTACTGTTACAAAGTCCTTAACCCATTATAAGTATATAAGTATAAGTATTTATTGACCATATCATGAATATGAAACATACATCACTTACATTAAATATAACAATAGCAAGATACAAATAATATTCAAATACAATAAAAATTAAACTACATCACGCGCAGTGGCGTATATGTCAGCTTTTCATATTATTATAATGTACAACAGTTATGACATGCCGTCATTGAAGGGTTAATACAAACATACACCCTATTTACTTGCTGAAGGTACTTCTCATTATCTATCCTACTCCAGTGGCATATGGAGTGTAACACCTAATTTGTCAAGAAAAGCATTTCATGAACATATTTTAAAGGAAGTGTTTACCTGACAGGAACGACAAATTCAGGATATTCTTTGCCTTCAGTAAACTTCCAAATATATAAAATAATGCGTATGCCCAACACGTCAACTGGTTAACGAAATCCCTGTTTGGCGCACACGTGAGAGTGTATCAGTGTGTATGTCATCATCACGTACAGAAAACTAGGGTTGTTTCATTTCAAATCGAAATGCGTTGCGTGTTGGGGGACAGTGAGGGGGGGGGGGGGGGGGGTTGTTGGAGGAAGGACCGATGCTATAATGGTCACATGACTAATCGCCCCCAAGTCTAAATATCCACAACGCCCCATCAATCTTCAAACCTTTGGTGGCTAACAGTGGATCATCAAAATCTTTTCTAGATTTTTTTTTAATATTTTGATTCAGATTTTGTTATGATCCTAGCAGCACAGACACGTCATTTTCCGTAGAAACTGGAAACTAAGTCCTGATGGAATTGTGTTTGAAATCTGAATACAAAATGATAGAAAGGATTTCCTTTTGTTCATAATTGAGCACATTCTTATCCCTAAAATCTGGGGAGGTTAGCCCAGGGGATATCATGTACTATATAGCCAAATTCAAAATACATGTGTTACATGCTCGGGGCTGCTCTCTAGGCCTCAGCATGTAGAATAATACACTCAGACACTTTGTAGTGTGACTTAGCTTTATTGTAGCAGATCAGAGAGAGGGAGCATACGCATGCTCGGTGATACAGTATAATAAGGGAGGCTTTATTATTTAAGTTTAAGGGAGTGTTCATTATATGATATTGTAACATCCTTCCTCTTTTATGAAAGTAGTCTACCTTATAGAATTTACTGTAGTGCATCAGTAACATGATTAATAAACTTTGCTTGCATTTACCAGTGATATAGTTTATAAGCCTCGAATTCTTATTTCTATGAATAATGATTCTTTAACTCTGATTGGAAATTATAAATGTTCATTTTCCTTAGATATTCAGTTCAGTTAGGTTAGAAATTCTAATAACTTTGTGGTTATCATAAGTTCATGTATAAAGTTCTTGTTAGAGTTCATAAACAGTTCTTGCTTGCTTTTCTGTCTAGTTTCTGGTAGTCATATACAGTAATGTTCTTGGGTGAGCTTGTAGAAACACAGTTTTGTCATTTTTTCTAATCTATCAATTGGAGGAGAGGTTACTAGCACGTCACTCCATAAACACAGACTTCGCGTCGTGTTTTCTAACTATATTTGGTGATTCATTTCTTTTCTTCTTTTTTTCTGGAAATGAAAAGTTCTTTCTTCATTTTGTGAATCACTTCTTTGTGTTAACAATGAAATCACCAAATCGTGAAGGTGGTTTAGACACACGTTGAGATCTCCGTGGAGTTGGTGCTTCCATTTTCACTTCAGTGTTGCTCACCGCTGATTTCTTTGGTGACTGCAAGACCGAGGTATTTGAAGTAGTATCCTCAGGCTTATTGTTGAGTTTAGTGGGCTCAACATTCATAGGTTGCATTCTGATTTCTCGATCGGTTGTTGATGAGCCTTCATTAGATTTCTTCAAATGCACTCTGTTGCGTCTGTAAGTACCATCATCGGTTTCTACTTCATAGGAGCGTTCGTCAAGGCGATGTTGAATGACTCCTTTGTTCCATTTTTTCTCTCCAAGCTTAAATGGTTTCATTCTTACCACATCACCTTCACAGAGGGGTGGTAGATCCTTTGCTGACCTGTTGTAGTAGGTAGCCTGTTTATCCTGACGGGTTTTCAGTTTGGATCTTTCAGATTTGATATCCACGTGACGAGGTTCCAGTAGACTAGCAGCAGTTGGTAGTAGAGTCCTGGTGCGTCGGTTTAACATGCGTTGAGCAGGACTGCTATTGACTCCTTGTGTAGGTGTATTTCGGTAGTCAAGAATAGCCAGATATTGATCTCTTCCAGAATCCTTGGCTTTTTTCAAAAGTTGTTTTGCTACTTTAACGCCAGATTCTGCCTTGCCGTTGGATTGTGGGTAACCTGGACTGCTGGTCAGGTGTTCAAAATCATAGGTTTTAGCAAAGTTCTCGAATTTTTCTGAAGAGAATTGAGGTCCGTTGTCACTGACCAATTGTTCTGGAATGCCATATCTAGAAAAGTGATTTTTCAGTTTTCTGATCACTGTTGCTGATCTGGTGTCTTCTAGTCGATCAATTTCCCAGAAGTTGCTGTAGTAGTCTACAGTCAAAAGGAAATCTTTGTCATCCATTTGGAACAGGTCAGTTCCAACTTTTTGCCACATTCTGTCTGGGACTTCATGGCTCATCAAGGTCTCTTTGCCTTGACTCGTTTCATATTTTCTGCATGTTTCGCAGGAGGAGATATACTGCCTCATGTCACTTGTCATGTTTGGCCAATAGATGCATTCGCGAGCTCTTCGTAGACATCCTTCTATGCCCAGGTGAGAACTGTGAATTTTCTCTTTCATGATACCTCTCAGCGACTCTGGTATAACGACTCGTTCACCTTTAAAGATGAATCCATCTTGTAGTGAAAGTTCGTCTTTACTGCTGAAGTAAGGTGTCAAAAGTGTGTGAACTTTGACTTTAGATTCTGGCCATCCATGTAGTATGACATCTTTCAGGAGTTGCATGGTTTCATCTTGCTGAGTTGCTTCTCGAATCTGATTAAGCCTTTCCTCTCTGATCGGTAGAAATTTAACCATATTCACTCGCTCAAACTCAGTCTGTCCATTCAACTCGAGCGGTAGATATGCACGAGAAAGCATATCTGAGGTGAACATCTTAGTTCCTTTCTTGTATCTCACTTGTATGTCGTAGTTGTGTGTACGCAGCAGCATTCTCTGTAGCCTCCTTGGAGCTCGACATAGGGGCTTCTGTATTATTGTTTCAAGGGGCTGGTGATCACTGTACACAGTGACTCGACGACCATACGTGTACTGATGAAATTTCTCCAGTGCGTAAACAATTGCCAACATCTCTTTTTCAATTTGTGCATACCGAGTTTCTGTATCGGTAAGTGCTCGGCTGGCATATGCTACTGGCTTTCCATTCTGTGTTAGAACAGCACCCAATCCTCTTTCACTAGCATCACATTCTACATCCAGTTCTTGGCTAGGATCGTAGTATGCTAGGACTGGTGCTTTCATGACCAATTCTTTAACCTTTTGAAAGGCTGTTTCTTGGGGGTCATCCCAATGCCACTCTACATCACTTCGTGTGAGCTGTCGAATTGGTTCCATGACATCGGATAAGTTTGGCAAGAATTTTGCCAAGTAGTTGACAAATCCACTAAATCTTCTGACTCCAGTTACATCTGTAGGCTTTGGAAGATTCTTGATTGCCTCTATTTTGGACGGATCTGGTCCTAGGCCATCTTTAGTTGCACGGTGACCTATGAAACATATCTCTGATTTACGAAGTTCTGTCTTCTCTTTATTCAGCTTGATTCCTTTATCTCTGCATCGCTGTAAGAGATTTTGAAGGCTCTGGTCATGGTTTCTGTTGGCATCTTCTAGGGTCTCACCCTTGCCATATACTATTATGTCATCAGCTATGCACAGGACACCATCTAGGCCTTCTAAAGCTTGATGAAGACGTTTCTGAAAGATTTCAGATGAAACGCAAATACCAAATGGTAGGCGGCGCCACTTGTATCTTCCAAACCGTGTGTTGAAAGTGGTAAGTAGGCTTGATTCTTCATCTAGCTCTATGTGCCAATATCCTGATGCCAGGTCAAGTTTTGAGAAAACTTTTGCCTGCGCTAGTTCAGGAAGCACTTCTTCGATGATCGGTAGTTGATAATGTTCTCTTTTCAGAGCTTTGTCCAATTGACCTGGGTCGATGCATATTCGGAGATCGCCAGACTTCTTTGTTCTTGTGACAAATTGGCTGACCCAGTCAGTTGGCTCATCCACCTCTTGGATAACTTCCATTTTCTGTAGTCGTTCAAGTTCCTGTTTCAACTTCGGTTTTAAGGAAACTGCAGTGCGACGTAGTGGAGCTATCACAGGTGCTACAGTAGGATCCACCTGCAGATGTGCTTTGCCTGGCAGTCTGCCTAGGCCACCATCAAACACATCAGCATATCTCTTGAAGATATCATTTTTGTCTTCTTCCATTTGACTGTCAGTCAAAATATTCACTTGTTTGAAGTGATCAGTGTTCACTGTTATCAACTTCATCTGCTGGGCTGCACTGGCACCAATCAATGGAGTTAGTGATTCTTTCACTACTATGAATTCCACTGAATATTTCTTCTTAGTCTTGCGATTCTTCACTATGAGTCTGCAAGTTCCTTCAGGCTTCAGCTTGTTCCTGTTCCACATTTGTAAGACTTTAGACGTCTTCTCGATCTTGTTGGAGCCTACATACTTTTTTGGCAGTATGTTTACAGTTGCTCCGCAATCAACTTGGAATCGGACAGGATTAGCGCCAATCTCCATTTCTGCAAAGATGGATTTCTTGTTTTCAGATGTGATGATCTGTCCCACAGTTTCAACTGTTTGAATGAGTTCTACCTCACTGTCATCAGAGTATTCATCATCATTGGTCACAGCATTGACAGATTTGCGAGAGGTCCCTTTCTTTGTGCATTTCTTTGCAAAGTGGTTCTTCCTCTTGCACTTAAGGCATACTTTGCCCCATGCCGGGCATTTTTCCTTAATTTTCTGGTGTCTGAGACCACAAAATTTGCAGTCAATTTCTCTTGAACCTCCATCGGTTTTCTTTTTCGAGAAGTTGATCTTGTGGATTTCCTCAGCTTGGCCACTCATAGACTTTAGTTGTGACGAAGTAATTTCTGCACTCTTGCATATATCAATGCATCTTTGTAGAGTGAGATTTCGCTCTTGGAGAAGCTTCTTTCTTGTCTGCTGATCCCGGACTCCCAGAACCATTCGATCACGGATTAATTGATCGTGTAGGCAGTCGCAAAAGTTACAAGATTTCGCCATGGTACGTAACACAGTTGTGTAGTTTTCAATGGATTCTGTTGATTCCTGCGATCTCTTGTTGAACAGGTATCTCTCGTAGATTTCATTGGATTCACCAATGATGAAATCATCAAATTTTTTTATGATGATTTTGATGTCATCCCTGTTTTCTGCTTCTGTGTATACAAATGTATTGTACACCTTCAATGCGTCTGGGCCAATAGAGTGTAGGAATAGAGCTATCTTGAAATGTTCAGGTTGTCTGTTTATTCCTGCAACAATTGAATAGTTCTCCCACATTTGTTTCCACGTCTTCCAATTGTCAATTGTGCTAGCACTTGATAGATCTAAAGGCTTGGGAGGAGCAATACCCTGCATTTGCATTGTGATCCCTGGTGGGAGGGTATTCTGATGTTCCCCGGCTGCCTCAGCCGCGACTTCCCCTGCATCAGCCATCTCAAGTGGCTTGGGTACAAAGTCCAGCGTTTTATTGCCCAATGGAATGTCCTTATCACTGGCTCTGCTATACACGCTTAGTGCGGCTACGCTAGTGCTGCTTTGACTTCTACGGAAGATGGAATGTTCATGCTACAATTTCTTCTTTTTATCTTAGATTTAACGGTCTCCTTTAACACATTTTGTTCTATATGTGTTAGTGCACCGCTGCCACCATGTTACATGCTCGGGGCTGCTCTCTGGGCCTCAGCATGTAGAGTAATACACTCAGACACTTTGTAGTGTGACTTAGCTTTATTGTAGCAGATCAGAGAGAGGGAGCATACGCATGCTCGGTGATACAGTATAATAAGGGAGGCTTTATTATTTAAGTTTAAGGGAGTGTTCATTATATGATATTGTAACAACATGTATGTCTTGAACAAAACGTCTCCGTATTGAATAATAAATGAATCCCTTAACCATAGAAAGTATCCTCCTCTTTGATGCCAGAATTACATAGTGTTCTCTAGCAACCTCCATGGTTCAACTTAAACTCAAATGCTTAATTACAATTATCTAAGACAACACGAAAGTCATTGTGAAATCATAAATGGTCTAGCTTAAAGAGGTTCAAACTCTAAACACACTCCTTTGCAGCGCTCAACAAATAGCATAGTCCCATCTCCCGGGAGATCTAAATTCCAAAAACAGCCCTGTCAGGCTACCTAAAGTTGGATTCAGGTAGTCCCGTTGGACTACCTGAATCCTGGGGAAGTTCCCCACCAAAACACTACAAAATGGTAGCGAAAAAAGTGGTGGGACTACCTAAAATGGTAGCGGGACTACCTGATTTTGGGTTCAGGTAGCCCCGCCAGCCTACCTGGTCCTTCTGAGGACCGTCAAGCCCTGCAAAGTGTAAAAATTAAGATCGGTTAAGACATTTTTTATACTCAAGAATTGGCTCCGATCTTTATTGCATTATATATATGCATAATACTTGCAGATTTCTGCTAGATGTTAGCTAATATATTTTCCCTCGAATCAACTCAAAGCAATATCTTTATCAGAGGTCGTATTAGGTTACATATCCCTTGTATAAAAGGTATGTCATTTTAATCCCACTTTCAGATTCCCGTATGTGCTATTCTATAGCGCGGCTGTGGACTGTCTACACTAGACATGCCCTCCACGTGTACCGTTTGTATTTGGACTAACATCTCTCTATGCAGGATGAGAACAGGACTTAACTATATGACATGAGCTTCATTCATACTTGACGCGGAATTCGTAACATATGTGCAGGCACGGTGAAGTTTAACTTGAGTCAACTCAACACACAATCAGGTTTTTGTTCTCAGTTCCCCATTTCCAGTTTAGCAGAGCCACAGTGTCAACTCATGCTGAAATGCCCCAGTGAACTTTTCCCAGCAGCCTGTTGGCATTTTATTTCGTAAATGCAAAAATTCACGTGACGTTTTTCACTGCTTGATGTTATACGCCATTCCTTTTATCAAAAAATCTACAAACCATTGGGAGGGACTGCCTCAAAAGCCAAATTGCCTAGTGTATTGTGCACTGACTGCTCACTATGCCTCAGTGATTCTGAAGGCCCGGGATATGGATCCCGTTTGAGATAGTTGCCAGTGACTTGCTGTTGCTGGGTGGTGTTTCCTTGGTGCTCCAGTTTCCTCAATCATTTACAATTGGCCAGTAATGGTTTAGGCTTGTGACAGTGATGATCAAGCTAGAACCCATGACCCTATGCAGTGAGATGCATCAATCTGCGTGCTCTACAAAAGACTTCTAAGCTACGGGAGAATGCCGAAATATACTCATGAAATGAGGTTGTATCTTAGAGCTATAGTAAACCACTCGCCCTATACCTTCTTTAATTCTTTGGCCGTGGTTCGTTATAAGTCAATACCGAAAGCCAGATGTGAGGGCATGTAAATATCCATTGTATGTCAACCAATCAGCTATAAAGGTGACTTCTTCGGATGTAAACATATCAGAAACCCTGTTTAGATGGAAATACTATTTCGAAGAAATTGCTTTGGTCAGAAGCAAGTAAACCATTCACGCGTGTAGAGATAAAACAAATGCTTGTCTTATTTAAAAGTTTCTTTCTAAGAAAAGCGTCTTTCGAAAAATATTTGAAGAATGTTAATTGGAACTCAACCTACGCCTTTCCTGATACTTGGAAGATTTTGCTTTATTCCCGAGTTATTTTAAAGGGATTCGTAAACTCAGACGACATTTGTCAAGCAGAGTTCGCCCTTTGTGTGGTAAACTAACTGTTTGCTATTCTCATATAATTTCTTAATCCGGATGTAAGTTGCCTTCACATTACACAAGTACCCTCAAAAGGCGGAGTGATTTCATAACCCAATAATTTTGCCCGAACAAAATGGTCGATATTGACGTATTGTTGAAATGAACATTATCATAACGCACCACAAACTACGCATATTGCTCGGAAGTCATGCGAAAAGAAAACGGCAATTTCATTGTATAGTATTCAGACAAACAAGTAAAACATTATAAGTAGCTCCTTTGTGATTTTACCTTCAAGTTTATATATTCGTGAAATTGATTTATTTAAGGCGTTTTAGGAATACCGTTTAACAAAGGAGGGCAGAACGACCATTTTCCCGTGAAAAGGCTTAATCAAGATACCAATATTAGTTATACAGAGCATTAGGTTGAACTAGAGGAAATGATTTCGTAGGGCAGGCAAGTTTTGGTACTTATTATACACATGCAAAACAAAAAAGGAACCTAAACGCTGTTATGGTGGGATTAATTAGGCAAATGCGGACACAATACAACAATAGAAGATGAAGCAATATAGTGGTATTTGTATACCTGAATTTGTAAGGGAATTTTAAGGATTTTTCCTTAACCGCATCATATACGAAACTGACCTGGTCTGACAGATACGAAGATATCTGTATAACAAGACAATAGTTGAGAAGTATCAAGTAAAGTCGTTGTTCCTGTTGTGTTTGATTTCAAATAATAGGGCACAATTTTACCATGTGTTAGATTACACCTATGTAAAACTCTAATTGTTCTTGAAAAAAAAAAGATAACAAATCTTCTTCACATATCAGGTTCCTAACTAAATATTCCACACTTTTTAACACACGATTTAGTTTAGTATTCTGTTTTTGGAAATGGAAACATGGTTTGTTTTGTGTTTTATCACTGAGCACTTCACAAAGGTATTTCATCATCACAACAAGGCAAAGCCATTCGTTCTAAAGAAAAAATCTGTTCATGTAAATTACCGGTACTCGCATACCGCTCACAAAGTTATTTGCAATTGAGTCTACAGTAAGACATGTCGTATGGTCTGATGCCCATTGCGCAGTTATTTGTGGATCATGCAGATTTTTAGAGCAAATATATCCCGGAAATATATTTCATTGCACAATCGGATTGAACAAATGAAATGTGCATATCAGACGTACAATTCAACCATGGATGATAGCTTCCGGAAATACGTATCGTTTTAGAAGAATTACGTGATATTTGTATTCGGATATTGTATATCCAACGATCCATTTCATTTTGTCTGGTATAAGTATCAATGCGCACTGTCTAGGAGCATAATGGACATTCGAATGAGTGCACGGTTCTTTATACATGATTATGCACACATATGGAAACTTGAGTCACTCCCCTAGGGATCTTCACCTTGGAATAACCAATGGATTTTTCATTGGTTCTTCCAATAACATTCTACATTGTATCATAGAAGTACTACTCTTAGATGGTATCCTAGCTTTGATGATATCTTTTGACTTGGAAGCTGGTAGATTAGACCTATTAAAGGACAATTCCACCATGAATAAAACATGGGCCCAAATAGTGTATTAGGGTAAACTCGACTCATATCCAAGACCCCACAACTACCAACCTCCATATTAGAAGTTTATTGATGTTTTAAGTCATGTTGTGCCATGCATCTGGGGGCGGCCATTTTGAATCTAGATGTTGTGAGATTAGTTGCACAAGTGGTAGCATCAAGAAGCTGCCACAACCAGGCTGGGAGTGGGCCCTAATACATTGTGTCCTGTTTCTTCTGGTAGTAGGGACTTGACAGAGATCATATGACATGTTTATTGAGTTAACATGGACGCACTAGATTTGTAAAGTTTAAGATGTTAGAGTAAAATACTTACCCAATCCCATCGCTCTAGACCACATTCAGATAGTGCACTGATTGTAAATTATTGTTTGTTTGTACTGATTTACATTGTAATTGTTAAAAGGCAGGAAATGGTTAGTCGGGTAGATACCAACAATTGCAAGCACTTCCCTGAGTTGAAAACACCCTGGGGACTTCAGGTGCTCAGGAAACAGCCATCTCAACACAATTTTGTTGATTGCTATTACCATTGCAGGAAGTGAATCTGAGGAGCTAATAATCAATCAGTCAGGTAATGCAATTGACCTGGCTAGTACTGTCAATCTAAGGAACACTTTCCCTGATGGGTTTGCAAGTCTAGTTTTGGGATTTTAAAACTCTTAAGGGAAGTCATTTGATATCAACCTTTTCCAGCTGTCATACAAACAACCAAAATGAAGAGTTGTATGACCCTGATGTTCAGGATATAGAATAAATAATCAACAAATTAAAGGGTCAGGCAGAAGCAAACGTATCCATTACAGATGTTAAGTGCACTTTTATCTCTCTCCCTTTCTTAGCCATTGTATTGTACCCTCTAAAGAGAAATTGTCATCCAACAACTTGATGTAACAGATCTGGCCTTCTTTTTTGTGCGATCTGGGCCCTTTCTTTTCTCTCTTGTTGAATATGGCTGTGTGGTATTAATATTAAATGCTGTAGACGCTGCACCAGGTTTCAGGCGTTTAAATCTCCTAAATCCAAGTCTTGTTTGTAGTTCAGCCTCAAAACAAGATTCCTCAAAATGTTCATGACAAACTCTTTGGGCTTCACTAAATGAGTAGTTCTTCACTGTCCATCCTGTCCCAATTTTGAATAGCCATCCTGCTGCAAAATGCTTCTTTTCTGGTATAATCCTTGGGTTAGGAATGGAGAAAAGGGAAATCCCCTTTCCTTTTCCCTAGTCAGATCTGTTATATAGCATCCATAAGCAGCACAAATCACCATTTTCACAACATAGTTCTCCCAGTCTCATATGCACACTATACAGTATGTGGCAGCTCTGCAGACAGGAAGTGTGTTTGTGACATCATGAACTGGCTGTAAGATGGATTCTGGCAGGGCATTGTGGGATACAATGGCGCCCATGGTGTTCAGCTGGGATGGCTGTTTGGGGGTGGTAATTAAGTGCAATTTCACAGGTAGGGAAGCCAAACAGTATTCAGGTGAACAGGGACAGTAAAGTACACATATCAAAGTATGTTCTCAGCATATAATAGCCTGAAGGTGTAATTGTCCTTTAAGTTTGTGTGAATAGTTGCCTTTTTGACCTGTAATTAACTGGAATAACTTCATAGTCTGGTAAGCCAATTTCAGTTGTGAATCAGGGTGTCGTATGATCTCAATACACTTTATTCTTGTTGACATGTGGAACCCAAGATGCCAGGAAACTCCGTTTATTAAGGTGGCCGTAAACGTTTCGTCCTCAGGGAAGCCTGTTTTGAGATATATGTATTATGTTAATGAACCGGGTCTTACCCTCCTTATGAAAAAAACCCCATAGCTCTACTCCAATCCTAAGTTCAAAATTTGTGCAAAATTTGGATTTGACAGGTATGAATTGACATACAAGACAGAGAAGCATGCTGCAATGTTATGGTCATGTGACCCTAGTTAGCTGATAAGCCCCTCCCACCTGCTTATCAAAGCTGGGCCCCTCTGAGGAAACAGGAAATGGATGTGTATTTGATTGGTTACTGATTACAGCTGGCAATACTGGTCAGCCAGTCTTTTCTTTGTATGCAGGTGTTGGTTAGAAAGGATGTGTGTTGGGTAAGGGTGCCTACAACACCACAGACAATGATGTTTTCAATCAATTCAAAAATAGTGTATTAGGGATTAGTCTTAATCAAAATGTGGCTCCGGCTGTCTGAGAAAAACAGGAAACATCCCAGTTTTGGGGCTTCAGGTAAAAAAAATGTGTGTATTTGATGGGAAAACCTGGACTTTTGGGAGGATGTTGGGTCATTCTGTCTCAGACCTCCAGCTGGAACAGACACTCTATGCTCTATGGATAACTAACAAAACTAAAATGGGACAGGGACAGAAAATTAATTGTATAGTGATAATCAACTTGGTTTCATCTTCAAACACAAGTTTTTCTCAAACAATAATACAGCAATCATGATATAGTTACAAAAAGTACAATTACACCCATATAATTCGGCTATTAACTAATTGAAGCCTGGATTGTATTTTTCACAACAATTGTCGTCAATTCAGTTGGAGACACAGAGGAGATTGAAATTGCAGGTGAATAATTGGGTTTATTGATAGATTAGCACTGTGGCCTCAATTCTGAGGAAATAGATACAGGTATGTGTGGTGTCATAATCCCCTCAGGACTCCCCATTCTAGAACAATGAGTGTGGTGTCACTCATAATCCCCTCAAGGATTATGGGAGTCAGGAACCAATGTCTAAAAATAAGATTTGCTATGGGTTGGGAAGGTCACTTCCTCTATGCATTTCAAGCAGTGTAGTAGTGGATGTGGACAGTCTACTCATATGGGATTCATTAGTCAGACCTCAGGGAAAGTTGCCATTTCTGCTGCAAAATATGTATGGATTACTCATTCTTGATTATGTAACTTGGATCACTGGAGTGGAGATACAGCAATAGAGGTTTGTGAAATTATCTTTCTTTCAAGGCCCAGAATCTAAAAGCCAGAATCTTGTCAGAAAGCTATATGCTTTGGAAGTTTAGATAGCTTCAGAATTGGCCCTGCAACATGTTTGTCTTAGATAAATGAAGCTAAAAAACCCATATAGAGCATATCAAGCTTTTATTTGCCAAATCAATACACTTGCAGTCAAAGAGTCTGTACAAACAAGATGCCAGCCTACTAAGGAGGCGGGGCTTGGGTGATGTCATATGCCCATATATGGAATCCAGTTGACAGGGATGTTAGGCAGGTTGCAGAAATGTACTCATTTATACTTTTTTTGAGGTAATTGAGAAGAAAAAATGTTGACAGTTGTGAAATACAATGGAAGGTTACTTTATCTTTCCACTTGGACAAAAATAAATACATTAAAGTAGTAGCAAAAAGTTGCACAGTAACTTTAACTGGGAAATACACAAAACTGCCATTTTCTCAGCTTAGTTTTCTATAGTTTTACTCTCACGGCTGACGTGAATTTAGACACAAATCTTAATCAATTAGCTTCAAACTTTGTATGTAGATTCTAAAACATGTTCTCTTCAAATCTAGACGGGGATATTGCAATATCTTATCTGGTTAATTTTTTATAGTGAGTCAAAAATCAAGAAACCAAAAAAGCATTTTTTTCCTAAAATGTTGTTAGATAAATGGCCATAAAAAAAGTTAGGGGCCATATTTTACAAAACCCTTGTCTAGATTTGTAGAGACAAAGGTTTTTTTCAATGTTTTAAAAAATCAGGTTATTATCTTAGATCCTGCTCTTAGATTTGCGTCAGCCGTGACATATGTACTGAAAATTGATTAGTCAAAGTTTTGACCCCAATTTCTTCAAAATATTTGGAGCAAATACAACCTATCCATATCCTATGTATTCCTTAGAATCTCAGCTTTCTAAAAATATATAGTTTGCTAGGGGTTTAGTATACAAATAATGAGAAATCAGCCATTATTTGAGGGAAAGTCTGCTCTCCACCGGAAACGTTTACAGCCACCTTAAGAACATCTATACATTATCAGTATCCGATCCCTACGTATATCTGCTCAAAGCACTTCAACTTGAAGTGCTCGATGTACGCAAATTCTATTTTACATAGTAATACCCTTTTCTATTTTACATAGTAATACCCTTTTCATCTTTTACGGGAATTCAAACTGTGTCAATATGTATGTCAGTTTTGTGAGAAGCACATGAACTAACCCGAAGTACATACATGTTCTGCACATCATGGTAAAATATATACAAAATGTATATAGCTCTGACAGCCTAGAATCTAGGCTACAGAGTAGATTGACCCAGGGAATGAGTTCAGAATAGTGCAGCAATCAGTTTCCCAATCACCGATAGAGGAGCACCTCTCTTCTCGTTTAGAGCATATCATAGAGACGATAAGATGAGAATGGCTGGCCAGAGCATGGCTTTTATGTCTTTACAAATCGTTTGGTGCAACGCCAACTAACCCCAACTGCCCGTGCCAACTGACAATCTCATGATAAATCTTATCAGCGTTTATGCTCCGGGCTCTTATCTAACGGCGTGGCGTTACCACAGAATGGTTGTCTCAGAAATTCCGAAAAGGATATTTGTTGTGGTCAGATGACGTCGCAGCGTGCTAGGGTGTTTAATGGTGAATTTGATCGCTATTTCTGCAAAGGTATACTTTTTTATCAATAGTACATCGTCGGACTAGTTAGCGGGTACTCGTAATGGTATTGGAAACCGGTGTGTTTGGGGAAAATTACCGACTATCAAACCAGAGGTCACTGATAACTTTCTCACATGCCTTGAGCCGGATTTGACCCCGTGACGTTAGGCAGTGGAGACGTTTAGCGAACAATCGTTACGCAGGCCCCTGTGTTTTGAGAATGAAAATCTACTATATACCCTGGGCTATCTAAAAGACAATAGTAAATATATATACATGCTTTTAGTTTTACGGCCTCTCCGATTTCTCCGGCAAATTATCCCTACTTGTAAGAACATCTCTGGGTGTGTTCAGATTGTTACAAATGCGTACGTTTCACTTTTCCAGCCGCTACGTGTCTACGGTTGAACATTGCGTCTAGATGTATTTTGTTGTATTGATTGATCTACTGATTTGTATCAAATCAACAGATACATTGTATCACCGTACACCGGTCTGTCTGTGTCAAAAAATGCCTACTGTACTGAATATAATTGGAAGGCGAAAAATAACCCGCGACTTGTCACGCAAACGTTCTGATGCTGAGTGGGATACAATAATTATCAGAAAACTGCCTTATCAAACCAAAACTGATATGAAACGACAACAGTAAAATCATCACGCGATGACATTGTCTTTGCCAAATCGCTCATGATTGCGAAAGCAATATTTCCTAAGACAAAGGAAACAGAGACAATAAGCCCAAATAGAACACCCACCGCAATTATTTTTTAACCTATTTATTCCTGGAGATAACCTACGAGCGTCATCTTTACCCATGGCTCAATTGAAAATAACCTCCGAATTAAAGCATAAATCCATAAGCAATTTGAAGGAGAGTCTGTGACTTCAGTTCTTATCAATTTTTCTCCCTCAAACATTTCTGAAAGTACTATTGTCTTGTCAAAAAGATTTCACGGAGATAGTCAAAAAGTTTTTGGCCACTCCAGGCATGAATGGGTTTAAAGTTAACCCGAAATCATTTGAAACAAGCCGGAGATATTTAGAAGGAAGTGTACATGTCTGTATTGTAAGTATACAACATACATGTTCACTTCTTTCTAAAAGGGGTAATTAGTAGAGATTTTGAAGACAATGCACACTCACCTCAATTAAGAATAATCCAGATAGATATCAAATGATCAACGAAACTAAGCCCTTCCCTGCATGCAAGTGCAAACATGAATGTTCTAAGACAATGCCTGCTGAGACAATGGAACCTGATACTCGATGAGAGTCTGCTCCGTTGTAGAGGTCATTCTGAATCATCAATCTCACTCTGAATGTTATTGGCATTAATAAATCCTTTAATTGTTAAAACGCTACTTGGCTGACAGCTATTTTTATGGGTTGAATAGCCCCGGGCATCATGTTGTCAATTTATGGCCCTCAGAGGTGGGTATCGTGACCTTATTTAAGAAGCACTGGCTCTGGGTCGCAACTTAACATCAACTTTTATCAGCATCACCATTGGACGATTGCTTCTACACACCTCATCTCACCCCCCCCCCCCCAAAAAAAAAAGATCAAAAAGCTGCATTACAATTTATTATCCTTGAACAAAAGCGTGTGGTAATGTTGAATCTGTCGCGCATTTGCATTTAGATTATATTTTATTTTGAAGCGCTCGATTTATAGCATCAGTATCAACTACTAGTACACGTGCAATTTTTCAAACAGAGTATTGTGTAACCATCCCTGTTCCGAGACTTCCTTGGAATATATACATATCATCAGCATGAACAGAAATCAATCAGTACATATTTATAAGGCTTTTCGTCATCTGATTTTTTTCCGAACAGTGTATTCGACGGGGCCGTGTCATGTTAAGACTTTCGTCCTCTATTTGGGTGAACTCTTATTGGTGAAAGAATATTTTGAAAACGATTTGATGGGGAAATGTTAATTAGAACACTACAAACAACTCTCCTTCAAATATTTTGTAAAATCATTTTATTATCAAAAAAATCATAGAACGTGACGACAATTGCACTTCATTCAAAGATTTTCATTTTAGATGTGAAGGGTTTGATTCTTTGACACCGCTCCACCAAGAACGTCTCAGAACCAATTCAAAATGGTTTTCTAAAATAGATACTCATTCAAACAATGTGTGATGTTAGCAAGATATTTTAAAGTTTCCATTATGGTTGTTGACACAAAGTTGAACATAGCTAACAAGTACGGCGCCTGTACAATGTCAAATCGTGTAGAGTCCTGCATAGCTGGACAGATGGACAAGATAAGCTCAGATTAACCTGCGCATTGTATGCAAATTTACAGTGAATAAATCACGGCTCGCATTTGGACTCTCGAGTTTCTCTCGGGTTAATGGGGTCAGCTGCGGCAATTAAGTGTCAGTTACAGGACTATATGGCAAATTAAAACGCTTTATTACCATGTCGAGTCTAAGAATTGATAGGTGTAGTCTCTATCAAATGATGAGACGGAACTGTGTGCAGTCTTTATCAAACCTTTCTATTTTCCACTCAAACTATGCATTAGAAGGTCATCAACGTTAAATTAGGGTTCACATACGGACATACCTTGAGGCATACCACAACTTATCCATAAATATGCTTACACCTCTGCATAATGCATGACTGAAAAGTCTTACTGACACATGCATTGATACTTGCTACCATTATAGCTATAGGTCTTATTTACCCCCGAACTCTAAAAACAGATTCTTATTATTTACAATTTTGAGTATGTCTGTTCCCTTAGCTTGCAAGTACATTACAGGCTAATCAAAGCTAAAGGTTATTTTCTCTATTTATTACTATTGCATTTGTTGAAAAGAAAGAAAGAACGATTATTAGCGTTTTTTAGTTTTGCAGATTGCCACAAGATGACATGATGATCACCGGTGCGATAGGGACGTACCGGTACTCCAGCAATATGTGTTCTGATAAACCTGCTATTAAGAGCCAAAACCTATATCTATTGACTTTGTTTCTGATGACGTGTAGTATATTTAGGTTGATCATCTTTTGAATGATATTTCACCTCATGAAATAATTCAAGTAAATACACAAACATTTATTTCATAATGGTTACTGTTTGGGTCTTTTATATTTTGGAGGAGTGTTGCCATCTATCGGATATACAATGTACATATATATATATATATATATATATATATATATATATATATATATATATATATATATATATATATATATATATATATATATATATATATATATATATATATATATATATATATATATATATATATATACTATTATATATATACTATTATATATATACATACATGAACATATATATATATGTATATATATATATATATATATATATATATATATATATATATATATATATATATATATATATATATATATATATATATATAAAATATATATATATATATATATATATATATATATATATATATATATATATATATATATATATATGTATATATATATACACACACACACATATATATGAAATCTTGACCATAAATGTATACAATAAATCAATGTATCGCATACAGTAGTATTTCCTTCCTAAAATTTTGATCTTTAATAACATAGCTTGAAGTAATTGATTCTACAAATAGGTATACGCTGTATGTTTTACCCATGTTTTATTTCATTTGACCCTAACTGAACCCATTTCTTGCAAAATGTGATGTAGGAAATATCTAGCAGCTGAACGTGTTTCTCCTCTCCAGTTCGCCTGAGTCGACATTTATCTGATGGGATACACAAAAATATTCCTTCCATTTGACCCATCCCGTAGTTGGCTTTCCTGTTTTATCCTATTTGATAAGAAGAGTAATGAAAAAAGAACGGTACGTGTTTACTGAACAGTCTCTGAGCCAATCACTGCCCACGAGTTTCGATGTTAAATGAATCTAAATAGCATTAGAGGGGATTGAGTGATGGGGGAGTCAATCAAACTGAAAGCATGGCCAGCGCAACCTCATCCCGTATAAGAAAACCTAAAAAATTGAATTTCAATTCTCTAAATTATTTTACGTTAAGTGCCTCAAGCTATGGGGAAGTCATTTTCTTAATTATATATGTTAAGGAGACTTAAGCTTATTTAGGGCGCCCTCGTTGGCGACTGGAGGAAGTAATAAAAAACAACTTAGCTTCGAATCTTTTCTTCAGTCTAGTAAATTGTCGCACTTCAATATGGAATAGCAGTGCTAATGTGAGTCAGGCTAAGGGCTATTACAATGCTTGAAATTGGCTTCAAGCTTTTCTAGAAAATAAAGAAAAATAAATGGTCCACTACAAATAGAGTGAAATACACCATGGTGAATACAGGAATCGCATTTATAGACACACTCATATTCAGATATCATTTGGTCCCTATTTTTTGTTTTACTTATCTAAACAAATAAAAAATGGCGGCAAAAGTAGATTCATTCAAAAGGGTGCAGTCCTGTTACAATCATGTGAAGTCCGTCGCTATGTGGTCCTATGAGCTGCTTGAAGCTTAAACAATTTGATCTGGGACAAACAAAATTTCTTCTTGGTATACATGCCGGAGAAAATGAGTTACAGAAAGACTATGATTACGTGTTTTTTTTTTAAATGATAATAATAATAATAATTATAATAATAATAATAATGATAATAATAATAATAATAATAATAATAATAATAATAATAATAATAATAATAATTATTATTATAAGAATGATAAGAATATTGATAGTAATATATAATAATACTTATATGATAATGATGACAATATAATAATATTCACAATAACAATCACACTAATAATCATAATGATAATCATCATCATCATAATAATAATAATAGTAATAATAACAATAATAGTGATAAGAAAAAGAAAAGTATAACAAGTATATAGCATTTCCAAAATTGCTTTGAGGGGAATTATTTTATAATGAATGATCTACAGTTAAACAGCATCATCAAACCTATTACAGTCAAAAGCTTTAATATTAGTACTATAAAGAAATAATAATTACTTAACTATAGGGCCTATCTTTAAACCAGAGAGTTTTAATCCATGTCTCTGGTTGAAACAAATCAATTTCTAACAGAACCATTTCCGCATGACAGACTATAAAAAATTACATTATCTTATTTTTGCCTTTGCCCATCAGCCAATCCTTGTTAGTATAGTGGTGAGTATCCCCGCCTGTCACGCGGGAGACCGGGGTTCAATTCCCCGACAGGGAGGCTATCTTTTTTTTCCGTACTCTGTGACGCTTATGATTTTCTTTTTAATCATATATTGAACAGCAACTTCAGAGGATACAATATTTGTATCTATAAATATTTTCTGTATTTCATTTTTTTTTTACTTAACCTTTGTGGTATATTTGTACTGAGATCACATGCAATGAAAGTGGATGTGATGATTTAGTACAAAACTTTGTTTAAAGGTGGCAGCACCTCATTGTGATAATCATGACTCTCCTACATTCGGCATCAATGTAAGCCAAGGGAAAATGATGTATGTAGTCTTGGCAGTGATGTACGTCACACAAACAGAAAAAGCATGGAGATCCTGGCCCCATTTTGATCAAATAAAGAATTTATAATGAGAATTGTGATCAATTAAATGAAAAAATATGATTTATAAAGGGTTTAGTGATAAAAAAAAATACAAACTATTGGCAAGCTCTCATTATTGCTGGTCAGGTAAAAACTGGTATTTACTTGACCTGCCATTCCTATTAACAGAGTGGCCTAAGACATCCCCACTGATTGCTCACTAATGCTTGCCCCTGACTGTGAGCGAATGTTGCTCAAGGCGAGAGAGAAAATTGCCAGTGAGTAGGGGTTTTACTTGGAAACTCCACCTTTGACAAATATCTAGTCATTAATAGCTTCAGGCATATATATATATATAAATATATATATATATATATATATATATATATATATATATATATATATATATATATATATATTTATACATATAGCAATTGCTATGCTATGTTGCTACCTTGTCAGTTGTCTCTCTATCCTTTCGTTCTTCTCAGACCAGGTTAAGTATCCCTCAGAAGAGGCAACCCACAATGAGTGAGGTTCCTTCAACAGTTAAAGAGCAACACCTCACCTATTTGCCATCTAGTTAAAAGACTCAACTTGCTAAAAGTCTGTGTTAAATGGTTAATCTCAATTATGGTCACTGATTCTTAATATCCTGAATCAATGTGGGTTAAATTCTGTATTAATCCAAAAGGTGATGGGGCGCGCGCGGCCGGAACTAGAGTTCTAGCAACACAAACATAACCAACTAGTAGTGGCACTTAACTGGTCTAACTCAGCATGCTGGTTCGACAAATTGACAACCCCGGGGACACAAATGATCTAACATATATGGAAATATCTTAATAATAAGACAATGTTTTAAAAGAAAAGTTTATTTAAAGCATTACTTTTTTGTGTTGTGTAACACATTTTTTCTGATATTACTCTATTTAATCAACTGCTGTTGGCAGTTGTCAGACCATGGGTGAATCCTGGTGCAAATGGGTTAATTTCTGAAGAAAAATTCAACAATCATGCATATTTTACCTGGATTGGACAATGAACTATTTATCAGCATCAGTGTGCATCCGAGGTCATGGAAACCTACTGTGATTGTAATTGAGCCGGGACAATTGTGATTCTAAGTGTGCCCAATTACAAACAGTTTGAAACGAACAGAAGCATTATTGTGCAATAGTTGGATCCCAGATTATGAACAATTTGAAACTGCAATAAAATATACTAATAAGTTTTTACTGTGGGTCACCATGTTGGTGTTCATGTGTATTTATGGTCCCCAAATAGTGGAATTACATTACATTCTGATGTAGTTGAACTTTCTTAATCAAATGTTTTCAATAAGGTTTACCATGAACATGTTTATCAGGTGCTGGACATAACGCCTGTGTGTCGATAAATGCGCTCACGTTCGGACAGCGCTGCTCCGCTGGCCGCCATTTTGAATGTGGCGTAACCAGCCTCTAGAGGCAGTTTTGGAATCTGTTGAAACCACTTGGTGTATGGGTCAAGGCTGGATCAAATGAAGGGAAACCAGCGTGCATGTATCATTAAAAATGCGGTTGACCTAAATATACCTGGGTTGAGCTTCAAAAAAACTCCCCCAATTTAAGGCTAGCTTTTATAAGTGCAAACAAAGAACATGGCAGATTAATTAATTGGAGGGAACTACAAGCAAGGTACAGTGAGACTGTTTTTGTTTTCTTTTCCTTATTTCGGGTCAATTTGCAGAATGTTACATTCTAGTCTTGAACTGGAACATTTTTTGGAGGTAAATGTGACCACAGTTTATCAGCACCATTCAGAGGAGGCCAAAATCATCAATGGCAAGATAGCAAGGTGGCCCAAACTACCCAGCAATTATAGTGCAAATTAATAATGACGGCCAATATGTGGAGGTTGTCCAATTGGTATGAACTGGAACTGCAAAATCCATACTTACTCTATGTGAATAGATATACAAATGTCAATTTAACCATGACAACTATAGTATTAAGTTTAAATAAGAATAGAACAAAAACAAAACAAACAATTTGATGTACATGAAGGAAGTTTATTGTATTACATGAAAAAGCTACATCTATGTTTACTATACAAGGGTGAGGAATGTGAGGTGACGTAGTTGATTTATGCAACTCCTGTCCTCATAGGGGGCGACACCAGTATCACACCATCTCCTCTTACAAATAACATTGGAATTGTGCGCTTTGTGGACTGAAAGACAGAAAATATACTTATGTCAGTGTATGGAAATTGAAAATAAGAGCAAAGCATATCAGACAAAAAATATTTTCTGTAGTGTCAACACACTACCAATTAAATATACTATAAAAAGATGTTATTGGGTTTATTCTATAACTATATCAATATTCAAATTTGTAGGTGCGGGTAAGGTCTATACAGGTGAACTTGGATATGACGGACTCAGTGGGACCAGGAACATTGGTCCGTCATATGCGAAATCCGTCATATGCATATGATGGACTTAGTCTGTGATATGCAAGTGTGTATCTTATTGCATTGGGGACCTCAGTTGATCTCTAAATAAAAGTCAAAACAGCGAAAGAATATGCCTGCCTGGACTTTTATTATACATTTATTTGTCTGCTGAGAAATACCAGACAATGTGTACTGAGTTCTGTCTGGCCAAACGTAACTCAGCACATGTGTTAGTCTCGGCGAGAATAAGCCGACTGCTAGACACGTGTTTGTCCATCATACACAATGCTAATTACATAGTAAATAGCATAGTGTGTGCCGTGATATTGGTCCGTGGTAGCCGAGTTCCGTCATACGGAATCCGTCCTACGCATGGTCCAATACATGTAGTTAATATGCATGGGACTGGGACCAAGCATATCGTCCGTCATAGCCAAAAGTCCGTCGTACAGTGGTCCGTCATATCCAAGTTCACCTGTACCTATAATATTCAAATTCTTTTAGTCTTCTTACCCATTCAAACTTAGCTTCCCTCAAAAAGTTTGTGTGGAAATGGCAATTTTCAAAACTAAGATAAACTTGTAAGGATGTTAGTGATTCAGTTCCGAAAAGACAAATCTCCTTCAAATATACTGAAAAATATACTTTTTATAAAGATTTTACCAAAAATGATTTGCCATAATTTTTCTGTGTACGGGATTAAATTAGTTGCCCCAAAAAGACCATGTTTCTAAACTCAATATTTTTCATCTTAAATTAAACATTTCAATACTTGTATTTTACAGCAAAGTGAGTCATTTGCAATACTTACTTTATAGATTTCTTCATATGTTTCTTCATCAATTTCTACAGATGTGACAGTTTCCTCTACATCTCCTAGAATCATGTTCAAATGCTGGTCATATGCCTGTAATTGTAAAATGCAGGAAAAGCAATTCTGATTAACTGAAACAGAAACATTGAGTCAACATGTATTGTCATACATTTTAGAAAAAAATAACTATGTCACATTGATATTGCTAAAATTCAAGACCAATCTAAAATTACAATGACATGACTTTAATATTGAAAACATTATCCTAAAACTGAGTATGTCTATCGTTCAACAAACACTATTTAGCAACATATCATTTTTTTCTAAAATCATCATTAGTATTATATAATCAACTCAATACTTCATAAGGAAATTACAACTTTTTTATGATAACATTCCTAATATTTTAATGGGTAATTCAACTCATAAACAGAAATAAGATCTAAGTGGCAAAATCCACTAGACTTAGGAAGTTGGAATACCTGCTAGCCAGCTTCCTATCTGGAAGATGGATGACTCTGTACATACTAATGATTAAATTATATACTTGACGTCATTCATGATTAACTTTATAGTAAAATTATCACACACTGATCTAGATACATCATACATATGCCATAGAATGTTAAAGGCCAAATACTTACATGAAGTCTGCCTCTCAACTCCCTTTCATTTCTCATTTTGACATAAATTCTCTCATCCAGACTGAGTCTAACGAGATCTAAGGGCTCCTCAACCGCATTGGTGGGTACTGGCTGAAAATAAACAGTAACAGATACTCAGAAAGGGGTGGTTATGTCAAGGGACAGCCCATCACATGCAGAAAATTTACATTTCTTATGTATGAATGGGGGAAGAACTAGAGTAACTGACTAACTGGGAGGTACAAATGCCAGATATGCCAACATAATTCTTAGGGGAAGAACTAGATAAACTGAGAGTTACTGGGGGGAATGAGGAACAAATGCAAAATATACTTCCTTCATCCATGTGAGGAGGAACTTCAATAACTGAAGGATGAAGATGGTATGTTTCACATCTGTTCCTCCCAGTTACTGCAGTTCCTCGGCTCCTCCTATAAGGATGAAGGTGGTATATTTCTCATTTGTTCCTCTCAGGTTTTGCCTCGGAGGAAAACCCCTTCCTGGCACCATCCTCCCTCGGGGATCCATTCCACCATGTTAGCTCCACTGGGATATCATGTTTGTATAATGCAAACTAGAGCTGCACTCACCACTCATAAACTTGAGTGGCTCAAGCACTGGGGCAGGCTCGCCGAGCTCGAGCTGAAGTGGTGAACTCGTGAGCTTGTCTATAGTGGGAACAAAAACGTAACACAGAGCACCTAACAGATCTTCATATAGTTGCTTATGGCTGCCATGTCTTCTTCACAATCTCCAATGTATACAGGCAGTGTTGAGTGTTATACTGACCTCTGTACCTCGTCAGCACGTTTTAAAATTAAATAAACATGTCAATGTTAATAATCTCAACCGTTAAGTATTAATTCCCTAATAGCTGGGCTGGAAAATAAATATATATTTTTTAAATCTGCACATTGAGCTCACAAGTGAAAAGGGTGCTGAGCTCATGAGTTGATCTCCCTCTGTGAGTGCAGCTCTAATGCAAACCTCTTGCTTTAAGTGGATCTAACATACCCCAGGGGTGGGGGATTAGTCACTTAATCCTATCCTATGGGGTGAGGACAGTGAAAATTGGTGCTCAAATTGCTGGCGCTATCCCCAACCCTTCCTGGCCAACCCCTAGCAGGGATTCAATTTACTGGTGGTGCATTGCTGTGACAGAATCATGTTATGATGTTAGTGTCAGACCATAGGCCCTTGCAACAGTCTGAAAAAAAATGAAAATAAAGATTTATTGTGGTGTTGACGTGAAAACAGTAATCAACATAAACACCACAATAAATCTCGATTTTCATTTTTTTTCAGACTGTTGCAAGGGCCTATGGTCAGACTGTCAGCTGGTCAGGCAGAAAAGTTTTTGATGGGTGCTGTCTCCTATATTATACCACAAGCACCGAAGCAGCACTATTCGAGTTTACTAATAAAGAATCCCCGATAAAAATGTCTGCGCGTGGAAGAAAATGTGACAAGTAAACAAACAGTTGGGGTTACAAGCACCCTTTTTGTGAGTTGCCAGCAGGTGTTTCAGTTTTTCACTGTAAGTTGTGTTAGGAAACAAATCCATTCATGGAAATTATGACTTTTAGTGGTAACCATCCTGGTACAATGAATTGTATTCCAGCATTGTATCCGAGGATTGTTGGTCAGTCAATTGGAATTGTGGGTACTGTGTCTAAGTGTAAATGTGTTAATTCCCTCCAGAGGAGGAGGATATATAAAAGTGATATAAAACATTTCTTATTTATCATTTAACACATTGCTATTAAACCGGCTTTGGCTTGGTGGGGTTATGTTCATGAACACGTCCAGCAATCAGCAGAAATTATGCATTATCGTCAAACGTGATGCATAGCGCCTCAAATGAATAAAACCAGATCTAACAGACTCCTATGACTCTCAAATGATCGTCGTCCATTATGACGAAAACCAAGCGTACCTGTTCGTCGTCCATGCTTGTTTTGGGTGATAATAAAAGCTGGTCTGTGATTGGTCAAAATTCGGTATATTTATATTTCAAAAATTAATGATAGATATATAACACTACATTTGATAGAATAAAAATACGAATTATATTTTGTTTCCGATTATAGATAAGATAAAGATCAATCATTCAAAAAGAAATTTGAAGGAAAGTAAATAAATAGATTAGTGCCAGTCCTCTGAGCCACTGCGTGCCAACAACAGGGCCTCGTTCAGCACCATAAACGTTGATCAACGTGGTAGGAAAACGGGATCTGAACGCACCGTTGTAGTAAACTGTGATCCCTACCCAGAATCCCTCATTCATCATGGACGTCACAAAACGAAATCTGGCGGGTTTTCAAATTCGTCTGATAACGTTTTGTCTGTTTTTGTTTATCTATTTGATAAACATATATCTCTAATAGATACATGCCTTAGTTACATTTATTGCTATAACTTAGGACCAGTAAAAAACTGGTCCTACATTTTTTTGCATACGAAAAAAATTCATAATCCCTCTAACACACCTAAACCATGGCCAGTATGTAACTCTTATTGAGCGATGATTGAAGAAATTGCATTTTTTACATTTTAAAATCACTTAAACCCAATACAAATATGTCAGATACAAGTGAAAAGATAGCATTATCGATAACTTATTTGTGTCAAGTTTACCTTATTTATCCCTATCAACCAGAATAACAAGGACCCTTTTTGTCTATTTGGACCTTTGAGTTTATAGATTCTCGATACGTATACGCCATGTTTTGTTCGCATAGAGACCCGGATGTCAACGGTACTAGTACAGCGTTCCATTACTTGCGCGAGTAAGCTCTGGGTAAGCGCGAGTAAGCGCGAGATCGTTCCAGTTAGGCGATGACGTCACTCTGGCGCTTACTCGCGCCAGGCCCAACTAACCGACTCCCTGAGTGGGTTAGTTGGGTAAGTATCCCACAATGCAACGCGCAAACATGGACGCCTTCGTTTACCGACAATTGTTTTGCTTGTGAAAATAAAATAAAAGATGATCATTATTTACCAGCATTTAGGAATACTCTTTTAATTTTACAGTACATGCCCTGGCTTAATATTTCGGTAATGTTTATTATGACATTTTGATAGATTTAGTCTTAAATGAATTGAAATTGACATTCGTGATGAAGTGCGACTTATACATAGACGATTTCACGGTTGCCATATATGGGCAAAGGTGAAGGCCATTTGGCAGACGCCAGGACATTTTACTCGGGTAAGCACGAAATCCGTTCCTTTACTGGCTTTCACTGCGCATGTCTAAGCTCACCCGACTAGGTCACTTAGGCCTCATCTAGGTTAGTAAAGGAACGCTAACAACGACACCTTCGAGGTGTCCTCTTTCCGTTTGAACATCCGGGTCTCTCCTTCATCAACGTTTTGATTTTATGACGATCTGAACGGCAAACGTTTATCAACGTTGATCAACGTTTATGGTGCTGAACGAGGCCCAGCCAATCCATGACGTGATGTGACACTGGCGCTAGTCTAGTATGAAATAAATAGTGCAATGCAGTCCATTCTTAGGAAGTCCATCACAAACCAGCGTCAGGATGCATTTGCCGCATACCCTTCTACACAAAGCGAAAACAAATTTCAATATATATATTCATCATCAGATACTGTCGCACTCAGGTTTGAGTTTTTTGACAGGCGCATGTCTAAAAAGTGTTAAGGGTTAATATAAAGGGTGGTTAGTTAGAGCAAAGCATGTAGAGGAGAAATGGAATAAGGTTTATTCCTTTTGAATGTACATGTGGGGGGGGGGGGTCGTAACGCTCACCTATTAAAAAATCATGGGGGGAGGGGGTCAAGATGTAAAAATTGGGGGTTTACATGAAAAAAATATCATGGGAGGGGGGGTCTGAAATTGTGAGCGTTCCACCCCCCCCCCCCCCCCCCCCCCATGTATTTTTAAATGGAATAGCCCTAAGATATTTTGCGGCCTTTACGAGCTTCGCTCGCTATGATTCGAAACTTGGTGAAAAACGGAAAACGCATATTTTGAGGGAATGAAATAAGAAATTATATTGTGTTTCGAATTTTAGACGAAATTAATCCTTAGAGGCAAATTCGCCGTCAAAAGAGAAAAAAAAGATAGTGCAAAGAAATCCTTTCCGAGGATGTCCATTACAAATCCGCGTCATGATGCGCTTGCTGAACAAATAATAATAATAATAATTGAAATTTATATAGCGCCATTTCCATTCATAAAATGTTCAAAAGCGCTGCACATTGTCATAGTTTGAGTCATAGTCAACAACGCCTCAATGGGCGAGCCTGAAAAGGTGTGTGTTTGAGACACTTCTTGAAGGCCTGACACGATGTAGAATCCTTCAGGTGTTACGGAAGCGCATTCCATAATCTCGGTGCACTAATGGAGAAAGCGCGATCTCCAAATTTGAGTCTAGTCCTAGGCTCATCCAGAAGGCCCTTTGCTTCTGATCGTAGATGGCGTCTGAGTTTATAAGGCACGAGCAGCTCCTTGATGTACTTAGGTGCAAGTCCGTTTAGCGCCTTGTATACTAGCAGTAGGACCTTAAATTGGATGCGGAATTTGATTGGTAGCCAGTGAAGCTTGATGAGAACAGGTGTGATATGTTCATACTTCCCGGTTCTCGATACTATCCTTGCAGCACTATTTTGTAGTCGCTGCAGCTTTGCAATCAAATCCTGTTGTATTCCAATTAGGAGAGCATTGCAGTAATCCAAGCGAGACATCACCAGTAACTGCATCACCGTTTTTGTGGCATCTTCTGTTAACACACGTCTCGCTTTTCCGATATTTCTCAGGTGAAAGCTAGATTTATTGACAACACTTTTGACATGGGGTGCCATGATCAATTGAGAGTCAAACATAGCTCCCAGATTCCGCACAGGCTCAGATGCAACGGACACAACCCGCCACTAAGAAGCTGTACACAACGAAATCGGGAAACAAAATTGTAAGAGCTTAAAAGTAAGTGAAAGGAGATAAGACCAACCTTAATTGCCACTTCCTTAGTTACAATACACCATCTAGGTGCAGTATTTGTCGGGGAAGTATCAAAACAAACTTCACAATTGTTTAAAGGGTAGCGACTACGCCAGACTACTCTGCTGGGGAACAGAGTGGGATGAATATGCAGATTTATAACCGAGACGTAGGTGTTTTTTGGCCAAAACTGAAGCTGCAAAGGCCGAAACTTTGCAACAAACACCTACGTCTCGGCTATAAATATCCATCACTGCTTAGTGGCGGATCTTAATGGCTATTGTAGCTGGTTTGAGTAATAAAATTATCCTACAACTCTTAAAAATTACACACAACTCATGTTTTCGTATGGTTGCTGAGCCAGGACCGACGGCTCAGGTGATTTGCTATGGCACCGAACTGGGACCACTTTAAAGCCACAGAAACAGCGTCTCACTGAACATAGCGTATAATCCCATCGATATTATTGCCAAAGCAACGCGCTATTAGAGGCGTTTAGGTGACCCATAAAACACTGGTAGCTATGTTTTTCCTAAAAGAAGTCAGTCCGGTCAGGCTCTATCACAATTATAGCTTGGACATTGAATTGTTCACCATTTAAAGCTGATATTTAAGTATTTCAATAGCCACTGAGAAGCCGGCAGCCATCGGTCCTGAATGAGAATGAATTAAAGGACATAGGGATATCAGATCTAGATATACCACACGCAAAACGTGTCTGAATATTTTTACTGAAATGTATACACATCAACCTTGTAGAGTCTCTATTGAAGCCAGGAGGTTGCTTGCAAAAAGATGTTTCAGAAAGCCACATTTCTGTCCTTCAGCCCCACCCCCATGGAAATTGTGAAGGTATCACACAATTATAATATTTGAGCTTATCCAGAGCAGCAGCTTTCATGAATATATAGTTTATTGTGGTTTCCTTGTATATACTATATAGACTAAAATATTAATCAATCTTGACATGTAAGTCTCTCTCTAAGGACAAAATTCCCGAGCCCCCTTGCCATAACTACATGTAGCTGCACAAGAGCATTTAATTTAAAAACCTGTCCAGTTTATATGAAAAATATATAAAGTATTCACTACAGTTTATTCTGTTTTTTTGCAGGGTAGAATATTTCAATGTGTTACTGCATTATCAATAGGAAATTGACTAATATCACATTTAATTTCTGGGATTTAATTTAGATTGGGGAAAGGGCTATGAAAATGTTTCGCCTGAAACAGTGGGCGCATTGACCAAGAGGGCGCCATCTTGTCCACTGTGTGTACCTTCCAAATCTTTTTTAAAATCCTCTGCTTCTTCGATTACTCAGAAACCACATATGTCAACTATGCAAACTAATCAAACAATACAAGCAAACAATTGTTTCTTTCAATTTTAGGTATAAATGAATTACTAGAGAAGAGCTTTGTATCTATGTGAAATGTGTAGCTGCACTAAAATCTCATTATGATAGCTATCTGGAATCACCGAACTTCTAAGTTTCAAGATGAGATTCTGCATTAAATATTATTTACAATACTAAAATTTTGCTTAAAAATAAAAAGGTCAGTTTTCTCCGCCATGAACAACTGCATGGTAAATCATGGTTGCAATCACTCTTACTTGACAGAAAAGGTGATGAATAATAAATTTACTTTGTCTTATTCGAAATCGAAATAGCTACTGTAGGACATCAAAAGTAAAGAAAATGTGAAATTTGATTAAAACATGATGATCGTGATTTTAATGTGCAGGGTTATCTAACAAGAGTAAGAGCAAGATGAAAAAAACCCAGTGGATCTATATTTTTTTATTTCAATAATACAGGGTGGTGATGATGTTCAGAGAGAAGGGGTGTTTGTCTTCCTACTTCACTGCATATGGTGGGGAAAGTCAGTGAAAGTAGCTCAACGTTGATCAAAAGTTTAATTTAAGTTGAAGTGCCACGCCCCCTCCGACCAGCAGAGCATGGCCGAGGGTTTGGAAAAAATATAGCAACCGTCGTCAAGGAAGCGCCATGATGAAAGCTTTCAAACAACATGGCGGCGCCAGCAGGCAGGTACTCGCGGTGATAGCCCATTGAACCAACAGGTAAATGCTGTGGATTTGTCACTTAAAAAGTTTCCTTATCGAAGTACAAATTACCCAATTTGCCTTTCCTTTGTACCTACATCGCAATATCGTAACTCGTACATTGCTGATCAATAATTCAATGCTAATCTCGGAGATTGCGTGACTTGTGTGGAAGTGAGTGAGTGATGGAAGTTTAAATTACGATCCACTGATCCGGCATGCATAACCGCTGTTGGTATTTAGTTATTAGGCCCTGATGTTGCTTTATCATCTCAACACAACTTTTACAGATAGAATGCTGAGATTTTCATTTAGCTAATGGGCCCGCTCTATATCAAAATGGTACATGTAGTTTCCGATCGGAGCGGACATAACATAGACGTCGCTTCCGAGTCCTTGTTGACATCCGCCGATCCGTCTTCGTAAGTTCGTTCCTGTCTAATCGTTGAATATCTAGATCTATGTCAAGTTAAAATGGAAGATTTATTCTTTGTTCAGATGTCACAAAGATGGAAACAGGCGATTTGACTCGGACATCAGCGAAGAAGACACATCTAACATGAAGTGATTTTGTTCAAGGCCAAGGGTGCAAGGTCCATTTTCGTGACACCGTCGTCGTCGCACCTTACGTCAACAATGGCAAGTGCTGCGTTGTATTTCTACGAACAAACGAGCTTCCGGAAGACGCCAAAGCGCTACCGAAAAACTCCCGAGGAATTACCACATAGTCTGAGATTTGCTCACCTAAACCCAAAGGTAGCCGCATACCTTGCAAACAAGGAAAAGGAGGATAAACTGCTGATAGATGAACAGGATGTTGAAGATGGCTCTGGGGATGGGAAACAGAGTTTATTACCTCAAATCAACGCAAGAGTGAATCTAATCAGACTAGGATTAGAGGGTGCGCAGTCTGGTGCTGGTGAAGATAACTCACAGAATGGTTTTAATGAAGCTAAATTATCCGCTCTCAGTTTATTGCATCAGCTGACTAGATGCTTGTATTCATTTAATAAAGCTCCTCGTCTTCCATACTCACTTCATCATCAACTGCAGTTAGGGTACCCAGAATTTACTGCTGAAGTAGAATATCAAAAAAGGGAATGGCAGACAGATATTGCACAGCAGCAATGGTTGCAATCACAAAATCAAAAATCCCAAGACTTAACAAAATCTGAAGTGCTATCAGAACAAACTTTAGAAGATAATGATCGACTAAAATTATTTGAAGGTGGAGGTGATACTAAAAAAGGAAGGGTATCTTACAAACATTTGTCAAATGATAGCACACATACAGATATGAATGACAAAGATGCCAGAAAGGTTAAAGTGTGTATTGTGGAATCATCAGACTATCAGAACCAATCGAGAGCACCATCAGCGTTAAGTCTGAGGAGAGAGAGTGCAGGCCAAAATGACAGGTTGTCATCAGCTGATTTAAAACCAAAATCAAGAGTTGATAAATTCAAGTCCTCCTTTCTGGATCCAAGAGCATCTGGTAAGTTAGTTTTTACTGATTGTCATGAATGTTTTTCTTTGAGAAAACTCTGTATATCTGAAATAAATATGATATTATAAGAGCTTGTCATTATTCCTAGCGTGGGACCTGTATAGTACTTAAGCCAACTTAATAGGCTTATGCCTCCTGCTATCAATATTTAATTGCTGTGCAGGTCATTAGGTGATAAGTTGGTTTGCACCAATTAACGTGGCACATGCAGGCAGGGTGGCAGGTTAATTGCAATTGACTATCCTCTTAGCAGGGGCCAGATTTTATCATGTTAATTTTATTGTTAATTGTGATCTATGGATCGGATAGGCCTATTACTTATGTTGCAGTCAATAGATGTCTAAACTGGTTGTCACTATGGGAAAATAAACTTTTAAAAATGTTTATATTATCTAGTGATATATTTGGACATGTAAACGCAATCATGTTGAATTTGTGTTACTAAAAGGTACTTTTCATGTTTGATTCATTATATGATAACAATAGCGCTTTGTAAGTGACAATTTTATTTTATTTATTATTATATGCCAGAGACATATGTCTGTCATATGGTATGTGTGCACATTTTTTCTGCAATGATTGGCCCAGAATGAATATGAGGCCTAAAAAAAAAAGATGTTCGTTTCCTATTACCCTACCTACCCTAATTTTTGGCCCCTACTCTAATCTTTTTATTGCCCAAGATATTAACTTTTAAAAAAAGAAAGGTAAAAATTTATAACTGCTTCATATTTGATGCATGGCATACAAAAGAAATTGAAAAAAGAAAGAAGAATATCCGCATATAGTACTAGTTCAGTGGATTTAAATAGATCTAGATACCCCACTACTACAGTACTTCATACTGCTATTTTGCTTTATATTTACATCTAATGCAGCATGGAGGAGAGAAAAAAATATGATAAAATAAAATAAATTCCCTACCTACCTACCCTATATTTTTCTAGCATGTAATAGGAAACAAACATATTTTTTTGTTTAGGCCTGATTTATTTATGTGCATCAAACCATATGATGAATATTAGGTGTTTAGTTATCATATGAAATGTCAATTCTTAGCACTACCAGGCTAATAAGATTGGAAAATAAATTCCAACGCCAATAAGGGCAAGGGTAAGGATACTTTGAATACATACTCTAAATGTCAAATAGATTTTAAGGACTCAGTACTTTATTGTCTTATTGATATGTTTGATTATCAACATTTTTGAAGTGATGGTGCACTCAGTGAGCATTGCTGATGTAGATTTTCAAGAGGTTGGCTTAGACATTGTTTGGGTGATCATGGCCCCTGCAGGTGCCAGTACTGGCCAGCGGCTACTACACAATTTGACATTGGACTCATATCCATCATTAACAAATGTTGACATCCTCATCAACATTTGAATTTCTTTTCTGGTTTCATCACTGTATTCACCTCCTTAAATTATAGGAAAGGGTCTGACAAGCCTGTATTTGTGTAAAGAAATTGAATGAAAGTAGCAAGTCCAAATATCCTAGAATTATTAATAATCACATCTTTAAGATCTTTTCTAAAGGTAAAACACCTTTGATCAGCTATAAATCCTGTATGCTCACATTGCTCAGATATTTCTACCAGAAGACTGGATTTCAGTATCTGTTTGTGTTCGTGATTTATGATGATGAGGTTCACTGGGGAAATCGGCAGGTTAAGTCAACACTTCTGGAATGATTGGTATTAGTATGATAGTCCATATCTCTGTGTGTAGTTACCTAAGCCTCGCTCATGGACCTAATTGAGATTGCTCCCGATAAGATGCACAGCTACCCTATAGCTACTGGGCTATTTATTTCTCACAGACTTACCATCGTACACTGACACTTTACTACATATTAACATGTGCACCAAAACCTTAAAGAAAATGAAAATATGGGTAAATGCATTGCATTAGAGAAAGGTTTTTGCAGGACATTTATCTTTAGGCATACAAATCTCCAAAATGTCAACCTATTGGTCGAGAAACTGTGACTACATTTGGAAGATTCCAGAAAAAATGATTTACTCAGCAGGTAAATCACCATAAATGGATTAATGAATATCTCTGTTATGGCCCTCCATGAAACTGCTGTAAAATGGACCTCTCTGGCTCTCACTATTCCTACCCCTAAAATGAAACAAATCACATAAGTATAAAAAAAAAATTGCTAGTAACTGATAACCGGAACATGTAAACCAAGCAAGGAAGACCACACGTTTGCCTGCATCATTCAACTATATATCCTATACAAATGGGACAAGTACATGTTATTTATCATGTTATGATGACTGTACCCAACTAGCTATTTATGCTTTTTCTGCTAATAGTTCCAGAGAGTTGAATGAATGCAAATCTGTTGTGTTTCTTAAACTTATGGTGCTGCTTGCAGAACCACATCTATTTCATAAACTCCTGTACTTTGAAAGAAAGTGGTCCTCTATATAGCTCTTTTGTCTGTCAATACTAGGCTACTTTCAATATGATAGTTGCATTGAACAACACAAACCACATCTATTTCATTAACTCCTGTACTTTGAAAGAAAGTGGTCTGCTATGTAGCTCTATTGTCTGTCAATACTAGGCTACTTTCAATATGATAGTTGCATTGAACAACACAATGATCCATTTACTTGTCAGCTTTCTTTTTCATCCCTAGAGTAGATTACTGTGTAGATAACAATATTTATCATCAGCTCCACTGTGATACTCGCAGCTGATTGGTCAATTGCTGTTGGGTACTGGATTGTATTTCATTGCTTTTCATTAAATGTCAATGCTAGGATCCGGATAAGTGTTTTATCCTCACTCTCAGTGTTTTATCCCACTTCGCCATGGCAACTATGGGTTTGACCTCAAGTTTACAGGTCACAGCCTCGTTTTGAACCCTTGACGACGAAAAAGAAAATGGCGGACATTCCTCTTCACACCGCCGCCTGACTCGATTCTTTTGCCGTTTAAAACACTATTTGCGCATGTTAGTCTGCCAACATGGTGTATACATGGAAATAAAGATGGCAGAAAGTAATTAAGATGGATTTAGGTTGGTATGTTGTTCATACATAAGAGAAATAATTTCCGTTTGGTCGGAGTCAGGTCTGACGAAAATCTCCGTTGCTACATTAGTACATTAGTACATAGCCTGTCGGACTCGAGTCTGGCAACCGCTTTTTTCATTTTCTTTGTGACCAATCGCTCGAATTTGCCATCCAAACTTGGCAAATCCCTTTGGAGCACTAAGTTGTGTATAGATGAACGTACGTTTTGTCTCCACTCTGCATAATGTTAATTCTACCTATTAGGTCCCATTGTGAAATTTACCCATTGCCAACAATATACACGTATGTTGGGAGGCTTGGGGGGGGGGGGGGGGGGGGGGGGGAGCTGATGATAAATTCGTTATCCTCCTTGTAAAAAAGGGATACGGCCTGGTATCTGCGTTTAGCCAGTCGTATCACACTCGGCCTCCGGCCTCGTGCGATACGGCTGGCTTCACGCAGATACCAGGCCGTATCCCTTTTTTACAAGGGGGATAACTAATAATACCACTCTCATCCAGATAATGCCTAATAAAAAAGGCAACAGCTAGCATTTGTTCCCACATGTTGATGAGAGCTTAAATTTTGCAATTTAATTGACCAGAGAAGTAGATTTAAAAATTATATGGATTCCGTCAACTGATGTTCTCTTCCTGAACTCTTGCCCCAACACATTCCTTTCAAAAACATATTCAAAATACATAAAATAACAAATGGTGTAGACAAGAGTTTTTAGAGACACAGGGCTCGACGTTAAGGCTAGCCCTGTAGCCCCGGACTAGTTATTAAAAGTCAGGGCTAGTAAATTCTACCTGTGAGTAGCCCTGAGGGGCTAGATAGAATTAGAATATCAGGGCTTAAAAAAATATGAAGCCCACCTTTGGCTCTGCATACCTGGATGATAATTTAACTCAATTAACCACAATACACTACACTGTATTCTTTTCATGTTATCAACAGAGGCTATGATATCAACAGAGGTCACTATTTGAGAAGAGTTGTCATTAATATCAGAGCTAGCAAAAATATTTCAGGGCTAGTAAAAGTTTTGGTAACTAGCCCTGCTGGGCTTATGAAGTTTTTTCTTAATGTTGAGCCCTGAGACAATAGTATGACATGCATGTATATCTGACAGGAAAGTTTTTCCTAAATAACTACATCCAAAATGAAAGATTGAAGTTGTGAATGTCTATAAAGTATGAACAACATAGGTACAACAACCTCTGAACAGGAAATGTAACCATAATTAAAGTGAACAGTAATGGGAATTCTTAAGAACATTTGTTTACTTCATAATCCTGCCGGAAACATGTTGAAACTACCACCAACATAGATGCTATTTGGGAGAGTTTTAAGAGCAATGGATACAACATGTACTGTAGACTAATAGTCCTGACAGGAAACATTGAAGCTATATCTATGAATGAATTCTATGGCTGAGAGCCTATAAGCTCGGATTAGTCAGCAGTGTTTGATTTTAAGATTGAAAGGAGATTGGGGACCTCCATTCACATGGGATTTCTTTGATTGAGTAAGATGTGGTAATCTGGTACTGGCTGATTATCCTGTAAACTGTTAAAGGGGTAGCTAAACCTCAAAAATATTATCTACCCTAACGGAAAAGCCTGTTATAAGCTTTTATTATACCTCACGTGAAAATACTCTCATCCCATTGATGAGAGCCATGTGTCAAGACTGCTAGCAACCTGTGTGTCTGTAGGTTCAGTGACAGCGGGCGCTACTCAAGGAGTAGCGCCCGCTGTCAATAGACGACATATTAGCTCCCGTTGTCAAGGTGCCGTTTCATGATTCCCTGTATTGTTGAGGACGTCATGCTTTCAAGATCCCCGCGCGTGGCGAAAGTATTTCAAGGCCTCAGCAGAATGCCGCCGTCAACAATGGATTCATCTTATTGTTGGGAACAACTTGCGCGAGTGTCTCAATTCAGGGGAAAAAAGTAAAATCTCAACCCAAATGAGAGGGGTAAGTTGTTCAGGAAGGGCAAACTAAATACATGTAGTATATCCCAACATGGTCAGCACGGTAAACCTGCTGCTCCGAAATTACACTGCCCAAGTGAGTTTTGTAAGTTTCAACTTGTCATGGATTTTGGGTGCCCGGGGGGGGGAGGGGGGTGTTGTTCGGTATAATAAAACAAATGTGACATCCCTGCGGGGTTGCTAACATGGTAGTCTACCCCTCGTGAGCATTGTCACCCTCGGGCTACGCCCTCGGGTGACAATGCTCACTCGGGGTAGACAACCATGTTAGCAACCCCGCAGGGATGTCATATTTGTATAATATAAAGTGAGCCCTCATTTGATGCAGTAGCCATTCTAGAATTGGATCTATTGCATTTGAACATGCCAAATTTAAGCAATCTGGACTTCTGCTGCAGCTCTATGGAGGGAGCCATCGATGTTGGCACACTGGTCTAATGATCACTTCCTGTGACATCACACTTGTAGCAGCACCTGCTCTCATTGGCCAGTTCAGTCTCAGATCAGACAAGTGTCGGGCATGATTGTCTTACAAGTATCAGCTTCACAGCTGGAAGTCCTTTCAAAAACCCTACTGAATCCTTAATTGGACCTTACGGTACAGTTGTGACATCATAAAAAGAAACAAGATGGTGCCCCCATGAAATGCTGTATTTAGTGGGATTGAATTGCATTTACTCAATACCTGTTGAGCATTTCTTTGTCAATGAGGGTTCATTTTAAACCTTGAAACAATCTGTTCTATTATAGAAGGTAATGATTATTGGGTATACTATCCCTTTGAAAGATTTGATTATGGCCTGGAAATGGTTCATTTTTAACCCATCCATGCCAAAAACTGCCCAACTGTTTTTGGCGATATCTCTCTAATAGAATTTTCTAAAAGGAATTTTCAGAAAATATTTCAAAGAAGACGTCCAACCCGGAAATGCTCAGATTTTCATGCCCCCCACCAAATCACCAATGTTTATCTTTTTAAGAAGACCTCACCTACGATGACGTTGAATATTAAAAGAACCCGCCCCCCCCCCCCACCAATGTTTTATTTAAATGTGGACCCCCATATGCAATGCTTTTTTTCCAAGAGCATGCACAAGATTCTTTCTATTAATTTCAAAAGGGGTCTCGCATCATCTGCGTAGTGGGTAGATTCCTGCTTTTTCACTAGAAGTAATGTTGTACAAGATTTAGTATGTACACAGATGGTGGGCTGTGGTGAATATCTGTTGTCATTGTCAGATGTAAGGCAGGGTCTAACACTTGAATTTCAGCCTAGCGACCTGAAAAGTAATTTTGATCAAAAATTAGTGGTCAAAAACAGGATTTCAGGTTAATATGTACATACTATTTTGGGCCCCTAGTCTTAAAAAGCTAGCAAAATATAGAGACATGTGCCCCTGGGCCCCTACAAGGAAACGCCCCCCCACACACACACACTGTATATTATTTTCTTACAATACCCCCACCAATGATTATTTCTTTGGTGTGGCCTCCCCACCAATGTATATATTTTTAGGTGAGCATCAAAATTTGTTTGAACTATAAAGATAAAGGAGGTGCTATTCATGTTGGGAACAAGGGATTGGGTGAACTTTGCTCTTTTCCGTTGTCATCATACACAGGTCTCTAAGCAAGAAAGTGTTAGCTTGCATGATGCCACAAAATGTCAAGTGTGTTAGTGTAAGATATTTGAGTTGATTAAAATCAATAGTGATGGAGCTTTTCATGCGACACACAAGCAGACATTTGAACATTTTCTGATAGCGTTTTGTTTAGAGTACTTTAGATATACAGGAACAATACTCTGTATCTTGTCCTTTTTCTGACCTGGTTGGCCCAACAAGCTGGTTAGCAGTGTCACTATATAAACATATAGCATATGGCGAATTGCTGTCTACTTTGGTCAATTTCTCTGCCATGCCAATTAGCAATATTTGTTTAATGTTGGACACTGATGTAGTTATTGTTACTGATATAAATTTTCCTCTCATTTTTCAGCTGACTCTGGTCGCCGTAGTTCCACGTTGGTGAGTGTCAGGCGCGGCAGTGCAGTGCCAGATGATGCCTCACAGATACCAGACAATGCCTCGGATAGTGGCAAATGTGAGTTCAATACCAATCTTCTTTTTAGTCTACAAGCCAAAAAGGTGAACCTTGCAATGTTGATTCCTGCATGGTTTTATGTTAGAAATGCGATATAGAGATCCTCAGGTGGTAGAAACTGCCGGATGCTAATCTCCAAGTGTTGGGCAATATTTTTTATCACCCCTATAACCATATGGTATACTGAATCCCTCAGGTGGCCAAATTTGGTTAAAATATGGGGGTGGGGGTAAGAATTTTTATTATAACTTCAGTTATTTTGGGGCAATTTCAACAAATGAGGCATCTACATTTGCAACTTTTCATTCCGCAAATTTTAAGACCAGCCACCTTTTGATTGGTCAACTCTGAAAGGTCATTTAGGGTCAACAGAGGTCAAAAAGGTCACGAAGCTGAAAATCGGCTAACGCCATTTGCATTTCCAAAGAAAGCAAATTTTTTCCCAAAAAATAAGTTGATATTTTTTTCAGTAAAAATGCATTTCTTGGCAAAATGGACAGTAAAGAATCATATTTTAGGTTGAAAAAAATAATAAATTCTATGGACAAAAAAATTGACGGCTTTAAAATATGACCATGTTGCTTGATATTGTGCTGATTTAAGGCTCAGAAAACATTGTTATAGATAGTTATTCTGTATTGTATCTCAAGTAATACAAAAACTCTATACATGCTGTATAAAAATGTGCAACATTTTGATCTGCTAATCGTTTATACCACACATTTACGACATTGTTACCTGAATACACTTTTACAGTGGTTGCCATGGCAACTGGCGGCCATATTGAAATTCAAAATAAGCACTACCAAAAGCTACATTTCTGCATATTCAAGCATACAGAATAGCTAGAAACAGGACCTTGGTGTCTACAAGTAGGTTTTCAGGGGTGCAGAACTTAATTCTGAAATAGCTGTTATCATCAGATGGCATTTAAATTGGATTTCAAGATCGCAACCAAGCTGTTATACTTGAAATTAAGCTTATTACACAAAATTTGACCTCCAAAGGTATTGTTAATGAAACAAATGCATATGGAACACTTAAGGGATAAAGATGCTTTTAGTGAACTGGGCCTATGTTTCTTCGAATTGACACAGTTAAACACAGACTTAGTAACCACATTTAGAACATTGTAACCTGAATACATTTTTACAGTGGTTGCCATGGCAACTGGTGGCCATATTGGAATTCAAAATGGCCACTACTGAAAGCTATATTTCTGCATATTTAAGCATCCAGATTAGCTAGAAACATGATCGTGGTGTCTATTAGTAGGTTTTCAGGGGTGCAGAACCTAATTCTGCAATAAATGTTATCATCAGGGGGCATCTAAATGGGATTTCAAGGTAATAACCAAGCTGCTGTACTTAAGATGAAGCTTATTTCACAAAAACATGACCTCCAGGAGCTATTGTTAATGAAACAAATGAATGCATATCTATTATTCCATTCAATAATATTAACAGTTATGTCAGCTGGCAGTGGAACAGCAAGAGTTGAAAGGGGCGCAGCATAACATAGATGGAAAATATTAGTACACTTCTAAATTGGTTGCCATGGCAACTGGTGGCCATGTTGGAATTCAAACTGGCAAAAAGATCGGGAAAAAGAACCTATTTCAGGAGTTAGTTTAACAACAAAAATTATCATACGCCAATGATAAGGGTTTTAGTGTCTGGTATCAAATCTTGGTCTGGACTACATGTATCATTTGCAATGGTCAACATAGGGAAAGGTGTGGGTTTATAATCCTTTATTAAAGATGTAAGTCAGTCAAAGTCAAAATTGATCATATCAAGAATACAGTTTTTTCAAATTATTTGTGTTTTGATTTTGGAAACTATTTCTATTCTATAGCCACTTTTCAGAAAAAATGCCTTTTATTAATATTGTTCGACATATTGGAAAATGTTAACGACTTTAATCTCAAATTATATTTATTCAACTCTGAGGTACAGATGGGGATATCCATCCAACCTGGAGAGCCCCCCCCCCCCCCAAAGAAATAACTGGTAGCTGATAATGGAAATTCAGTACAAAAACAATATAAGCTGTACAACTGGAAATAAAGAATATATTGGAACATAATATCGCAATTATGCAATATGGAAGATTAAATTATTATCAGAAATTATTATCACATTAAGTTAAATTATGATCAGAATAAATGTGCGGCATTGTAGAGGACTGTGTATGGTCCTTATGCAACTGAAAGACCCCTTGGAACTATTCGTGAAGAGTAGGGAATTTCTTCCCGGTTCCGGGTTTCTATCTCGTCGCGATATGACATAAGCTCTTGAAAACTACGTAAAACCCAATTCCTTCCTTCCTTCGTCATTATGTAATTTCATCCAAAGTTACCTTAAAATCAGCAGATGAATTATTCAAAATGAGGTTCACTGATACCATCTACACCTTTTTAGGGATAATAAAAATGTTAGATTTGAAGTGAATAACTTGGCATATGACAATTTCCTGTCTATGATAAGTGTTTTAAGACAGGTTGCTATAAATGGCTAGCATCAGGTCACTGTTAAGATCAAAGAATTAATGATCTACAAACATCATGGGCCAAAGTTAGTAAGCAAGTCTTGGCAATGTTACGGTTTTGCGTTTCTAGGAAGCTTCCCAGGCCTTGTTGCTCGGTTGTTCTTTTCGAGTTCAATAAAGGTAAAAGTAACCCACACTTCATGATTTATTCAATTGTCCATTACGATGCTTAGGCCAAGAAAAAAATATTGTTTGTTTCCTGTAACAGTCAGAAAAAAATAGGGTAGGTAGGTTGGTAATTTTTTTTTTACTCTATTGTTACTAAAAATGTTATTTTAAAAATTGCAACACTACAGAATTTATCAGATTCAATGGAAATAGTCCTTATGTTATGTTGTTCCTAAGATGTTTAAGAAATAAGAGGTTGGCGGATGCATAAATCACTTTAGATAATGCGATACTATTCAAACATTACAGTTATGGTTTCCAATCATCAAATGGAACCACAGACAGATACATACCTAGTTTATTTTATGAGATTATATGAAATTTGTGATACGTATTTGTTTAATTTAATTCATGATATTTTGCCTATCTTTCATCAAACAACTTCAAAGTAACTTAGAACGTTTTGAATTCACATTTGTCATCTAAAGGCTTACAATGTACTCAATGTTTGGTGCAGACATATGTAAGGTTAGTAAATAGAGTTAGTTATTTTGGCCCAGTTTTTTCCTTTTTCCTCTATCCTGCGTTTATTTGACTATTCATCCTATACAAACTCAGTATATTACCTGAAAGGTCTTCTGATGAGGTATACATGAAGTACCAAATTAGTTGGCAGTCAAAATCCGAAAATTTGAGGTACATTTCCCTCTGTAAAACTCTGCGAAATTTTAAAGGAATCTTTTGGCATTTGATATGATGTTTTGGGGGAAATTCAATATCAAATACCCTATCAGATTTTCTTTTACTTGGTCTCCCAATCTACCATGTTATGATCTAGATTGGGCAGTAGATTTGATTTTGGGGATTTTATACTAGTACCACCTATCTTATTTTTTTCTGCATATTTTATTTCACAAGAAAACATCAATAGGTTTTACTCCTGGCTAAAAATAAAACATTCTATTTCTTGAACTTGAAATACTCAAAAGCAACTTATTTCATTTCGTAATGTTAATGTAGTATTAAACTACCTCAGTTCCTGCACTTCATGATTGCAAAATATTCCTTTTAGGTGAAGAAAGACGCTGTCCTGTGTAACTACAGCATTGAGATATTTGCTTCAAAGTCACAACTACTCTTTTCGACCTTAGTTTGACCTTAAACTTTTACACTTTCTATATTTTGCACTGACTTTAAACTTTAAATGCAACAAGCATTTTGAACATTGTGCATAAAGTTTGGTGTATGGGACATGAATGACACTGAAAGTCAATATTGACCCTGTTTTTTAGAACAATTCTGAAGTTGCTTCTAGAAAATATCCTGGAGTTGTAAACTAACTGCTTCTTTAGTTCACGATTGTCAAATAATCCTTTCAGGTGAATAAAAATTACTCATTTGAACAAGATGCAAGTGCAGTATTACAGATATTTGCTACTAAGTTATGAACACTCTATTTGACTTTTTGACCTTGGTTTGACCTGCATTGTTTCCTTAAATCTCAGTAATATTTTACACTACCTTTAACTGTACGGTAAAAAACATGATAGGCAAGTAAAAATGCATATTTCACCCAGTGAAAATGAAAGCTGGTATACCATAAGACATGAATCTGTTATGTCAACTTTCTGCCGATTCACTTATATTTGGATGCACCCGTAATCAGGCGTTTTGTCATTTTGGCCCTAAATATTCAAGATTGACCCAGACTTTGTCTTGAAGTACCTCACCTAAAATATTTGCAGGATAAAATATGCATTCCATGAGAATTTAATAAGCTGCTTAATGGAAAATTCAATGAAAAAATGTCTTTAATCATAAAATTGTGGTTACTTTGACCTTGAATGGCCTTTAATATCACAACAGAATACCTTACCCTAGGTTGATTGCATGAAATGGAAAGATTGTCTTACAACAAGCATTTTGATACCAAACAATGTCCATACTGTTTAATGCTCACAACATTTATGACCTAAACAGTGGTCCCATACTCGCATTTTCTCACAACTCGATCTTAAACACTTAATATAGGCATGAATTGTCCAATAGCACATTCAACATCTGCATATTAACTTAAAACTACTTCATTTTCACAGGTAAAAGGGTGAAAATGTATTGGTAAAACATATTTAAGGTATTCTGTCTGTCAATCATTGTGGTGACATGGTTAGGAAATTAATTGTAATGACAAAACAGAACTACTTCAATATTTCTTCATCAAAATTTGGATTTTCTAGAGAAAAATGACGTTACAACCTTTATTTGACCTTCATTTTTCCTTAAATCTCAGTTATATTTTACACTGCCTTTATAATCTTACATGACAAACACAATAGGCAAGTTTAAAGGCTTATTCTCCCCATTGAAAATAAAAGCTGACATACCATAAGATATGACCCGATTTGTTATTTCAACTTTCTGCTGCTTTACTTAAATATTTGAGTGCACCCATAATCAGACATTTTGGGCATTTTGGTCCCAGAATGTTGCAGATTGGTCTTAACTGGGCCTTGAAATGACTCAAAAATGTCTCAGAATCCCTTTTAAAGATATTTCTCACCTAAAAATATTTCCAGGATAAAGTATGTATCCCAGGAGCATTTCATAAGCAGCTAAATGGAAAAATCAAAGACAAAATGCCTTAAATCTTGAAATTGGGGTTAATTGACATTGAATGACCTCTATTTTCACAACAAAATACCCTACCCTAGGTTCGTTGCATGAAATGGAAAGATTGTCTTACAACAAACATTTTGATACCAAACACTGCCTATAATGTTTGGTGCTCACAACTTTCATGACCTAAACAGTGGTCCCGTAACGAGCACTTTCTCACAACCTGTCCCCAAACACTTTATTTAAGCATGGTATAGCCAAATGCCACATTGTACTCCTCCATATTGACTTAAAACTACTTCATTTTCACTGGTAAATGGTAAAAAATGTATTGTTGGACCATATTTGAGATTATTTATCTGTCAATTATTGTGGTAACCTTGTTTGGAAATTATATAATTGCAAAACACAACTACTTCACCGCAATCACTTCACTAAAATTGGATTTTTTTAGAGAAAAAATGGCATTTTGACCTTTAATTGACCTTCCAGACCAATTAATTTTAGTTTTATCTTACCATCATCTTCCAGATTGAGGGGAAAATTAAACCTGACATTTTGGTGCATCATATGCTCCCTTCCGACTTGTAAAACGTAAGATACAGTCATTTTGGTTTTCAAATTTTTATCATTTTAGGCACTTTTTGGCGTCTCCAGGTGGACTTGGTACCCTATTTTGTACCTTAAAGCTCAAAATTGGACTTAAAACTCGATTTAGTCAATGAACTTTCTAAAATGTTCAACAACTAATAAAGAGCATTCCTTCAGAAAAAGTGGCTACAGAAATGAAATACATATCTTCAAAAAAACAGAGATGTTTATAAATGGAAACTATATAATATGGGTAAATCCCAGATTCTTGATTTGGCAGCCATTTTGACCTTAAATGACCATTATTACATCATGGGATATAGTTAGTCATGTGTTTAGTATTTCAAAAGATACTACTCTTTCATACTAACATTTTGATACCAAACACTCATCCTTATGTTTGGTTTAAGCTTAAGTTTAAGTTTGGTTTAAGAGTTATGAGTGTTTTAAAGTGCCTTCACTATCCCTATACATATTATTTTGACCATCGTGGGGCCTTTTTACATATATAAGGGTATTCAAGACTTGACCCCATAAAAAAGATGTGCACCACTTCTGAAGGCTACATCCACCCTTGCGGTATGCCCCAAGTGTGGGCCTAAAACATGATACCAACGGAAATTTTCTAACTCTCGGGTTAACCTGAATCCCCAAAATGGGCGGCTGGCTACTGTACTATACCAATACAGCCAATTTCTACCCATTTTCACAACATTTTCATGACCTTTTTGACCTTCGTTGACCCTTAAATGACCTCTTAGAATTGATGAATCAAAACATGTGCATTTTAAAAAAGTGCAGGTAAAAATTTTACACATTTGGATACTTCATTTATGGAAGTTGGTTATGCATAACGTGAAATATGATCGAACATGTTACCAAAAACCCTCTATTTCAGGATCATAATACTGCAGGTTTTCAGCGTCGTGACCTTTTTGACCTTTGTCGACCCCAAATGACCCTTCACAAGTGACCAATCAGAATGTGGCTGGTTTTAATTCCTGCGAAATTAAAAGTTATACATGGTGATGCCTCATTTGTTGAAAATAAACCAATATAACAGAAGTTATGATAAAAAATGTTACCCCTACCCCCATAATTGTGACCATTTTTTGCAATCCTGAGAGGTCATTTGCACCAAATAGTATTTAGGTTGATAAAAAAAATTGCCCAACACTTGGAAATTAGCATCCGGCAGTTTCGTTGTTCTTAGGGTATGTACATTGCATTTCCATCATAAAACCATGCAGGAATCAACATTGCAAGGTTCACATACTTGGCATATAGGGCTGGCTAGTAGACTATTTTGCTAATTTCTAGTCACACCATGATACTTATATCAACCAGCAATGAACCTGTACAGCAAAAAATTATCTTTGACCAAGCCAGAACAAAATTGAAAAAAAGAAACTAAATGTAACAAAACTAAAAATTGCCCAGACTCCTTGCATGCCAATTTGATATAGTGATGGAGCTTTTCGTGTTCCAGATCAAATACATCTCATAATTTGGTTCCTCCACCGATCAAAATCAAGCTATTTAAATACTCATTCACTTACCAAGGCATAGTAATATGGAATTCCTTATCTTTAAATATGAAAATGGCACCATCTCTCTCATCATTCAAGAAACTATACCTTGAAGAACAATTTTCAACTCTGTGGCCTGAAGAATTGAATGTATAATCCTTAAATCTGAGGGCCACAGAGAAAATCAAATCTTGTATTTGACTGTGTTACCCTCGTGAAATAAAGATTATTATTATTATTATTATTATTATTATTATTATTATTATTATTATTATTATTATTATTATTATTATATAATAATCATTAGGGCACCTAGTGCATTTAATAAGTGTGGCTTTTCAACATACCGCTCTGAATCTGAAACTTTTATATTACAATGCTAGCCACAACTACAATAATCTAAAACACCATCAGCCCCAAGCCAGTGAAAAATAGCAATAACTGCAATAACCAAAATATTAACAACAATGAGGCTAGTTGTTTATACGGCAATGCTTATTTGTTTTCAATTTGCACAGCAGTCCATCAAGTTTGAGTCTAATTATTCCTCCTATAATTTTCCCCATCCTATAGAAAGCACCTTAGCAAGACCAAAAAATACCACATGCCAGGAGCATAAAATATCATGCAAATATCCCAAGATAACAGCTTTTTAATATTAATTTGGTCTTGCTTTTCCCAAGTGGTGATAATAGGGACAACCAGGGTTTTTTATGCTTGATTAATCAGAAATTATTCACCTCTAAATGATGAATTGAGTTTCCAACTCTAAAAGGCGTATATCAGTTGTAATCTGTCGTATTATGATTGCTACATGCATTGCTAAATAACTAGCAATGCAATGATCTACCCTGAGTTCAATTTTCTCTCTTAAAGTGAAGCCACATAAGCTGCAATAGATGCACTTCAGATGCCTGCATATGTGCTGCCATCTTTACCATAGTAGTGGCAACATTGGTTGTGTTTAACCTATTCCTGCTGGGAGATCTCCATGACAAATATTGTTTGCATCTATGCTATGTCAGAAAATAACTTTAAAATAAAGCATGGATTCACAAAATATTTGAAGGAGTGTTGTCAAATGGATGCTGATTAGCATTTCCATATCAAATATTTTTCAAAATATACTTTGATTAAAAAGATATTACAAAACTAGTCTGACAGTTTCTGGCTGCCCCAGGCAAGAATGGGTTAAATCTACTTTACTTGGCATGAGAACCATGATGTGCTATCTCTTCCTCTACTGTCACTTGGGGTTCCAGGGGTTAGTCAATTTTCTGTTAACCCTTCCAATGCTGAGGATAATTTCGTCCAAAGCACAAGGACACAAAGATTTTTGAAATCCATCTGAACCCTATCATGTTGGTATTCATTGGATAGCTCTCGCTGAGTACCCATGTGCCAGGGTTTCAGTCATTTTTCATGTTGTTTTTTTGCATCATTTGTTATTGGCCAAACAAGCCACCAGCAGCATAAGGGTTAACATTTTGATTTAGTAGAAATTGAATCCCATTTCATAAAGAGCAACCTTCCTTTGGCCTCCTGTATATTTTCATTGTGTTCTCCCTGGTATACCTGCCTGTTATGCAATGAAATGAGGAAATGATTAGCCTACGCACACACCCTGCTAGGAATAGGTATTTAGCAAAACAAACTTTGCACTGTTTGCCCAATATTGATCCATTTCCATGGAAACCCACAAGCTGGTCTGAGTTGTCGGCGCAATTTCATCTTTGATATAGATCTATCAGTGCAAGTGTAGAAAAAGTGTTTTTCCAGGAAAACTATGTGAATGCACTCGTAGTAGTTTAGATTGTGTGTGCTAGCTGTTAAGGATACAAGGAGCATAGACCAGTTGTTGCAAAAGGGACATTCCTGATCAGTTATAGGCTGTCATTGGACTTGGATAGCATGTAATCAAAGACTAAAATTAAATTCATGGGAAATTGCTTTAAATTCTCTTTTGAGGAATACCAATTTGACCGTAATCTTAGTCAGCACATGCCTTGCTGTGGGATACATATATCACCAATGATCTCTAAAGAACCAGGGATTCATGTATTGTTAAGGAACCATCACCGATGATACATATATCGCCAAGGATCCATATATTGCCAAAGAATATCACCAAGGATCCAAATATCATAAAGGATCAATATATCACCAAGGATTTTAGGGAGGAACTGTTATTTTAGCAATCTAAAACACCATGGATTGGATGTAAAATGTTTTAAAATTGTTTGTATAAATGCATACTCAGTGAAAATTAATTTGCTAATGTTAAACAGTCCAGTTCTGCACAGGCCTCCAAAGGACTGTTCTTGAGCTGCATATTTAACAAGTTGCTATTGAGTATTGAGTAGTTGTTATAGCTAGCCAAACACATGCACGCTCACACATTATCAGAGGTACTTGAGAACTATGGATTTACAGCTTCTAATTTAGAGGAGAAATAACAACAAATCATCCACCAGATGTGTCTACTCAAGGAGCCTACACGCCCAGCCTTGAATAGAATTATAGCAGGGTGAAGTAGCGATCAAGGATACACTTCCCTTGAGGAAGTTATTGGATGTCTTTCTTCTCACAGTTGGCTAAACTAACATATAGGGCTATCAAACCAGGGATAGGGTACACATAAAGCTTGGCCTGAAACTGTTGTAGATATAAGCACTGCATATTTTCATTTCTATTCAATACCCATGTGGAATAATTAATGGCATGTTGACATGTCCTCTGGATTTCATACTGATCATCACAGCAGTGGCGCTGACGAACATAGGAACTTTACCCTGATCAGTTTTTGGTGCAGTTGACTAAGATCTGGAGTAGTTGAGTGGGCATTAAAGTCAGGACACAGTTACTGTGACTCAATAGGAAACATTTGAACTGGAAAAGTTGATACATCTACATTCTGGACCAATCTGAGATGACTTGACTACTTTGGATATATTTTCATAGGTTCAAATCAGGATAAATATAGGTTGCCATATTCTCTAATTGATATTTTACTTTATCATCACTTTTCTGCAATTCTAAGGTTGAATGGTGACTAAGACAACCGACTAACAACCTATGTCACAAGTAATCTTTTTACTGGTTAGGGCTGGATTCGAAACATGGCACAGGCAAGAGACAGCAATTTGTAACAATGCAATACTATGGTTGCTTGGCTATATAGAGGCTGCATCCAAAGGGATCATTGCAGTTATAGCAAATCACCTATGTACTATTTTTCTGTAATTCTAATTCAAAAGAACTGAGCTAGATCATAAATACAGTTTATGCTATTATGCTGGCGTAAAGACATGTCCATTGATAAAACCCTTCCTCTCAGAAATTAGAATCTATGAAGTTGATCATTAAAGTATCCAGAAACTTAATTATCTTGCTCCATGATACCTGTGCTTCAAGCTAGAGCTAGGATAAAAATTACTTTTATTGGAAGAAACCATAGGCAGATGTGAATATGTAACCAGTCTGAGTTGACATTTATATATTAATTGATTTCTGGCTAGCCTGAATAATTAATTGCTGGTCAAATCAGCCAAAACAAGCAGATTAATGTTGTTAGAGGCGTTTCCTTGTCACATTAAATATTCTCCCCTGATGGAGCTATCGTAATAACACATGGACGTCTATTGATGAAATTGGTCGCCTTCCAGCTGAACTGACAATCCAATTAGATTGTATGATCCATTTCGTGCCTGGTTACACAATAAAGCCTGTCTAGCTACGGCTTTACCTGTATCAATCATTGAAACAGGTAGATGACTGAGGCTCCAGGACGGATAATTGGCTTCTACACGGTTGGGATCCCATTTATGAGATGTTGTACAATATCTCAGCGAAGTGAAATTCATGTAGGAACTACAGAATACATCTATCATTGAATAACTATGGCAACAGGAACTATCTGTATGATATGGTGCACCTGTAGAAGAGAAGTACAGGTGCTGATATTACAGGTGTGAGTTAATTAGGCCAGGTGATAACACAGGGTCAAGATGTCATCATCAGCAGCCTCTAGTACAGGTAAAGCTGTACCTGGGCAGAAGTGTCGTTTCTGTGGTGCCAGGTACTACAGCGCTAGAGCAAGGTACGGGTGGAGCAGTGCACATTATTCCCCAGCAATGAGTTCCAACAAAAAACACTGTCAAACCAGAAAATTGCAGTACAGAGGGAAACAAGGTATGAAATACTGGTTTGAGAATTACACAAGAAATAGCCTTAGCAGAAACCTCAGTTACTAAGTCTCTGCTATTATTATCATCATTATCATTATTGTTATTATCATTATTATTATTATTATTATCATTATTATTATTATTATTATCATTATTATTATTATTATTATTATTATTATTATTATTATTATTATTATTATTATTATTATTATTATTATTATTATTATTGTTATTATTGTCATTATTATTATCATCATCATCATCATTGATACTAACCTTACAAATTGATATACATATATGTAAAATGCAAAGACGTATCACAAACATATGTAGAGATATGATAAATAAATTTTCCGGTATTACAATTATAATGAAAAGATGAATAAATATGGTGAAAATTACCATGAACAGGCAGGATGAAAAAATGTATTGATAAAATGAAATGATGTACAGGGATTGAGAAATATGTGAAGGTATAAAATGGACCATTTAATTGGAACAACGAAGTAAGAAAGGGGTAAATAGTGAAAATATGCACAGGTATAATGTAAAAGATGTTCATAAATATTGAAAAATATTAACCTTATTATTAAACAGATGGTGCCGGTAAACAGGGATGTTATACACATATAATGAAAAGGTGAAAAGATATACAATCAAAGTGAAAGATGTGTACTGAGAAATGTACAGGTTTAGTGAATTGATTCATAGGTTTTGTAAAAAGATGGATATGTATATTGCAAAGTGAGTTGAAATAAAGAGAAGTGTTCTTATCAAATATTGGCTCACCCTATGAAATGTATTATGTGTGTGTGGCAAATCCAAACATCCTGTGCCTGAATCCAAATTCATATTGTATTTAATGAAGATCTCTACAAAAATATCTGAGGTATCTAGACACCTAGCCAAACTCCTTAAATGTAGAAGGAAGTGTTAACTGGGGTTGGTGCATGGTGAGTGGGGTTGAGGGTTTGAACGGCCAAGCAGGTAATGAGAAGTGTGCATGTGTAATTTTGTGCATCTTTTCCTTGCAGCCCAAGCCCACAATAGTTATTACATGTCTGTCATACAGTTCCAACTCTCCTCCAAAGACTGTGAAGAAAAAGGTAGGTCAAGTCAAGTCTGTTTTACCTTGTCATGTTTTTTGATGTCAGAATCTATCAAAATTCTTGACATGTAGGGATATCCCTAGAGAATAGTGCCATAACTACTTGAGGAGTGTAACATGGGATTGAAGAGAGTATAGTGATACATATATAAATTATTCACAGTCATGCAATGAAAATGTAAGCTGTCAAAAACGTTTATTTGATATTTCTTTTTACACTATTTATTCTAGGTTTGCTGATACAACAAAGGAAGCATGATAAATTCACAATTTTTCATTCAATAGAATTACATAAATCTTTTCCAAAATATATTACGGAGACATTTTCAAAGCTGTGAGAATTTGGAGCCACTTAGTAACAATTAAGAAATGTTCCACAGGTCATTTAGCAAACCTTGAAAATGTTATTTATCATTCATCCCATTGACAGCAACAAATTTCATGACTATTAGTAATATTGCTATGACTAGAGCATTTTTCAGAAATTATTTCAGTGATAAATGTTGATCCGAACCCAACTCACATCTCTCCTTCAAATATTTTATGAAATTGTGATTAATCCAAAGTTATTTTCAAAGGAATACTATGTCCAGATGCTACTAAAAGATAGGTGTTCTCCCGGCTTGAATGGGTTAATAGATATTATATTTAGCATAACAAGCTGAGATGTTTTTAGATCTAGTATATATTACTATTTACAAGAGGTTCCTGATTAGAATGCACCGTTGTAGCACTTTGATCCTTCACATTGTCAATTTCCTCAGGTTGGATAGTGCACCAAGGACCAAAGGAAGGACCTGAAAAAGTCACACTATTAGAATGGGCAACACAGCGGTTACGAGTCTCAATCAAACAGAAGTAAGTGAATATTTCAAATATCATCAAACTAGTGTTGTAATATTATAATTTATTATAACAATGATACAAATTCATCATGGTATTATTTATTGACATTTTTTCATAATAAATGTATTATGATAATATTTATATTCTTTTGGTCCCTTAACCACCTAACCTGAGCATATTGCTTCTTCAAAAATATCATCTGGATAAATGGGACTTTTAAGAATAGGTTAGGGATAAATCATAAGATTACAAGATAGTTAAAGGAAAGTAGAAGATTATGTTGTAATTAACATTTTTCTTTCAAATAGTTTTATTAGTTGCTTTTTATTGGAAAGACTTTTCTAAATATCAAGTCTGTTTGCGGTGCTACTGGTGTAAATGGTTAAAAATATTTGTGTTTAGAATGGCCAACATCAGTGTTTTTTGGAATGGTAAAGAAATGAGGGAAACAGAACTTCATCTTGGTTTTCATTGCATTGAGATTAGTGCCTTATCACCTGAGAGAGGGTGGTTTTATTGAATTACCACCCTGCTGTCATCTAAATTCTCTCTGATTCTAATCTCCTAATTTTATCCTCTTCTCACAGAAAAGAACAGGATGCAGTTGACAAGGAATTCGGCAATGATAGACCAGTACAAATCAAATATTACGGTGGCTCAAGGAAGGAGCAGACTAAATATGGGAACCGTAGATCGCCAGTCAGTCGGCAGCCATCATCTGCTTCAAAAAGTGAAAGGGGTGGACTGAAGCATTCAGAGGATCACGGCAATGGGAGAAAAATATTCCTTACTACAACAATAGATGGCACAACAACAGTATTGTATCCTTTGAACATAGTGATTTAAAAAAACTCAATTGTATTTGATGACATGTACTTATTTGTTTGCTAGCCAAATATTATGACATAGCATACATGCCTTTATCAAGCCTAGAACTTAGATTGTCATACATGTTTTTGCACTGTACGTACAATTCCCTTACCAGACACCTAATGGCCAAGGTGGTCAAGATTGTTAACCCTTGTCATGCTGCATTGCTGAACCTGGGGAAAAACCATTGAGGGTTTTTGGGGCACAACTTGAATTTTTATGAGTTACCCCCAAATGCCATATGGCAAGTTGGGTCATGTAGAGGCTCTGTGGGGGGTCCTATAGGCCAACCCAACCAAATGGACATTGGCATTGGTCTGTGAGAAAGTTGCCAGTGACTTGGGGTTAGCTAGTGGTACCACACACCTTGATTTCCCTTGCAGTAACTGGCTTGTCACAACTTAGCCGCAATAAAAGTGGTAGGAAAAGTGAGAGTAAACAAAATTTCAAATAAAGAAAGAAATTCTTGATATGAATGGGTTAATCTGAACACTGCTGGATCACATGTCATAAATTATGCCAATGGGAGTCATGCAGTCACACTCATGTTCTTATCTTTATGGCCACAGGTGAAAAACCTTACATACAGTCACAAGTGAAAGGCTACTCAGTGGCATGGGAAACATGAAACCAATATAACATTTGTTGACACTTTCATCCCATAAGTTTACATTAAAAGTATGATGCAAATTGTAATAGAATATTACAGCATAGGCTCAGAAAATATTTGATGGAGATATGATGGTTGAGTTCTGAAAAATTAGTGATAGTTTTGTCATATTACCAATTCCTAAACTGGAAGGTAGTTTAAAACTGGTGTCTTTCAAGGTTGCTATCACGATGAGGTATATTGGGAGTAATTGTCAATTTGCCGCTTGTTTATTTCAGTTGAATTGGACATGATTACATGCACAATTTAAGGTTCTATGGGACACTAGAAATTATTCAAGATATATAGTACCTTGACTTGTTGAGATTCCAAATTATACTTTTATAGTAAAAAACAACAACAAAACTATCTCTTGAAACACACAAACAAACAAAAAAAAAGTTCAACTTATAAGAAGTCAGCTTTTGATGGTTTTCAAGTTGATGGATTCTAGTTATAGTTACCAAGTAAGAGGCCTCTTGATCTGAGATATTTGTCATAACTGAATTCCATGATTGCTTAGTAATATTAACAAGCTCGTGACTAGTGCTCAGCATGTGCTAATTTCACCTCATGACAAATCATTTTTCATAATTCATTTTTTGGCATCTGTCATTAATCATTTCATACCTATATAGACTATATAGGCGATAGCTTTCTGCAGGAAAAATGTTAGGCAGACTATTTTAATTAAGATGTTTTGGATTACCTCGTGCTTTACCAAGTACCTTGTCTATTAACCCATGCTGAAATGCTAATTGGTTTCACCTGACAAGGTCACTTCTGGTATCACACATATTGAATTACCTGATCCTCTCACCTGATAATTAGATGTCTGTGACAAATCAATCTATATAGGTGTTGGTCTTACCTTGTAAGGTCAGATTTGTCTGAATAGGTGTATTGGGTTAGCTGGTGTTCTATCTTGTCCGGGTAACAAATAACTGTCTGTGACATATCAGTACATACACTAATTGGCTTTACAGTTATCTGTTCAGGTCAGCTTCTTCTTTGGTTTAGGGGTTACCTGGACATCTTATGTGCTAATAAGATGTTTTTGACAATAGAACTCAACAGATATAATTTACCTGAGGAGTTCATCTTGATCGTCACTGGTGTATCTAGTTACCTGCTGTTTTGACCTGCCCAGGTGAAAAATGTTGTGACAAGGCATCAGGTACGCTCATTGGTGTTACCTGGTGAGGTCAGCTTTGTCGTCAGAGGTGTATTGGGTTACCTGGTGCTATATGGACGCACCAGGTAAGTGACAATAAAATGTCACTGCAGCCCTGTCCTTAGCTTGAGGACATGCCTTGAGAGGAAAGAGTGCCTTTTATGGGAGCACATTAAGGATATGATCGACTACTATAAAGGATGTGGCTTATTTGTGATGCTGCTGAGAAGAGGACTGGTACTGTTCAATTGTGTTTAATACAACTTGGCAGGATCAAGTTAAATATTTTTTAAATGAAACATTTTTCCATAAATCCTCTTTTAACTGCCTTGTGGAATGGCAGATGAAATTCCTAGACATTTTCCAAAAGACTTTTTATAAAGAATTTATTTTGATTGTTTCATGGTTTATGAATGTATGGAAACAATTATCAGGAATGTGAGACATTTACTTTTGTCTCAGTTTGGACCTCAGTCTGGACCACATGTGTAATACTCGAGTTAAAAGACATGGAGGTTGCAGTGAACGTTATCTTACATGTTAAGCTGCATTGGAGCTGGAAATTCATCTCATTGCACCTAATAGTTCTGTGGCGCCTATGGTAGCTTTTGAAGCAATGAGTCTACAGTGTCTTTAGTGGGAGATTAACAAGCAGCTTCTCAGAATGGGATATTTGCTGGCAAGACTTTGCATAGATGGCATGAGCCCAGGTGAGTAACGACATACTGTTTGTGTTACTGTATATGGCTTTAATTGGGAGAGCTGAAAATTTTGCTTTACAGCCCTGTGGGAGGGTATTTTTGCTTTAAATATGTGCAATTTGAGCAATGATACAAAGGAGATAAAAAGCAGGATATCTATTTGAAGGATGTTAATTTGGCGCTTTCATGGGGAGCGTGAAAATAGCGAAAATTAAATGCCTGTGAAAAATACTAGTTATACAGTTTTGTTAACCTATTCATTCCTGGAGATCTACTTGACATATGTCCTCTTGACCTATGGGACTTATTAAAACTAATTTTGAAATAGTCATGAAGATGGGTTCTAGTGAACATTTTATCATTAAGTATTTTTCTTAAAATGCTATGGTCACAAGGATTTCACCGAACTAGTTAGAATGTTTTTTGATGCTATAGGTATGGAAAGGTTAATGGCATTAATGTCCAATAAATCTCCTACTGTCTGACCTGTTGCTTTCTGCTGTCATCCATCACTCATATATAAACACATAGTGTGTACTCTCAATATGTACCCATTAGTACTCTCAATTTGGAACAGATGCATTCACACAGGAAATTTCCATTATTTCTTAAAAAGATCAAGAGCAGCAATTTTTATTATTCTAATTTTTTGTCGCTTTGTTCATTCAGAGTCAATTTACTTGATCTGAATGATCAGCCATTTTATCAGACAATGATCAGGTACTGTCCTTTACATAGAGAGTATTATAGGTGTGTGATAATATTTCTTTTAATATTCCTTGACATCGCTTGATCAGTTATCCGTCTGGCAGAATAGCCCTAGTTACCAGCCGTAACTCACCGGGCAAGCCTGGGTTCTACACCAACGTCTACGACAACACTAAAGATGTCCGCATGATCGCCTCCTTCACACCTGCAGGGGTTGGCTGTATCTACCACGACAACGGACTGGGGAGGTAAAGAACTACTCCTGCACTACATGCTGACAGATTCCTTTCCATTTACCTACTGTAAACCACTTTATTATCACATAACATTTGTTCACAATTATCTCCTGCTTATCTACCCCTGCTTCCAAAATATTGAACTTTCTGGTTGGTGTCTTTACAAAAAATAAATAACAGCTTTCACTTAATTTAACAATTCAGAATAATTGAAGAGGGTACATTGTCTAAACACTGTACAGGTTTTCCAAATTGATGATAAATCATATGGATGAAAGTCAGTAGCAATTTGTGATATTAATATATTTGTGAATATAATTTTTTTAGGCTGCTGACAAGTCTTACTGGTGGTTCTATGTATGATACGGAAGGAGACTGTGTCAAGAAGTGGGACTGGCCTCCAAACCATGGAAAACTGGCAACCTCAATCATCTTTGCTGTGAGTATAATCTTATGCATAATACAAACAGCTTTATTCATACTCTGTGCATTAATTGTTCCAACTATATATGGCAACATACCAACTACATGCAATAAACTAAGCTAAGCTAAGTGCAAAACGTTACAATTTCCACCCAAAATATGCAAAACTCTATTCCAACCACCTACAACATGCAACGCTTTGCAATTGCAATGTAAAATATACAAACTTCACATTTGGCACCTAAAATGTGGAAAGCTTTACAATTGCAGTATACAATATGAAAAGCTTTGCACTTGCAACACACACTATGCAAAGTTTTACACTTGCAATATACAAGATATCATGCTTTATACTTACAAAATACAATGTTCAAAGCTTTACACTTGCAACATTAACTGTACAAAGCTTTACACTTGCAATATACAATGTGCAAAGCTTTACACTTGCAATATACAGGATATTAAGCTTTATACTTACAAATTACAATATACAAAGCTTTACACTTCCAATATACAATGTACAAAGCTTTGCACTTGCAATACAAAGATACTAAGCTTTACACTTGCAACATACAATGTACAAAGCTTTACACTTGTAACATTACTCTGATAATCCCATGGTATTTTAGAAAAGTCTTTTTTTACCCTTTTGGTAAGGAGATTTTTTATTATTGACCTGTTGTTCTGTTTCTCTTGGCCAGCTGAATGATAACGTGACATTCCGCTGTGTGAACCAGCAGCAGATGTACCTCTACTACAACTGTCAGAAGGAGCAGGCCAAGTTCCACGTGGGCCTGGCCATTACGCGCAGAGCCATCAAGGAGGCCGAGAAACAAGCAGAGGAAGACACAGTATGTAGTTAGATTTTGTTTTTGCTATTCTAGACTAAGTTGTGACTTACCAGTAGGTTATGGAAGAAGAAACCATTGACCAATTATTTCATGAATTCTTTTATGTAACAAAATTTATATGAACTATACAAATGGTGTAAAGTTGCAATAACTAAATTGTTGAAGTTTACCTTCATCAATATCTTTTCTCTTTTTCTTTTGTTGCTAGTTTTTTTCCTATTTATTTCTGTATAGAGCCCAAACATCATCCTGATTACAGAGTATGGTTTAAAGATATTCAAAAGAGAAATGCTTATTGTAACCAAACCCGCAACTCTATTTGTGATTTCTTATGAATTTATAATTTATTCCACAAAGTTATTTGTATAAGTATCGTAGGTCAAGAATACAATTGTTAAGATTCTCAGGCATTATATGGAATCGATAATGTCCATTGTGTGACCTTTAATCTGAGTTTGCTTGCGTTTTCGTAGCAGCAGTTTCAGCTTGTGTCTGGCTTTTCCTTCACCTCCAACACGGCCAAGGAGCTGCTCAGGCCCGCCAAGGAGAAGAGGAAGGTCGTCAAGCTCAGGGTCAAGGACAGGAGCTCAAAGGACCGCATCGCTAAGGGCCAGTCGCAAGGGACGACAGCTCCGGAGATACAGAAAATACTAGACTTTGAAGACAACACCTACGGCAACCAGGCAGATAAAGAACTGGCCAGGTTCAGAGGGAAGATCAGGTAACTTAAACTTTATAAGAGAAAACCATCTAACTTAAAAACTTTGCAAGAAATTCATTTTCTTATTTAATATTTGCATCAACTTCATGATATTGTCACACTAAGAACATATGGTCACCCTATACATATATGCATGTTTCGCACATCTTAAGTTTGCCTTTCTATCCATTTTAGTGAATTAGTGAAATATAAATTCAAACCTGTTCAATTTATGAATGAATGTTATTATAAGTATCAAATTTTTGCACACTGCGACTTTTCTAGGAATCTGGTTGATGACTGGATGGAGCATTACCGTATTGCTGTGGGGATCAGCTCTCCCCATATCCGCAACATGAAAGAAACGCCTTACCATCGGCGTCGAAACATCCACTCGGCCATGCCGGGTACGCGCGGGGGGCGGACGGCAGCTGCCTTGCTCAGCGGGGAGTCTGATGAGGAGAGGAACGAAGATCTGGCACTGTCTTACGATAGAGCTGCTGCTCGAAAAATACTCCAGAGAGCGCCATCAGCACCTCCAGGTCAATATATTTTTATCAAATAATTCTTGAATGCATTGCTTGTCATATAACCTTATTGTATATGATTATACATGTTGTGAGTTAAAGATATAAGTTAATAGTATATAACAAGCATACAGCATTTTATAGTGCAGCAAGTACTAAAAACCTTTGTTTATTGAATGTTGCCACAGATCATATCTAAAAGATACCTGATAACCATGTATTACATTAGATTACATGGGTTGGAAACATATACAATAAATGACATATTACCCTAGGAAACAATCTTCAACCAAGTTAATTATTTTTGAAAAAGCAGATCTAATATTTATAGTAAATTTAAGCAACATTTTTTTTCATTTCAATAGTTTTTTGTGAGGAGCTTCTACCTAGGAGTCCTCACTTAGTATTCTTTAATTCCATCTTGTTTTGACTTATTGCCACAAAGTGGGTAGTACACATACCACATTGTTAGAATATGTACAAATCATCTCTATCCTTTTTATATTTAGGTAGGTTAATTTCATACCAATGAGCAATACCACTAAAACAGACCCTAAATTATAGGGTACTTTTTCTCATTTGATATTTTTATTTGCTGTATCAAGTATTGGCTCTGTACTGAAGGACTTAAATTTTGATTCTCAAAATGTTTCATGAATCTCCCTGTGTTTTCAGCCACGACAATGGCGAGGCAGAAAGTGCTGATGAGTCATTCTGCGAAGCCTCACTCTGGTAAAACGGAGGAGGAAAAAGATGAGGAGGAGGATGGCAGGGATTCGATGAGTACACCTTTCTGTCCTTCTGTAATCAGGTAGTTAACTCTTATGCTTCAGGATTATCTTCCCTACACAGCTTAAAAGTTGATGGGGCCGTATGGCCCCGTGTCCAAACGGGCCCGTTATAACGTCATAACGGGTTCTGAGCCCGTAACGGGGCCGTTACGGGCCCGTCAATATAACGGGCCCGTTTGGACCCGTCAATTTTTACCTGTGTAGGGGAAGGGTCTCAACATGTACATGCACAAAGCATACAGTTAGGCTGATAACCGATCATATAGCTTGAAAATCAAGGTGATATAGAGAAATAATAAAATTAAGGTTGTATATCCTCCTCTGAGGACTACTTTTCCAATGATTTTCATTTTGAATTTAAAAGTGCTTGCGCTTCAAAGTAGTACCCAAGTACACTTATACTGTTTACGTGAGTTTTTCTATATGTAAAAATGATTATTTTTTTATATTGTTTTATGACAGAATGTGTTGTATGATTTTCTCATCACCTTATTACGTCATAAATAATAGCATTGAATGTTTTGTTCCAGTTCCATACCGATGTCCATGAAGTGGCGTGGAAGAAAAGCCCACCCTGACAGACCCGGCTCCAAGACGAGCCCTGAGAGAACCTGGTCGCCGCCTCGAGGTACCTGTACAATTGCTTTGAGAGCCGAGATGATGGGGGAGGACAGGCCTACCTGTAAATGTAGTCGTCACAAAGTGCCTTTTATCCAGGATTTGGAGTATGAGGAGTTCATCAAGTTCTCTGTGCCAGAGAAACAGCTCATCATAGTCTCTGTTGTCTCCTCCTTGTAAGTACTAACATTAACATGCAATTATTTATTATTGACCTTCTCAAGACTGTAGAACCATAAATGCCCCAACTATTTTGGTTATATTGTTAAGACCAGATAATTAGAGAAAAATATTTGATGGAGAATTGCTGAAAAGAACTCAAACCACAACTCTCCTACAAAGATTTTGTGTTTTCGAGTTATAATTATCAAGTCACGAATGGGTTAACCCTTTCTCCTGTAGCATAGAGTGATTAGGGCTCAACTCCTTGTTACATCTCCCACCTCCCCTTATATTTCAAATACTCTCCCTCTGAATCAACCAAACCATACCTGTAGTGCGTGAACTTGTCTGGATAGTCTATGTAATATCTTTATGACCAGAAGGTTTTCAGAAAATATTTGATAAAGAAACACTTTTCAGAATGCGATCAGCATATTACAAATATTTTGCAACTTCATTCTTAATTCTGAAGTTATTTCCAACAGTATGATTTACCAAGACAATACTTGGGCACGAGTGTGTTATAAGTATAAATCAACTCACTTTATGATACTGTTATTTCAGATTCCCAAAGGCCAATACTGCTGATGAGATGCTGGAATCTCTCCACGCTGATCGTAATCGTAACCGCACACGGCCGTGTCTCCAGGCTCGTAACGACCCCTTCAGGATCCTCAAGTACGATATCAACACCGCCTCCGAGGGCTCCGACCACACCACACCACTGCTGCTAACCAGACATAATGTCATACCAGGAATGTTCCTTGTGAGTAGACCCTAGTGAGAAGAGTTGTCTTAATGTTGTGTCTGAACCCTAGTCATGGTGAGTGTTCTAAAGAGCCTGAAACCAGTTTCTATGTGACTATGAGAGCAATCTTTTGACTGCTTTTTCTTCAATCCTTCATATTTTGGGAACCTGCATATCAAAATTGAGCTAATAACATAACTTATGATTTTTATGAAGTTTCATTGACTAACTGCCTTCATTGTATATTTACTTTAATTTCATGTTTTTGATGATCAGATTCACTTTATCTTAGTAGCATGCAGCCATGTTTTCAAAAAAGCTCACAAAAGATACAATATTTATAGTACAAAGATTATAGTTATTATGTGAGAAGAAAAGAAGAAATGTCTCAACAACTAGGTAATATAGGGTCCATTTCCCTCAAAGACTCAACTTGTGAACATAGCACTGAGGAATAAAAAATCCTGAAATTCCCTTACAGATCTACGAGGGAGGGCGCCTTATTTTCTGTGACCACATATTCAATGGCTACGGCAACGCCAGGAAGGACTTCCAGAAGCAGATGATGAAATGTCGACGGGATGCCAACCTCGGCAAGAGCCTCCCTCAAGACTTCCGCTTTAACCCCACCAAGGGTCGGCGGGGGCCTCGTGCTGCCTGGGGTGGAGAAATAGGTGGCGCTGGGGTAGACCGCTTTGGGAGTGCTGGTTTAGCACATAATGGAGTTGCATCATCGCTTGCGAGAAAGTCTTCGTCGGCATCAGCGTCCAGCTCCGACAGCTATGTTGACCTGCCAAGGCCAGAGAGCGGGTGGGTGACTCCACCTATTGATGTAGAACTAACAGTTAATTGATCAGCTCACTTAATCATGTCTCACTGTTTGGATCTTTTCCACTTCTGAAAATAACCAATTGATAAATGATAAATGTTGCAAATATTTTTAGGAGGGATGTAAGCTAAGTTTTAATCAACATTCCTCACTTAGATATTTTCTTGAAAATGAGCTTATAGAAAGTTGATTGCAAAATAAGTATCCTTTTCTGGTCCTGTAGAGCATTTAAATTAGGGCAATTTTAAAGTATTCCTACTTTTGTAAGGTTTCATCTAATTGTGAACAATACCTTGCATACTATAACCCTCTTGTGTATAAGATTGAGGTTGGATTCAGACCACCAAAGCAAGTATTATGATTGACTGGCAGGATATGTAATAAATGTATATAGCCCCAGTTTTTTATGAATATATGATACACATAAAGATTTGTCATTGCTGGGAAGCATACCTTAAACAGTCCATGTTCAACTATTCTTGTTTGTCAAAGAAGTATATATGTGATATGTACAGTTTTTCACTTAATCGTCTGTGCCTTATGGCTTCAAGAGGATGATTATGATGAAGGTGGTCCACTGAACAGATTTTTTGTATGAAACGTCAGATACCTAGTATGAATATTCTTGACTCGGTGTATAGGTGCCTTTATGGGAAATAATGTCTATGCCTTAATGAAACATAATATGAAGTATCTGATTTATTGTTGTTGGGAGGTAGATTGATTGCAATAGGGTACCAACGTCAAAATGCATTTTAGGAAGATGCAAATAGCATTATATGGTATTCATTCTCTAAATTTTGGATGATTTTTATCATTTGTTCTGGGTCTTATAACTCATCTAACCAACTCTCCCTGGTATTCTGGTCATATATGAGTTTCTAACCTGCTTTCTATGTTTGCAGTGCTAAGATGGAAACGGCGCGACAGTTCCTCAGCTTCAGTCTCTCGTCACCTGCCTACGCCAGCTATGTCACCAAACCTGCCAGTGCTGCCATCTCTAGGTCACCTGCCACACTACTCACGCCTCCCGCTCCGCAAAGTGCACATGCACGTTTATTCAATAGGCACGCACCAGAAACCGTCCAGACTTGAAGCCTTGCATGAGCATGAGGTTACCAGACACACCAGTGCTGCCATCTCTAGGTCACCTGCCACACTACTCAAGCCTCCTGCTCCGCAAAGTGCACATGCACGCTTATTCAATAGGCACGCACCAGAAACCGTCCAGACTTGAAGCCTTGCATGAGCATGAGGTTACCAGACACACCAGTGCTGCCATCTCTTGGTCACCTGCCACACTACTCACGCCTCCCGCTCCAGCATCCCAAAGTGCACTTGCATGTTTATTCAATAGGCACGCACCAGAAACCGTGCAGACCTGAAGCCTTGCATGAGCATGACGTTACCAGACACACCAGAGCTGCCATGTCTAGGTCACCTGACACACTACTCACGCCTCCCTCTCCAGCATCCCAAAGTGCACTTGCAAGTTTATTCAATAGGCACGCACCAGAAACTGTTCAAACCTGAAGCCTTGCTTGAACATGACTTTACCAGACACACCAGTGCTGCCATCTCTAGGTCGCAAGTATACATGGATGCTAAGAAATAGTCACACACAAGAAATTGTCCCGACCTCAAGCCTTGCATGACCTTGTGATTTACATACTTATGTAATGTCAAAATAATTCCCAGCATGCAACATCTAGCTTGATCATCAGCACTTGGAGGAGTACATGTATTCATAATGTCAACTTCTGCCACCAGGTGGCACCAAGCCCCAAAATCAATTCATTCATAGCATGCAACATTTAGTTCGATCATCAGCACTTTGAGGAGTACATGTGTTCATAGTGTCAACATCAGCCACCAATCACAACAATCACTTCCCTTCCAAGCATGTAACTAACTTTGTCATCAGCACCAAGATTTTTCTATATATGGTGCGATGTGGTGCTAGCTGGGTTTATGTGCTATGATGGCTTGTCATGTGAGCCCTTTCACCTTCTTTTGTTCTTAGCTATCATACATACATATGTGGAGTCTGGCATATTCATATTAGACAATATGAACATTGTTGTGAATGCTGCCATTGAGTTGAATTCATGTGCTGCTGCTTGGTGTTCATTGTCTATGAACTCTAGAGGTTGTTGCATGTATATAGGGGGCACCGAAAACATATAAGCCTGATATTTGATTCTTCATATAAAAATATTGACGCTTGAGGGGTTGTAGTCAAGACATAATTGGGTTGGATCATAGTGGAAGGAAATCAAGAGACAATTGAATTATGATGTATAAGGGGGTCTTCAATAGCCGATTTCTAGGTGGCAAACTAAACTCCTTTATTTGTTTAACTCTTAGAAATTATGATTATATAATTAAATTTAGATTAATCAAAGTTAGAGGGAACTTTTCAAGATTCACATTCTTTTCTTAATGAATTGTATGGGTATGAATAGAGCATTCTATTATATTCACAGTGTTAATACCAATACTAATAACCACTTTTCCATAGTGAATGCATTAAGAATTGTATGCGTTGTCCTATATCAGTGATAGCAATAATTTGGTTTTGAGAAATGTCTTAACCCTGTAAGAAGTATTCATGGAACGAATCTCCTCAAGTCATGGCACAATGAAAGACATTAAATAGTGACTAGGTCTTTTGAAGATCAAGGTTTATGGAAATAGATTACTACCATGAGTTGTGCAACCCATTATGATTGAATACCTAAAAGTCAAATTCCCACCACAATCTAAAGAAAGAACTGGTGTGACAGACACCTTCCTGTGCTTAACTGTGGTGCATTATTTAAGTTGATGAAATGAAATCTAAATAGCTTTTGATTGGTTTATCACCTGTGCAGCTCTCATTTGATTGGCTCTGATGGGTTGTCCAACCCCTTCATTTTTTAAATATTTATTGCAGAACAGTAAAAAAAAAACCACCAAAACTTTTTTATGGTTGAGGTGATATTAACAAGAGTTACCAGATGGGTAATGTAAATATTGTATTATACATGTATAGTCTTCTTGTGAATATGTAGATATGTACAACAAACCATAAAGGAATAAAGAGATTGTGAGAACTGATACTGCAGACTAGTGTGGTTTTTAGCTAGACAAATTGTCTAGCATAGAAATGTGTTTAAGATGCATTTTAAATATCTTTATATTGGGGGAAATACAATATTAAATCATGTACGTTCCAGGGGACCACAATTTTGATGAGAAAAAATGGCTAAGAATTAATTCAAAATCAAAATCCTGTGACTGACATTTATAAGGGTATTATCAGACATTAATCATTATTTATTGGTATTTTCCGACTTCATTTTATCCTTTTTCTCATTGGTTCATTCTGATAGGAGTGGAACACACTTGGATATCTGGGTTTATTTCAGCCATCAAGGAATAACAAAAATATACTATGCCACATTTATAAAAGCTTGATAAACAAATAATCTGATATCAATGACCCTAAATAAATAATTTAAAAGAAATTCTAAAATTTAGGGAGAGTTGCACAAAGTAATAAAGATAAAATAACCCTTGCAATGAAGTACTTTCAGGAGAATCATCTTGAAAAGGCAATGGCCCATAGATATCTTAAGATTAAGGATCCCTTGATTCTATCCATATAACCTTAATAGAAACCTTGACAATTGTAGATACCTTAAGGAATGGGACCCTCGGATATTTTATGCAACCCAACCATGGCTCCACACATGCTCTTGATATGCTCTTTTATTTGAAATTGCCATTCTTTTGCTCAATTTCATTCAGTCACCAGTTTTCACTCTCTATTGACTATTTCAGTAAAATTGGGAAAAGACAAAAATAGTGAATATGGAAAATTGGCATCAGTATTTTATTCACATTTTAATGTACAGGTGTTCAGGCCAGAGAGAAGCTCAACAATCAAGGATATACTCTAATAGTCCAGTAGACAATATTTTCTGAACTGGGTGGGCACAGTTCCATAATAAAACAAGGTAAGAGGCTAAATGCTAGAGATGGCTCCATTGAACATACAGCACCAGCTGTCAAAGTGCCATAAACAAAGATGCCACCATTCTGGCTATGGTCAAAATTATAGCCTCAAGAGGGTGTGTCTGCTCTCATTGAGATGGTTGGCTGATATGTGTCCAAAAAAGACCAACTGGAGTTACTGGAGGTACAATTTTTGTCCTGCAGTGTTGCCATGAAGATCTTATCTCGCGAATGTCCAGCAGTGTGTGTCTCTTACTATATATCTTTTTGGATATGCTATGAACCAGATTGACTGGGTTTGGAGCTTTCTTCTGAATCTGATGGTTGGCTATTCTCAGTCTCTGAGTTCTCTCTCTGTCGCTGAGTTTGCTGAAAAATCAAAGGGTACAATGGACAAAATGGCAAATATACATACAGGGTATAAAATAGATTTGGGCAATTGTTAAAAAAAATAATGTGATGCAATAGGCCAAATGATAATATCAATAAATGGCTGACAGTAGAAAATCGCTATCCTTTTCAATGAATTGGAGTATTAATAGTGGAGCAGCAGAGGGCCATATTTGGGGTCGGACCCACACCGGCAACTTAATAAAACGAGTCATACACCAAAAGAAAGCTGAGGATGTCAGGAGTAAGAAAATCCATGATGCCGAAAAATCTGAGCTGTGCGGGCTGAGAAATGGACACGTTTCTATGGCAACCCAAAATAGCCATTAAAATCCTCAAAACTGATTTAACACTGAAAACAGCCTTGTAAAGACATGTTTTTGGTCATAACTCTGGTTATACCCATAAGAAGTCATTAAATGAGATATCAAAATAAGTCATTTTATGTTCCTCAAAAATATTGATATGATGTGTTTTGATTGGACAATTTTGGGGGGTCAAGTCGGGTCATTGAAGGTCACAAAGGTCAAATATTTGGAAATCGGCTATAGACCCTCACATTTTTCTTACTTTTTTCACTTTCAGTTTTTATGTAGAGCCGTTCTTAAAACTATAATACAATGTATTATACATCAAATCCATGCCAATGATGACAGGAATTAGAAAAACCATGATGCCGAAAAAATCTGTCTTGTGCCGGCTGAGAAATTGACATGTTTCCATGGCAACAAGAATTCCCTGAAAACTCATATTAGGCTGCTAGCACCTTATCAAAAGATACATTTTTGGACAAAACTCAAGTTATACTGATCAGATCTCAACAAATGAAGAATAAAAATGTGTAACGGTGTATTCTGCAAATACTATGATATGATCTTTCTCATTGGTCAATTCCCAGAGTTCAGGTGGGGTCAAATAAGGTCACAAAGGTCACATCATGGGAAATCAGCTTTTGTCAGCCAACCTATTTTCTTGTTCTGTTCCAATTTCCTCTCGTATGTACACCAATAACCAGAGAATAATAAAATGTATTATGCATCAATAGATAGCTTATGATACCATGAGTTAGAAAATTCATGATGCCGAAAAATCAACCTTGTGCGGGTTGTGAAATTGCCACGTTTCCATGGTAACATAAAAAAGCCGTTCAATTCAGGTAGGAAATAAGTAAACATTTAAAACTGCTTTTCCGGGACATTTGTTTGATCATAACTCAGGTTGGAATTATTAGATCTTAATAAATGAAGTATTAAAACATGTAATGTCCCTTTCCACAGTCATAAAGGTATGACATCTTTTGATTGGTCAATGCTTGGGGGTCATGTGGGGTCATTGAAGGTCACAAAGGTCAAATATTTGGAAATCGGCTATAGACCCTCACATTTTTCTTACTTTTTTCACTTTCAGTTTTTATGTAGAGCCGTTCTTAAAACTATAATACAATGTATTATACATCAAATCCATGCCAATGATGACAGGAATTAGAAAAACCATGATGCCGAAAAATCTGTCTTGTGCCGGCTGAAAAATTGACATGTTTCCATGGCAACAAGAATTCCCTGAAAACTCATATTAGGCTGCTAGCACCTTATTAAAAGATACATTTTTGGACAAAACTCAAGTTATACTTATCAGATCTCAACAAATGAAGAATAAAAATGTGTAACGGTGTATTCTGCAAATACTATGATATGATACGTTCTGATTGGTCAATTCCCAGAGTATAAAGGATGATATGATAGGGAGAAATAGGGTTCGCTGCATTCTGACATGGAGAAGTATGAATAGCAAAATCAAAGATGGTTTTGGGCAAAAATCTTAAAACCTGTTGCAAGTTACTGCATAGTGACAGAGTGACCCTTGAAATCAGCAGCATACAAAAGTTTACATAGGCAAATTGAAAGCTGCCTGCATCACTTTATTTCAGAGTACTACAGTAATATGATGACGTAACATACCTTATAATACGGCCCTTTTAATGGGTGTTTCTGAAAGGCTGCAATAACACCTCCCAGTATATAATTAATCAATTTGCCATGATTTTAAATATGTGTTTTTGTTGCTCTATACCATAAAGGATCGCAAAAAAGATGTCAAAAAAATTACAAACCAATTTGAGAAAGTCAATGAATTTGCTTGAGTCTGCACCACTGGCTATATCCACAATATCTGTTGGTAGACCATAGGCTTGGTAGGGACTGGGCTGAACACCAAATGGTGTTCTGATGTAGTGGAATACAGGATCCTACAATCACAAAAGAATATATTAACACCATCTGTTGGTAGACCATAAGCTTGGTAGGGAGTACTAGGGACTGGGCTGATCATGGTGTTCTGATGCAGTGGAGTACAGGATCATACAACTATAAAACATACAAATCAATCATTTATTAGAGGCATTTTCTGCAAATATATTGTTATAAAACAAATATAAAAGTATGGAAATGGTTAGTGTAAGAACTTGTGCATTGATCCATAAATAATCTAAAATAAATAAGATTATTGTCATGCCTTGAAGATGATAGAAAGTAAACAAAGCTTGCCAAGATGCATTAGTGAAGGTTTGTTTTTGGTTAAATCTTCAATTTGTATTTCTGATGTGACGGCTGTCTCATGATCAAAACCAATACCAGCTGAGTCTAAACTCTATTAAAAAATGTTCAGGCTAAATCTTAATTGAGCAATTGATGCAAACTGCAGTCAAGTCAGACTTATTTCATAAGAAATACAGTATATTATGAAATATTTACAAAACGCCGTATTCTTTACAATTTTCTAAACAAATTAAACATCGCTCATTTTCAGCCAATCATGGGCCTTTGACCAATTCATTGCGTTCCTAGTCTCCTGAATGACAGACCTCCCATTGTTCCCTTACTCTAAATTGTTTGACTTACATCTGTCTTTGTCTCATCCTCGTCAGCAGAGCTGAGACCTTTCTCTGCGGTAAGTTCCTCCCAGGTGAATAACAGACTGTCCGTTACTTCTCCAAATGGGTTAAAATCTATAACATACACCTTGCCCTAAAATATAAAATCCAGAAAAAGTGTTTCAGAGGTCATGTAACTATATAAACACTGGATCACAAAATGCCTATCACATGTAAGCACTGGAACATGAAATGCCTATCACATGTAAACACTGGCTCACGAAAAGCCTATCACATGTAAACACTGGCTCACGAAAAGCCTATCACATGTTAACACTGGATCATGAAATAACTATCACATGTAAGCACTGGATCACGAAATGCCTATCACATGTAAACACTGGATCACGAAATGCCTATCACATGTAAACACTGGATCACGAAATGCCTATCACATGTAAGCACTGGATCACGAAATGCCTATCACATGTAAGCACTGGATCACGAAATGCCTGGAGATCATCTCTAACAAGCTAAATCAGGACATTCTATTCGAAGAAAAGAATTTAGAAATTAATCATTATTTCAAAAATCTTCTGATAGAGAAAGTTGGTTTGGTTCTGATAATTATTTTCCCAAATATTTTTCAAAAATAGATCAAGACAATATATATAACCAGACTACACAATTTTAGGCCCTATGCAGAAAATGATTAATTCAACAAGGCAATCAATTACATGAACCTCTATTCGCAGCTATTAATTTACAATCATCTCATTTAGCAACCATGATTGTTTCCATTCAGAAAAATGTTACTTACCCTATCTTTTCTATACACATCAACCACATCTAAAAATAAACAAGAGATGCATAAATATTTGATTTACTCATGGCGACACACCATATGAATTTAGAACACCTACAAAGAATATGTTCTGAATACTACAGAAAAATCGTTCAAAGCACTTATTAATTAATGCAACAAATATTTTCAAATAAAAATTACACCAGTAGGTAATTATTAGATAACAGATCTGAATACAAGAAATGGAAATATATATTTTTTAGATATTAAGTTTACTTGATCCGAGTAGTAAGGGGCAGTTGTTTTTGTGATCAAATTTTCTTGGTAACTGCATAGCTATGGTCACTAGTATGATTATTGGATAGTACAGTGTTTACTTTGCACCCCTTTATTTATCCCTTTATTTGCATAATGGGACAGTGGAAGTTAGGCAAATGAGTGTAAATTAATAGAGCCTTTCAGATTTAAAGGGCAACTACCCTATCTAAAAAGTTTGGAGTAAGAACGGGGCCTAACCTAGCTACATGTGGATGTGCACATGTATGGAAATAACTTGCTAACAAAACAATTTTGTGAAAGAAATATCAATTGAAAGTTTCTGTTCATTTTATTCTTTACTAACTCCTCTTCAAATATCTTAACATAATCCTCCATATGATGAGTTATGTTGGAAGTTGACCGTATGTTTGTACGCCCCACATATTCTGTTTTAAATATAATCTACCTCTCCAAAGTACTTACAATTCGTTTCTGGGAACTTGTCTTGTATGACATGGTAATAAAATGATTTGATATCTGCGACAATGTGCTCTTCATCCGGCTGTATAAAATCATAGTAATTACTATGATGTCTCTGTGAAATAGCTGAAAAGATCAAAAAGCATTTGAGGTTAGCTGATTCACACCCCGTAAAAGAATCTTAAGGATCTTTGACACTTTTGTGAATAACTTTGATATTACTTGAATATTTTCTTTAAACATAATTAAAGAGAAACAGTATAAAAGAAATAATTAGAGTTTTAACTCATTTATGCTTAAAGGACAATTACACCTTTAGACTAATATATGCTGAGAACTTACTTTAGTATGTATACTTTACAGTCCCTGTTCACCTGAATACTTTTTGGCTTCCTAACCTCTGAAATTGCCCTTAATTGCCACCCCCTAACCATCCATTAAGCTCAAGACCATGTGAGCCATTGTATCCCACAATGCACTGCAACTCTGCATCTGACAGGCAGTCCAGGCCAGAATAATTGCACTTCCTGTATGTACAGCACCCAGCACCACACATGAAACCATGACAACAATGTTGTGAAAATGGTGATTTGTGCTGTTTATTGGATGCTACAACAGATCTGACAGGGGAAAAGGAAAGGGAGTTTCCTTTTTCTCCATTTCAAACCCAAAGATTAACCCAGAAAAAAAGGATTTAGCAGCAAGATGGCTATTCAACATTGGGACAGAATGGACAATGAAAAACTTATTAAGTGGAGCCCAAAGTGTTTGTCATGAACACTTTGAGGAATCTTGTTTTGAGGCTGAACTACAAACAAAACGCGGATTTAGGAGGTTTAAACACCCGAAACCTGGTGCAGTGCCTACAATATTCAATTTTGATCCCACACAGAGCCATGTTCAACAAGAGAGAAAAGAAAGGGTCCAGAAGTGCTCAAAAAAGGAGGCAATATCTGTTACATCAAATTGGTGGAAGACAATTTCTCTTTAAAGGGTACAATAAAATGGCTAAGAAAGGGAGAGAGATAAAAGTACACTTAACATTTGTTAGGGATAAGTTTGCTTCCGCCAAACCCCTTAATTTGCTGATTATTTATTCTATACCCTGAACATCAGAGTCATATAACTCATCATTTTTGATTCTTTGTATGACAGCTGGGAAAGGTTTGTATCAAATGACTTCCCTTAATAATTTTTAAATCCTAAAACTAGACTTGCAAACCCATCAGGGAAAGTGTTCCTTAGATTGACAGTACTAGTCAGGTCAATTGCATTACATGACTGATTGATTAGTAGTTCCCCAGATTCACTTCCTGCAATGGTGATAGCAATCAACAAAACTGTGTTGAGATGGCTGTTTCCTGAGCACCTGAAGTCCCCAGGGTGTTTTCAACTCTGGGAAGTGCTTGCAATTGTTGTTATCTACCCAACTTACCATTTCCTGCCTTTTAACAACTACAATGTAAATCAGTACAAACAAACAATAATTTACAATCAGTGTACTATCTGAATGTGGTCTAGCGCAATGGGAAGGGTAAGTATTTAACTCTTACATCTTAAACTTACAGAATCTAGTGTGTCCTTGTAAACTCAATAAATATGTCATATGATCTTTGTCAAATTCCTTCTACTAGAAGAAACAGGACACAATGTTTTTGGGCACACTCCTAGCCTTGTATATGCAGATGCTGGCTACTGCAGAGGTTGTGCAACTATTCTGTCATGAGCTAGTTTCAAAATGGCCGCCCCCAGATACATGGCAAAACATGACTTAAAACAGCAATAAACTTTTAATGTGGAGGTGGGTGGTTGTGGGGTCTTGGATATGAGTAGAGTATAACCTAAGACACTATTTGGGCCCACGTTTTATTCATGGTGGAATTGTCCTTTAAACATGTGGAAGCATACATTCAGAGTCTTATAGTTACCAAAGAGCTAATAGGGCTAGAGTTCTTGGCTCCATCAAACTGTTACTGCTGGGTTAGAATTCCTGGGTAGAATATTGATGATGTACCTATGAGTTTTTTGTCCCTGATGAAGCACCTGAACTCCCCTCCAGGGTTGATCTCATGCCACCTGCGTAACACCAGCTCGTACTTCACCTCGCTCTGTGCTCCCTCATCCACATCTTCACAATACTTAAACCTGGAAACAATAATAAATAGGATTTTATCTTCTTATTATTGTTATTGTTCTAACTATTGTTGTTGTCATTATCTTTATTATCATTATCATTATTTTTTATTTTTTTGTTGTTATCATCATCATCATTAGCATTATTATTATTATCATTATTATTATCATTATTATTATTATTATTATTATTATTACTATTATTATTATTATTATTATTATTATTATCATAATTATCATGATTATCATTATCATCATCGTCTTATCACTATCGCACTTTGGCAGATTCTGATTCCTACTATTCCTACCACTGACCGTAAAAGAACATACTGTAAACCACTTAAAATTGATGAGTTATGTTCAAAGTCGTAAGACCCTCCATATACAAATTAGGTGACTTAACCTTACTTGGCCATTTATCAAGGTTTCAGGTATGAGTAGTTGGTGAAAGTAAGAACAAGAAAAGAGGAAAAATTCTACACTTGAGGAGACTTACGGTTGTGTTAAATCGTGAACAATGAAGTCTGAGCTTTTTAGGAGAAGGTATATATCACTGGGGCAGGTGCATTTCAATGTTTTGTCAAAGGAGATCCAAGTTGCATCCTGAAAAACAACAGCAAGACATCCATATTGATTAGAAATTATCAATATCTGGGTATAAACCTACTATCCTAGACATTCCCAATCATTTTACATGTAATTTCTTAAGGCCTAAAAAAGTTGCTTGTTACATGTAACTAAGTAACCCTACCCTAACAAGTTTGTATTAAAATAAATCCCTACCCTTAAGTTTTTGCCACCCTTCCAACTTCCAATCAACATAAAACATGCATGCAACACACATTTAAAAAAATAAAATAATAATACCAACAAAGGAAATTTACCAACCTACTTACCCTATTTTTTCGGACCGTTACAGGAAACAAATAAAATTTATTTATGCCTAATTGTTGATGGTAAGTAAAATATCGCTATACCAAGCAAACCAAAGGTCTATTCAATTATGCAATCATGAGCTTTAAAGATAATTGGTGTGCCAAAATAGCAATACTTAATAGGGTCTGATGATAGCACTGGTTTGACTAGCCCAAAAGCACAGTAAAGACAGTGGCAGAATTTATAGTAATATTTCCACCCCTTTAGCTCCACCTGCCAGACTAGTGGAAAAACTGATAGATTCTAAAAAAAACTTAAGTAACAAAATGTGTATGAAATCCAACTTAAATTATATCTAAACACTATATTCTATACAAATATATAAATCAAAACTCACCCTTGGAGCACTCCAATTCAACTTTGGGATCACTCTCCCACCTAATCTCTCCATGCATTTCTTAATATTTTTCTCAAACTCAGGAAAGTTGGGAACCTGCAGAGATATACTCAAAATTAACTGTGTACATCACATTTAAGATATTGATGGTTAATCAATCCCTTCATGCTGGTCACAGTGGCAGCAAAAAAGGCATGGAAATTATGACATCTTTCAAAAAAAATATCTTTTGGAAAATGAATTAATATTTTGTAAATTAATGCTTTAAGAATTGTCATAAGCATCATAGATTAAGACAGCAGAACAATGAGCTTGAATGGGTTAAAATCAAATTAACGAGGTGCACTGATTATCATTAACCCTTCCAATGATGAGACTACTTTAATCAATGGTCATCGACACAAAGAATTTTGAAAATCATCTAATCCCTGTCATGTTGGTAGAAGAAAGGTCTCGCTGAGTACTCAGATGAGTACCCAATCCCATGTGCCAGGGTTTCAGTCATTCTTTATAAAAATTGCATCATTTTGTATTGGCCAAATTAGCCACCAGCACCATAAGAGTTATTACATTTTGATCAATTAATCTGCCCCTAAGTTCAGAAGGTTCTTATTGCAATATTATACTCATTTTTTTAGAATTTGAATAGACTTCACTTAGGATAAAGTAGTACTGATTACAGAGAGATTTGTAGTTTGATATATTGTTTCTATGTGAGTTCGTTACCTGAGCAGGACTTAGTGTATCACTTGAGTCCCAATCAACTGTATCATCATCATCTCCTAGGATTCTGTCAAGGTCATCTGCAAGGTCATCCCTCTCACTGTCAGACTTGATGGCTCTAAACAAAAATCAATCAAAAAAGTGTTCACTTGCTAAATTTTGCTTTGATTAATCTTGCTTTAATCTTTATTTAGTTAGGATAGATAAATGGATAGAGAAATAGACATGTAGATGGACATTAACTATAAAGCTAGAGAAACGTCTCAAATTAGCATGTGGGGGCTTTAAATTACATATTTCAATTATTTTCCCCCACATTAATACCTTCTTTCTCAGATTATAACAAATGCTTTGTATCGAAGATATACTACAATAACACACTTGCAGTTAGTTAAATGAGAAATGCACCATCAGAAGGTGTATGGCTTTCTCAGGCCTGTTACTTGCACAATAATGCACACTTCTGTATACCGTAACTGAGGAGTGCTACTGAGGACAGGTTTGGGAGGTGACATGTACAAGCTCATTTTGAGCCTAAATCATTCAGATGGTGCATTTGCCCTTTAAGTGTGCTTGCAATGTTTAACCCTCTAACTAGCAAGGCAATATATTGAACAGACCCACCTAGAACTGTTTTGGGTTGAATCTTCCTGGTTAGCCTAAAAGCATGTATTGTCAAGTACTCTTTGGGGGAGGTTCTGCTTTGGTAGCATTATTGAAATCAGTATTGAAATAGCCAATAAGTGAGGAAATTTAATTGGCATTGGAAACTTGTGAACAATTTTCTTTGATATAAGACTGAAATTTGGGGAAGGGGTACATAAATGGAGCATCAAAATAAGATTCCTTCACTCCATAGCCTGTAAAGGTTAAAAACAATCTAGTATTGAAATATTTGCTATACTTACTCCTCTGGGAGGACAATGCCATCACTGTGGAGATAGTCAAGGAATTCAGCAGGAATGGGTAATATAAAACTGGAAAAGAACAAAAAGATTATGTACAAATACTGCTTATTTTAAATTCTTCATAGATTTGTGCAATATGGAACAGTAAACCAACTAAAAATAATGGAAAAAATACAGAATGACATAATTGATATTTGCATAAACCTCATTTCATTGACTTACCTTTACAAGACATTCTCTGTTTTTACTAAGAAAATATAATGCTCAATTGACAGTTTAGGTAAATCAAAGATTCAATGATGTTTCACCAGCTATTATTCTCTATGTTGATTAGTCAGTCGGTGTAAGGCATGCAGCCATATATCACAATAGTATGCCAATAACATAGCTGAATGGACAATGACATGCACCCCGTTTTTGTTTTATTGCAGGATCTGGCACCAGATGTTAACCAGCCTAATTCTGCAATATACTAGGCTTCATAATGATATTTCATAAAGAAGTTTTAAAGTGATTAGTCCAAAGGCAAAAGATGTTGATTGGAGAGAGATGTGAAATGAGAGCATGTGACATCACAGGGTATCTTAAGCCAACTCTCCAGCAGTGTGATCAGGGCTGAACTTGGGTCATCCAGGGCTGGAACATCACATTTTCTAGTGCGCTAGCTGACTGCAAGCTGGGTATATCAGAGGATTCCCTGCTGGGACCCTTACCGCAGTTCACCCTGCTGGACCTGCATGCAGCAGATCCTCTCATTTTGGTAGCCTCATAGAATACAATCATATTATTTCCTAAGCACAGTAGACATATATTCCATTTTTTATTTTATTTTTGGGGGGGTTGTCATTTTAAATGAGTGTGACGTCACAGAGTAACTGAAGCCACTCAGAACAAACATGCACCACAGGCAGTCTACTGATACACCTGGTCACAGCCTAGGTGCCCTAGGGTCTGGATGGATATGGACCCTAAATTTCTGTATTGATTAGGCAAAATCCGGATTATGCATAAAGGCATAAAAAATTTTAAATAGAAGAATTTAGCAAGCACGCACAGCAAGGCCTGTACATTTTAAAAATCAAGAGGGAATCGTGACCCGTCGACTATATATTTATAACCCCCCTTATCTGCCCCTTTTGCCTGCCTCTTTTGACCCTCCCACCACATCCCCCTGCCTATTTAATTGTCGGTCCTCTTCGTTTTTTGTGGGAGAGGACACTATTTCTGCTTTCTGTGGCAATGACTCGGGTGTGTCGTATCATGTGATAGGGTGCGCTCAATTCATGATCAGCAATCCGGATAAAAGCATGCTCTTAAACCTTAAATGGTAAAGAGCGTGCCTTGAAAATTGTCCGGTTTCGGTGAGATACGGATCAAATTGTCTGTAATAAGCACTGAAATTTGCATGTTAATGTATTGGGAGGGACCGGGCCCTTGAAATCTGTAAGGTTAATTAGAAAATCCAGATAAAACATGTCTGTATTAAGCCAGTTCACCTGTATATACGTAGCTCTCTGGCTCAGACAGACTATAGAATTGCTACATGTGATGGTGTGTTCACGAATGTCTAACACCGGATATGCAACCTGCAGATCTCGCTCAACAGCCTTGGCACAACTTCCAGTCGAGGTGTTGACAAGAACCACTCAAAAGGTGCGTCCTGGACATGTGTGAGGAACTTCCTCTATAATGTAAACAAATAGTTACGGCACACTGAGGCGATATCATGTGTGTCCAGGGCTTCACAGTGGGGCCTATGTTAATTGGTCTGTGGTGACCAATCCATGTTTTTTTTCATCTAAGATGTGTTGAGCTATTCAGGTATGTAGCAGAATTGTACAATTTGGGTAGATACTAGAAAAGTAAAAAATGACCGTAGTAAAAGCTTTTCAAGCTGTACAGGTATGCTGCCATGCCTGGCGAAACATGTACTACATAACAAGCAGGGTGTCATATGGGCTGAGCGATAATTGAGTTCAGTCTCACCTTTTAATAGTGTGGTTCTTGAAGTTGGGATACCACGCTGAAAACATACAGTTTAACACCTGTTGCTTCTTCACTTTCATGTTGAAGTATACACAGATTGACCTCTTCTAGTTCAGGTATGTTTGAAACTCAAGTAGTATAGCAAACCATTAAAGGTCTAGCCCCGCCAGCTGCAACATAAACAACTGATGCAATGCTGTCGGGAGGCAGAAATCGATGTTGCAGTTACATATTTGACCGCTAGAGGCCGCCAAAATACAGAATGGGCTGTGCTCAGGGGCTGGACGCAAATGTTCATCCCCGGCGTGCAGCGCCGCAAAAGTGATACGGCAACATGTGTAATTAATTGAACCTCAGAATAGCAAGTTCATAGTAAAGGCAAAATTGGATTGCAATGCCACAAAGTTAACGACATGTAAAGGCGTATTGATAGAATTACTATTGTTCATTTATGTGAAAAGGCATTAGATTAATAGATCAAAAACAAATTTTGAGCTATTTTGGCGCTCCTAATTGGGTTCTAACGACATTCCAGTGATGCCGAGCCCTTTGGGAGTAGTTAGACAACAGGCGCCATATTTGATTTGGATATTTACCGGCTCGCATGACGAATGTAGGTCATAATCAGTTTCGGGCCGTATGTAAATATGTGGGGTCATTGATAAAAGTGGCCTAGCGGTCCTTTTCAAATATTTACTCCTGTTGTCAGTCACGTAAATGACAACACTAAACTTGGAATGCTAGGAACGATCCCAAATAGAGATACGGGATTTCATCAATATAGTTCTCTTTTCAAGTATGAACATCGTACACAAGTCGCCGTGGCCTAATCACTAGAGCGCTTGCCTACGAGACATGGGATGGAGGGATCAATTCCCTCTGCCCGCAACTAATAACATCTTTTCCACCTGCCCAGTGCTTCATGTGGTGTTTAGAAATATTACCTACTCCAAATAACGGTGGCATTATTTTTATTTTACTTTACTTTACTAAAATGAATTGTTGGTCAAATCCGCTGATCCCAGAGAGAATGTCTGCCTGAATTGCCGTTCGCTATAAGGGCCGATGACTTTATGTTGGGCCTTGACTAAAAACGATCTTTTATCTTTGAGTTATAATAAACATTTCCACAGTTGTGAAGTTGGGAATTTCTTCGAGAAAATCTATAGTTTAATGGATGTAAGTAATGCTCAGCCTTCATATAAAAATTGAGCTCTGTGAAGTTTAATGGATGTAAGTATTAATTTATTTCTGTTGATGAAGGAAATGTTCCATTAAGTTCCCTATGACGTTGGTATTGTCACTTGCATGCACACTTGCTGCACATGACTATTACTTTATGCAACTCCCACCATTTACCTTCTATCTGCCCTTTCACACGTCCCTACGTGCTGATCAGTGCCCTATCCATGTACCTATATACCACCTGTACTTTGGGTTTGGATCCGTGCGCCCGCCACTCACTTTTTGGGCACACGGATCCTTACTACATCGACAACTTCTACTCCTCCTGCGGCCTTTAGCGCCCTATCGCAATACTTGCCTTCCCCCTTCTCTGTAATTGTACTGTCCTCCCAGTACCTCTTTCAACGGGGCCCTATCTGGGTTGATCATCCAGAGGAAGCTTGAAATACCGCCTTTTATAAATGTGTCAGGATGAATTCCAAATGATTCTAAATGATTATAATTCACTTTCAACTATATTTTAGTTTTTTTTATATCCATACTTCCTTTTAAGTATTTACAATACATGTAAAAGCTTTTATAGATATTTGAAAATAAATTTCAAATGCTTGAAAATGAATCATCTATATTTGAAACTGAACTGTAAATAATAAAGAATCAAACATTTCGCAAGACATGTTGAAGAACAAACAATTTTATGCATTTTGGATATTTATAACTCATCTATCAAATTAAATAGTTAGAGATAAATTCTAAATAATTTAAAATGGATTCTAAAAGGGAACATGAATTATGTATGTGAATATTTATAAGTCTGGTTGCCAGTGGTTGGATTATAAATCTTTATAAATCAGTTACAAATATTTGTAAATCATTTTTGAATGAAATCAAATATCAGAAATTTATAATTCATAATTCATCAATGTTCATAAATGAATGTTTTGACTGCAACATAGGTGTTAGAGAATGATTATGGGGATGAGTATTGGTTGGATACATTGTGTCTAATAGTTAAGAGGAAATTTTGCAGAGATTTTGTTGTGTTCTACCTTTGAGCGTGTGCCTCCGTCCAATAGTAACGCAAATTTCAAGACCTGTGAAGCACTTAATTGTCTATAGAAGTGGTTGTCCCGAAGCCGCTGGCAAATCAAAACTTTTAAAATGTTTTTTAGGACCGATTGGTTTGGGTAAAAGTTGATGTTTTCACCAATCGGCAGTAGGCAATATTGGCGTATACTAGGATTTTTCTTTCTTATAAG
>OZ012687.1:6827086-6854032 GCA_963942565.1 Maea johnstoni | reverse complement strand
AAATTGATGTTGCAGTTTCATATTTGACCGCTAGAGACCGCCAAAACACAGAATGGGCTGGGCCATGGGCTGGGCTCAGGGGCTGGGCTGATCACAGAGGAAGCTTGAAACACCGCCTTTTATAAATGTGGGAAGATGAATTCCAAATGATTCTAAATAATTATAGTTCACTTTCAACTATATTTTAGTTTTTTATATCCATACTTCCTTTTAAACATTTTTATGCATTTTGGATATTTATAACTTATTTATCAAATTGAATATTTAGAAATAAATTCAAAATAATTTAAAATGAATTCTAAAAGGGAAAATGAATTATGCATGTGAATATTTTTAAGTCTGGTTGGTTTATAAATCAATTTCAAATATTTGTAAATCATTTTTGAATAAAATCAATTATCAGAGATTTAGAATTCATAATTCATCAATGTTCATAAATGAATGTTTTGGGATTAATCAAAGAAGCTCAGAGGAGGTTGTAAATCAAAGTCATGTGACTATCAAAGTTACATTTATCTGGTTCTTTTGGAAGCTTGGCAATAATCTGAATACTTGTAAATGAATTATAGATATTTGCTTGAGTGCATCCTTCATGGACACATGAGCCAATATATATATATATATATATATATATATATATATATATATATATATATATATATATATATATATATATATATATATATATATATATATATTTATATATATATATATATACATACATACATACATACATACATACATATATATATGTATATATACATGTATTATTGACTGTAACATAGGTGATTAGTTAGGGAATGATTATGTGCGTGAGTATGGGTTGGATATATTGTGTCTAATAGTTAAGAGGAAATTTTGCAGAGATTCTGTTGGGTTCTACCTTTGAGCGTGCCTCCGTCCAAAAAAATAGAATCCTTTTAATTGTAAATACACTTCTTACTTTATCACATTTTTCATTTTCCCTTCAAACATTTTTATCTACTGATTGCTTTGTTGTAGTTTTCAATAATGGCGAAGGGACACTATCCTAATCCAGTCTGTGGCATCATTCATTCATTCACTTATTGGTCATATTGGAAACTGCTATTCCTTACATATACATATTCATTGAAAAACTCCCCCCCCCCCTCCAGTGCATTGTGTGTTGTATAGATATCAAAGCCTCGACGATAAGTAAGCTGAACAAGGTGGAGTGTTTGATAGAGAATTATGGTACCTAACCCTGAAAAAGAATGTTATCAAAGGCTTATTGACTGTTCCTGAGGTCGTCATTGGGATTTGACAAATCAAATATCGCATGGCAGGACTCTCCCACGCAGAGCTGTAGAAAACATATTAAGAGTCCGTTGCCTTCAGAGATAAATAATGTGTCACTCATTAGTGAAGTGCACAGGCAATACTTCCCTAGACACGAAAGCCTAATCTGAACTATGTGTAAGAATGAGACACACATTACGAGTGTTATTGTCAATAATCAACCCACAAATGTATTTTTTGCTCTCGCGTATTTTCATCAGTTAGTTTTCAAAAATCAATTGTTCTCTCACTTGACCGAATAACACATTGTATCTAGAATGCCTCTTATAATTTAAAATGGATATTCTTTTCACTTTCAGACCAGGCTGCCCCCCCACAAAAGATGGTCTTTTAAACGAGGTTAATTTATAAGCAATATGGGATTTGGAAAGTGGATGCATACCGCGCTCAAATGATAAAACAACACTTATTAGGTTTTCATGTTTCTTCACATGTTTATACATTTACACTAAGACCAGAGTTTGGGAGCCAGGCGTTGTAACCACAAGTCCACGACGGACCCCCTGCAAACAGCATTGCATCTCACATGCTGGAACAATCACGTCTTCAATGACCACCTTAAGCTTGGTATCATTGATTCCATCAGTATTTTTCTCACTGGTTTGAATGTTTGTAAATACATGTACAACACGTCGTGACATACATGAGGTCGACATATTTTATCATTAATGTGGTGTTGTGCAAGGAAACACTTGGATCGATAACGAATGTGAAATAAGAGGGACACATTTTCTTATCACTAGATAGAGGACCAGATGACACTTTCACTTGGACAGGAAAGGGGGGGGGGGGGTATACAACAATAATGATACGACCCTTTGTTCATTATTACTGCAAAGTGGAGTATTGCCTTTAGATTGGCCTGCCGTTTTCTAAGCACATTTTACGTATAAGTGATCATAGTCCTCTGCCACCCACGCCATTCAAATCACTGGAACACGGCACAGACATCACCCTAAACTCTCCCATTTCTAGAGACACACACCTGTGACAAATCAGTCGAGATTCCCTCTTGATACAGAATGAGTGACCCCCCTCCCCTTAAACATCACTATAGGAATAGCTGTAGACTTTGCGGGACATGTAGTTGTCCAGTGTAGCGCTGGTAAAATGCATTCTATGATTACGAGCTGTATTTTTCTAGCTCTGCTTTCAATTGTGTTGTGTTCAACTACCACGCATTCTGTAGAGCATCTGACTCTCGATGACCATGTAGTGAAGAACAAGCGTGTGTTGGTGATAGGAGATGTCCATGGCTGTATGAAGAACCTACTAGACTTACTCCAGAAAGCAGCTGTTCTCACAGATGATGGTAGCGAGAAAGTCGTGAGCGATGCCGTGGTAATACTGGCCGGGGATACTATCAATAGAGGACCAGACAATCTTAAAGTCTTACGGTAATACAACACAATTTATTATTTCACTTCATCCCATACATTGCCTTGGTGGTCTTGAAAGAAGGAACGTACTGTTAATCATAATTTTCTAGTTGGCAGTAACTTGTCGGTTTAAAAAACCTCACCATTACCACCTTAAAGCTGGCTATTTGACAAATGAAATCAAAAGAAAAATCGCAGAACGTCTCCCCTGTACATGGTAGCAACGAAGTTCAGAGGAAGATTCGGAATGCGCTCCCAGGGCAAGTATATTAAGTGAGACTCGCCATACTTTCTTTTCATTTCTGATGCTGTCACAGAGTCGGCAACAACTACTCGACGCTTGTCGTACATCTGTGGGCCATTGAGCCTCTGTGGCCTGCTCTACGGGATGCATCCCCAAGAAATGGCAAAAAGCAAGTCTTGCTGGTTCTAGGAATTCGGAATTTCATTTATCGCCACTTTCTGCTATACTGAGTCTAAGTCGTGACTAGCCAGTTATCAATGGCGGAGGAGACGGGTTTACTCGGGTAAAACCACCACCTAACTCCAAAATCACTGGCAACTTTCTGACATGACTTCAGCCGGATTTAAACCCGAGCGGAGGTGAAAGAAAGCGATCACAGTCAGTAGGAGCTCCCATATCTTACTTTGGGTTAAAAAATGGCGGGTACATAAGGGGCACTCTGCAACTTTTAGATCCCCTGAATATCAATGGGTCAGTCAGCTTTAAATAAGTTGTGGTGGTCCACAGAATCCGATTCGCATCTATTTATGATAAATGAATATAAATGGTCTGTTCTTGGCTTCTTTGTGAGATATTTGCACTCCACTCTGGTCTTGAGTTTTATATTGGTACATGCATTACGTCAATTACGTGTATTAATACGTTAACTATTGCTTGGTGCCAATTATTTTTCTCGTATACTTTATCCAGTTGGCTGAGGAGAAATCTGCCTACTGGCCGTGTTTTTGCTGTGCGGGGAAATCACGAAAACTATGTGATAGCTAACCCTGACGAATATGAGTGGGCAAAGATGGCGTCGCCGGAGGACCTGGCTTTCTTGACGACGTTCCCCTACACCATCTCTATCCCTCTACATGATGCTATAGTGGTCCACGCTGGACTCTTACCGGACAGGTAATGGTTGTTATAAAGGCTACATTACAACGTGTATGTCGTATACACCCATTTCGTAAAAAACCTATCGATTAGCATTCATAAGTAAAATAAGATTAAGTTATCTATATTTGAGTTGATCTTAATGCTATGTTTAAGTTACTTAATTCCATTCTGCTCTTACCTACTAAGAAAATGATACAAAGTGAATATTGCGAAATGGTACCGAGACAAGGGGTATATATAATATGCATATACGTCACTTACTTTCCTAGGGTATAAGATATTATCTTTAAAGGCATGTTCGGGTATTCGACAAGGTGACAGTGGCATCGAAAACGCAATATCCATTTAAAATTATTCAAAATATACCCCATAATTATATGAAACTTTACATATGCTATCCTTGTCAGACCCCCTTTTCTATTTTAGATATTCAAATGGGACATTTTGGATTTCCGAAGGGGATCTGATAAGGATCGCTTATGCAAAGTTTCATGGAATTCGTATTGTGGGATATATTTTAAATGAATTTAAATTGATTTTTAATATTCGGCAGTTGGTGGCGCTGCCTGTATTCCCCGACCTCGTCTTTAAGCTAGTACTTCATATACCTCTAATCGAGTCTTTTAAAAAGTCTAATCATGCGCAACAATTTTTCATTTTTCTTGTTTACTTTCTCTTCACATACCGCATATAATAGGAAAATTGATTGAAAGCAGGCCCTAATTTTCACTTTTACAGCAAAAGGTGGAAGTTGCAATATGGAAAATTGGGATGATTTATAATCTTTAAGAAAACTAGAAATCACTTGTAAAAGTTGTTTCACTTACGACAAAGGCATTTAATCAAATCATTCAAATAACATTATAATATATATTGTTGATTGCAGATCCTTTACGAACCAAACTGTTTTTACCCTGACCAGGATGAGAAATATTGAAGTTGTAAACGGTGAGCTGATCCCACGCCAAGAGAGCCGAGGTCCTGGAGAAAATTGGGGCGTCGTGTACTCACGGCTAGGTGTGGGGAAACCCCATGCCTACTATGGTCACGATGAGGGGAGAGGCACCAACGGCCCCCAGAGGCACGAGAGAGCCACAGGCCTGGATACAAGATGTGTGGTCGGTGGTCATCTTACAGGTGTTATATTACCTGCAAATAAGGAAGAATTCTACCACACTAAATGCCCTTGATCTACCTACCGGTTTTGCAATATCCGTGGATGATTATGGCATGCCAAAAATGATATTAATTCAACTCACAAAATATCATGCAACTTTCAAAATATTGTTCAACTCTATTAAATATATCGTGCAACTTTTAAAATATGGTGCAACTTTTAGAAATATATCGTACAACTCAGGAAGGATGTATATTTTTTGGGAACATGTAAAATGACCTCAAAGCAGTCATGGGTGATGTCCAGGTTGTACACGCTTTGTGGGGAATGTGAGTGGTAAAGGTGAAAACCTACTGGGTAGAGGGAATCTAATAGAGTCATTTGGTGGACTGACTGAGTCATTAAAGGACAATTCCACCATGGATAAAACCATCTAAAAACTGGGGGTCAACTGTTTAATTTTCAAGCTAGGGAGCGCAAAATTAGCGACATTTCATACAGAACACTTAAAATATTGCATGTAGTTGGCGAAGTAATAGAAAAAATCTACACATTCAGATTTTTCTTAAACTTGTTGACATTGTTCTATATTTTCTCATAAAACAAATTAAAAAATAGTGGTCAACCGTCTTGTTTTTAAACAAGGGGGTGCCACATCACCGACATTTCATATAGAACACTTAAGTAAGGATTTATATTTTCAGTTATGTACGTATCTTCAGCTTTTGGAAATGCTTTTTGGGAAATGTTTTGCTTCGCTCTTACACTTATGAGTTTAGACCAATATCACATATACCCCCCCCCCCCCCCTTCAATAACCACACACCTTGTACGTCATAGAGCCTGGATCGGGTTATATGCACAATCTTGATACAATTTACCCCCCTTTTCTTTTCTTTTGAACTTACCTTCGATATAAACAATGAAAAAAATCTAATTATATGGTATGGGACAGAAATTAGTATAATCTAAAAATTATTTATCATTCCATCACTTATGCTTGTTATACTGGCCGTTCCCTAGAAAAGGTACATAGAATTGGTATCATACTCATTTATTACTATCATTTAATCAATGTTTGTATCTCACATTTTTGTTTTGTTTTCTCTATGGTTGGAATGGACGGGGAGGCACAATATTGTACACTACTATTTTCCATTACACGTCGGTATTAAAAGTTCTTGATTAAAATAGGGTCTATAGTTTATCATATTTGCTGTGTTACACACAAAACATTTTATATTTATTGAGGGTTCTAAGGGTTTGTTACTTTATCCCTAGAAACTCATATCTCCATAGTTCATCTTCTTAATATAAAATCCCACTGCCCTTCGGGCCACTATGGTTATGTTATATTTAGCTAGGCAGTTTTGTCAGGATTAAGCAGATCGTCAGTATGGTGATAGAGAGCAGTGTTTCTAAAGAGATGATGCTCAATTAAGGAGGTGCGGCGCGACTTTGATCTAAAACATGTCATCGATCAGGTAAATGGTAGGAAGCTCATGATCACAAATACATACCTGTCAGAATAGTATAGTATAGTTTATTGACTGTATCGCTAAGACAGAAAAGTATACACATACAAAAATAATAAAGAAAGTTCCATAGGAAATATATGACTGAATAGAACAGAAAATATAAATAGCGGTATCAACATCGAAGAGCTCAAAAATAAGCAAAGATAACACATATTAATGTGGAAGATCCTGTGGAAGATCCCGTCTTACAACGAAAATACATAACACAAAAGGAGACCCTAACCTCTGGTTCATTCGCCAATGATGTAAAAGGTATAATTCTTGATTTACGACGATTCTACCGAGTTTATCGGATTACGGTGCTGATTTTATTCATTTTTGTCCATGAAATTAACCATCCGTGGGTGTCCATCAGACTTTGAAAATGGAAGAGGACATTTACTTTTGCTTGAAAATGATAGAGACAACGCAAATCAACATAAACAAATAAATATAGCAGTGCCTGCATCATGCGAGTGTAATGCAAGACCCCCCGCATTGGACCCAGATCACCAGCAAAAATATCAAAGAACCTTTACAGTGCTTGGAATTGCTTTACTACTCATCTCTCCGTAATTCACACAGTTTAATTTATTTGACTGAAAAATGAAAAAACAACAACATGGCTTTGCAAAATAGACACGAGAGTTTCATTTTGTTTAGTTTCAACAGTGCCTTGGTAAGCTAAAAGAGCTCATTGTACAGGATATATAAGAGATACAAAGATTCGAAAAAGTTTTGATACCAAATAAGTACTACTGATATTAACCGCCAGCCCATGCATTGGCAGTGTGCATGGAATGGGAGAACAGCATGTGTTTCTTATAAAGTTGAAATATTTTTCCATAAGTGGTAGGTGACAAAAATGTTTTAAACACATGACTCAAAACCATCTTTGCACTTCATGATACTATACCACAATTTAGCGAGGATATATATATAAAATAATTGAAATTCTAGTTTCGATTTCACATTTGAAAAGCCCTGATATCTTAACTAGGAATATTTGCCCTATACATGTACAAGTGTGATCTACGCACTGAAAGTATTGTCCCAAGACTAGACACGCTGCTCGACCGGAAATGTGTCTATATAGACCAGGAAAGAGGTACTCTAGCCCGTTAGTTTTATGTAAAACCAAAAAAAGTGACCATTCTAAACAAGAAAACAAACATTTTGAACTGTAAACGTATGTTTGTCGAACACCTCGTGCCTCCTCAGGCGCGTGTGTCCGCAACCACAGATATGTATGTCAACCAATTAACAATGCTTATATGGAAATGTCTTCTCAATAGGTCACAAAATATTAATCAATAAGTTATTTGAAGCATGTTTTTTCACAATTTTCAAAAAACAAATATCATACTTTCTGGCATTACAAATCCCAGTGTAGTTAAGAGGCGTATGGGGTTAAATTTTGAATATATAATCATTTTGAGGTAATTTATATGTCATCTAAAAAAAAAGGGGGGGGGGGAGGGCGGGTCACCAGTCTTGCCGTCCATATAGGCGGCGCCAAAGTGACACTTACCTTTGCAAATTACATTATTTGCCACTTTGGCGCCACTTTGGCGCCACCTATACGGACGGTAAGACTGGTGACCCCCTTTTTATTTTAGATATCCAAAGGGGATCTGAAAATAAAAGCCTGTGCAAAGTGTGATGAAATTCTTATTGCGGGGTACTTGTTAAATGGACTTTAAATTTTAGACGTGAAATTTGCAAATTTAGCGCCATCTTGGAGCCACCTATATGGACGGGATGACTAGTGATTACTCTGTATCCGATAAATGATTACTCTGTATCTGATAAATTGTCAAAATGTTACTACTTGTTTCACCTTTTTCGGTTCCCAGTGTCATTTTCCTATTTGATATAAAGATAACACCCCATACCAATAGGAAAATGAGCCAGGCAAACAGTCATTGCTTTAAATATATTTTCCTTCCTTTTCTATAGTGGTCGGGAAAAAATAGATTTACATTTATTTTCTCTCCCCAATAAACGGGAGTGAAAATAATTTTAAATTTATTTTAACTCCCCAAAAAACGGGTGTGAAAATGTTTTTTGATTAATTTTCTCTCCCCAATAAACGGGAGTGAAAATGAATTTAAATTTATTTTCTCTCCCCAATAAATGGGGGTGAAAGTAAAATTTTAATTTATTTTCTCTTTCACACTTCGTCCATCGTTAATTGTCAATGAATGAAGAAAACCTTTTTCATGCCTTGGAGCCCGACAATATCGTGCAAAATATAGTATGATACCATCTTTATATCTAACAAATGTCGGCATCAAATGGGATTGCAAATATCTGAAGGCAGAGACATTTGCTGAATGAGGATTAAAAGCTGATTCTCTCTGGTTGCGCAGCACTCACTTCTCGGTAGACTTGTCCCGTTTGCATAGTTCTGTGGTTCTCTCTGGTTGCGCAGCACTCACTCCTCGGTAGACTTGTCCCGCTTGCATAGTTCTGTGTCTCACTTCATCGGTGCACTTCAACACATCTGAAATACCCGTATCGATCAAATGCGATCAAAGGCCCAAAACAAGTGCTTGTGACCCTGGCCCGTGACCGAAGTTCCAATATTCAAAGGTCCACCTGAGAAATGGCGACGCGTCTGGAAACAATTCGTCGTCATCTCCGCAGTGGGAAGACGGCGAATGTCGATCTCAAGATCATATCCTTTTGATTAGATTTGCATTAAGGTAATGTATTGATAATGTCAAATGTGTGAATGGATCGAGTCACCGTACTGTGACTGAGGTAGGTATCTATATACATGTACATGTAGGCTTGGTCTTGGACCAATATAACTTGTGGTTGCTCATCTAACATGAAAGGAAATAGGAAGGGTCGGACCAGAGGCAGAGACTTGGTTAGGATATATGTGCAGGACAGGAAGAAAGCCGAGGGGAGGCTACAGACCTTATGTAGGATATCAGAGAAATATTCCCCTTGATCGGCAACCCCATAGGCACAGCATGCTAGTATCTAGGGTATGTGCGCCTCGGATTACGCGATGTAGCCTGGGGAAGTATTGGTCACAGGATTTTTTCAGGAAGAGGCTGAGAGTAGTAGACAGGGAGTTGGCAATCCAGAGCCTTATCTCTTTTCGCTGCCTCTATCTAGGTCAAATAGGTTGCCAAGGAGATGGGGTCAGCAGGCAGCCAGGCTGGGGTACACAGGTTATCTATGACCCATGTGTGGGAGGCAGCGAAATTTGATGATGCATGCACAGTGCCCACTCCCTGTCCACTACTCTCAGGTAGGATGCATGACAAAAGTATGTGGGGACAGGGAACCTGAAGAAAGATAAGGCCCGGGGTTGACTAGTGGCCTGGGTGGTAGGGGAAATCTCCATAGGTCCTCCCTTCGAGTCCCTTGTGGGTCGACCCTGTGGGACAAATGCGATTACGGATCCAAAACAAACAAACAAAACAAACAACATTTGAATGTCACAACTTTCAACTCTCAGAATCACGCTACAACTCCTATATGTTAAGCTGCAAGCCGGTGTATCCTATACATGTACTTCCTAACCTAAATATCCCACTTCTATGTAGTCATTTCCATAAAAACTGCTTTTATACTCAGTTTTCTTCTACGAGGAGAAATCTGTAAGGCTGTCTCTTTTTGTGTAACAGCCCCTCTGCAGCTTTGACCCAGATAGATAAACCACCACCTAGAGCATTGAGGAGGGCTACTTAGCTGGAAACACAGCCACAGCACAGTGTAGCACCGTAGGCGCCACTCCACATCCTGGGTCTTCCCTACGGTGCTCTATGTGCACATTTCCTGTAATGAACTGCTTTGGCTCGTGGGCTCACCCCACTACAGGTGAGCTACTGAGTGGTCCCCTTTCCCAGATCTCTAAGGTAAGCAAAACCTGGCAATACTGTTGCATATGGGAAACAAACAATAGCTGAAGGTGTTATGCACCAATTTCCAATGAATCCCTGTTAGGAAGGGTATAGGAAAGAAGGGGTTACCGTTTAGTGCAAGTACTCAGGCACTACCCCAATCCTATTCTGACTCCTTTGGCCACATTATTTTGGCACCAGTCCCCTTCATCTGGGGCACATTCTTGAGCCTATAATTTAGCTCTTCTATAGTGAGCGAAGGGGGTTATCATGATTGTCTGCTCATTGGCTATATATACATGATGGTGGTCAGGGTCATTTACCGATGGAAGCTGACTAAAAGATATGAAGTTTGACTGTGATTTTTCCTGACTGATTGCTGCGTACGCCCCCTGTGACGTCAGTGCTGTGCAGGCCGGCGGGTACACCTGGCCCAGTAGCAGTGGGTACCAATACACACTGGACAGTGACCTGCTGACCAACGCCCAGAGACAGTCCTACGAGGAGAATGGATTTCTGCTCATCAAGGGTCTGGTCGATAAGGGAGACCTAGAAAACTACAGGTGAGTGGAGTGCCTGCAGGTTCAGGGCCATGGATCCTTTAAGTTTAACCCATTCATGTATAGGATTTCATCTAGATATTAATTTCTTGATCTATGAAACCTTTCACAATAACTGGGAATTGAGAAGGGTCTTTCAAATCATTTGAAGGGTAGTTTATTGGTATTACTCTGATTAACATTTCTCTTTTCAAATATATTCTATACTATTCTTCCACCTGGTAGATTTCGCCATAGTTAATTGTCTGACTATTTTCGTTTGCTGCAAGCCTTAATGTTTTAAAAAGTCCTAAGTAGATATGACGCATCACAACTTTTTCCTGCTGTATTTTTCAGGAAGCGTTTTGAGCAGATCTGTAATCGAGAAGTAGAGGTCCCTTTCATGACGGTCATGAAGGACGTGGCTATCGCTAAGTCTGAGTTTGTGTCCGGACAGAAAGCCATCAACAAGATTCAGGATTGGGCCGAGGACCCTGTCCTGTTCAGCTACTGTAAGCTGCCCGAGGTGAGGCACCTCAGACCCTAGTCTGGGTCTAGGCTAGGATTTTAACCCTTATACTGCTGGTGGCTGATTTTGACTGCACATAATGATTCAAAAAACATAAAAAAGTCACTGTAACCCTGGCATATGGGTACTCATCTGAGAGTACTCAGTGAGAGCTATTCAATGAATACCAACATGATAGGGTTTTGAAGGTTTTCAAAAATCTTTGTGTCCTTGTGCTGGAATAAAGTAGCCTTAGTATTGGAAGGGTTAAGACCAAAATAACCCAAAATAACTTGTCTACTTAGATGTAAATAGTATTACTCAGATTTTGGTTACCATGGACACTTATGCTTGGTCCATATTTGTAAGGTTAGCGAGCTTACTTGTATGATACTATATGTTGTGTCTTAAGTTGATAGAAAATTGTAAAAATTTGTTTATTCTCTTGTAATAGGTGGTCAAACATGTGGAGTGCTTCATTGGAGCTGATGTGATGGCCATGCACACCATGCTGATCAACAAACCCCCAGATCCAGGTAAGAGGCCCCCCCCCCCCCCTCCAAAGAGGGAGATGGTACTTGACCCATTCATACCTGTAGCACCCAAAACTACAGGTAAGAGGCCCCGCCCCCCCCCCCCTCCAAAGAGGGAGACGGTACTTAACCCATTCATACCTGTAGCGCCCAAAACTACAGGTAAGAGGCGCCCCACCTCCAAAGGGGGAGACGCTACTTAACCCATTCATACCTGTAGCGCCCAAAACTCTCTTGACTATTTTGGTAATTCATTTGTGATCGTAGCATCTTTCAGAAAAGAATTTTAAAGAGAAATGTTCCTTAGAACTGAAATATTTTGTGAATTTTTACTTGGTTGCATAGATATTTTCAGAATTATCACAGGTCCAGACGGTACATGCAAGAAGGTTTACAGGCATGAATGGGTTCAGGGCTCGACGCTAACAGTGAACCGCTGGCCCCAGGCCAGTAAAAAATCCCAAAAATAGTTTTGGGCCAGTAAAAAATACCTCAACTGGTCCTACAGGGCCAGTAAACATTTGGGGACATGCCTGTTAAAAAGTTTCCCCTCAACAATGTCCCCAAATGCTTTTGGAATAAATAAGATAAAATGAATAAAAACAAATATTGTCGATGAATTTTATGCAATGTTTTTGTTTGTCATGTTAAAGAAAAAATTGTAGGAACTGTTACAGTAATAAAATTGCAAGACCAGTAGATCCTAGGTGTAACTGGTCCTACGGGGCCAATAGCATTTTGAGTTAGCGTTGAGGCCTGGGGTTAAAGAGGGGGTGGCACATGTAGGGGGCACCACTTAAAAAAGGTGTGTCTCTGTTACTTGCATTTAGTTAGCAAATAAGTCTGCTAATTCAACTTACTAGCATTAAGGGCCTCCATATTTCAAGTGTAAAATGTCAAAGCTATTACTATTGGCCTTGCGCAACTCGGATTTAATTTTATTTCTATGCTGCATGCTGAATAAAGGTAAGTGGATGGGGTACTTCCAGCCAACATTACAATCGTGGTTAGCTAGCACTTAAACCCTGTGATGGTCATTATAGGATAGTAGATCGTAAAAAAATATTTTAAGACTTAAATAATACAAACAAAATGCAAGATTTACTATAGGTAAGTTGTATTAAGCAGAGACATATAAACAGGGTAATTATGCTTGTATTATCAATATAATATATATTAGTCTGTGTCAATGCGCAAGGTAAAACCAAAACTAGCAAATGATGTTTCATCACTGTTGATCGTCTGGGAATGTTTTAAGGAGAGGCATGTGTGTTTCACACCCTGAAACTCTGTTTGACATGGTAACATATCTATAGCCTAGTCCTGTTTTGAATTGAGTTGCTTATATGATGATTATATCATATTTCCCAAGCAATTAACTATTTGAATATTTTGTGGTTTGTCAATATCATTTTTCTATCTTTGTCCAGGCACGAAGACTTCTCGTCATCCTATGCACCAGGACCTGCACTACTTCCCGTTCCGGCCAGCTGAGCGTATCGTGTGTGCGTGGACGGCCATGGAGCGTGTGCACCGGGACAATGGCTGCCTGGTGGTGCTCCCCGGCTCACACAAGGGAACCCTGCTACAGCACGACTACCCAGAGTGGGAGGTAGGGACATTAGGGAGTGGAAACAATACGATACAATATCAATATTTTCCTAACGATACAATACCTTAACAATATTTTCAATGATATTGCCTGCCTCCCAGGGACCTTAAGTACTTCAGTTCAGTATGATTGTTTATTTTTGTTGAATGCAATTCATAGTGATTGAAGCAAGGAATTTTAATAAATCCATTAACATCTGATGTGCATTCATGGTGCAATTATTTTGACCACAACTTTTCAAAAAGATGAATACAAATATGATTTGATGTGAAAGATTGTTAAATCTATTCAAAATAAATTTTCCTTCGGTTGCTTCTCAAAATATTGTTATGTTTTGAGGATACTTATACTGTTGCCCTCTTTGAATTTGTGCAAGAAAATCCCCACACACTCAAACTGCCTTCTTCAAAGCTCTATGCACAGCTGCTGTGAAACCTCTCATTGTGAACACCTCTGAAATTGAAAATCCCCCAATTGTAATCACAAATTGTCCTATTTATACCTTTTAAGTCAAAAAGAAGATGTGAGCACCCCCTAATGTGAGCACTTCTACCCTGTTCCCAAGGTTTTCACATTGCTGGTATTTCACTGAGTTACTTGCCTGTCCCTTCCTTTAGAAGTAAGCTTACTCACTCTGCTGTGAGGTTGTCTGGTCACTATGCCTAGTTGAAATCTATTCGTGCAGGTTTGGTTTTGTGCATTCCCTTAAAACATGAAGAGCCTGCACTGGGAAATACTATATAAACAGTATATGTGAGAAGCTGTATTCTTTAGATGTGAATGGGTTAAAGCCTAAACAGTAGTATTATTTTTGTTGGCTTGATAGGGTGGTGTGAATAAGATGTACCATGGAGTGCGAGACTACAATCCTGATCATCCAAGGGTACATCTGGAGATGGAAGCCGGTGACACTGTCTTCTTCCACCCACTCCTCATCCACGGCTCTGGCACCAACAGGACCAAGGGCTTCAGAAAGGTAAGGCTCCTATCCTCATCCAAGGCTCTGGCACCAACAGGACCAAGGGCTTCAGAAAGGTAAGACTCCTATCCTCATCCACGGCTCTGGCACCAACAGGACCAAGGGCTTCAGAAAGGTAAGGCTCCTATCCTCATCCACGGCTCTGGCACCAACAGGACCAAGGGCTTCAGAAAGGTAAGGCTCCTATCCTCATCCACAGCTCTGGCACCAACAGGACCAAGGGCTTCAGAAAGGTAAGGCTACTATCCTCATCCACGGCTCTGGCACCAACAGGACCAAGGGCTTCAGAAAGGTAAGGCTCCTATCCTTATCCACGGCTCTGGCACCAACAGGACCAAGGGCTTCAGAAAGGTAAGGCTCCTGTCCTCATCCACGGCTCTGGCACCAACAGGACCAAGGGCTTCAGAAAGGTAAGGCTCCTATCCTCATCCACAGCTCTGGCACCAACAGGACCAAGGGCTTCAGAAAGGTAAGGCTCCTATCCTCATCCAAGGCTCTGGCACCAACAGGACCAAGGGCTTCAGAAAGGTAAGACTCCTATCCTCATCCACGGCTCTGGCACCAACAGGACCAAGGGCTTCAGAAAGGTAAGGCTCCTATCCTCATCCACAGCTCTGGCACCAACAGGACCAAGGGCTTCAGAAAGGTAAGGCTCCTATCCTCATCCACAGCTCTGGCACCAACAGGACCAAGGGCTTCAGAAAGGTAAGGCTACTATCCTCATCCACGGCTCTGGCACCAACAGGACCAAGGGCTTCAGAAAGGTAAGGCTCCTATCCTTATCCACGGCTCTGGCACCAACAGGACCAAGGGCTTCAGAAAGGTAAGACTCCTATCCTCATCCACGGCTCTGGCACCAACAGGACCAAGGGCTTCAGAAAGGTAAGGCTCCTATCCTCATCCACAGCTCTGGCACCAACAGGACCAAGGGCTTCAGAAAGGTAAGGCTCCTATCCTCATCCACAGCTCTGGCACCAACAGGACCAAGGGCTTCAGAAAGGTAAGGCTACTATCCTCATCCACGGCTCTGGCACCAACAGGACCAAGGGCTTCAGAAAGGTAAGGCTCCTATCCTTATCCACGGCTCTGGCACCAACAGGACCAAGGGCTTCAGAAAGGTAAGGCTCCTGTCCTCATCCACGGCTCTGGCACCAACAGGACCAAGGGCTTCAGAAAGGTAAGGCTCCTATCCTCATCCACAGCTCTGGCACCAACAGGACCAAGGGCTTCAGAAAGGTAAGGCTCCTATCCTCATCCACAGCTCTGGCACCAACAGGACCAAGGGCATCATTACCAAGTTATCTTATTTACCATAACATAGCAGAATTAAAGCCTTTTCAATTGAATTCAATTTGGGCGTAAATAGGTTAAAATGATCATTGGTCAGATCAAAAATTTCTTCTCCGATAAATGACTAATCTGCTTGTATAATTAAACCACTAGTAAGCTACAGATTTAATTGTAAAAATACAGTTTAATATATTCAACCGTCAATGTTAGATGATCAATTGATCCCAATCCTGCTCCAGAAAAGTTGATGAAATTATACTGGCTTCTGATTGGCAGGGGTGATGGTTTGGAGATCTCATTTTATCCCACACAACAGAAATGAAATCATAGCAGTTTTAATATGATGTTCATCGTGGCATATGCTCTTGCATATTGCTCTTCCCATTTTTTTCTCATTTGATGCTCTTTGTTCGAAACAAGATGTGCATTGTTCGTACCATATTCTTGATATTTAAAAGAGAAAATAGAAATGATACAGTATTTGTATTCTGTTTTAGGTAATAACATGTCACTATGGCAGCTCTGGTTGTGAATATATTGATGTTTAGGGGACCAATCAGGGATAACCGAATAAGTGTTGATGTTCTGTTTTAGGCAATTTCCTGTCACTACGCCAGCTCTGGTTGTGAATACATTAAAGTAGAAGGAACCAGCCAAGCCAATATTGCTGCCGAAGTACAGGAGATCATCAATAGAAGGTTTGGCGAAGAAGTAAAAGCTGACTTTGATGTAAGTTTCTTAACCTTTCCAATGCTGAGGCTACTTTTGTTCAAATCACAAAGATGCATAGATTTTTGAAAACCATCTAAACCCTGTCATGTTGGTCTTCATTGAATAACTCTTGCTGGGTACTCTCAGATGAATACCCATGTGTCAGGGTTCCAGTCCTTTGTCAGTTTTTAGCATCATTTTGTATAATTGAAAAAAAACTGTCTGATCTTAGATTTTCCTGCTTGATTAATATTCTAAGGCAAGTCAGAATGGTATTGGAAATTTGAATAACATTACGATGATAATTCTTTCAATTTGCAGAAGAATTGAATAAGTGAGTGGAATAAGATTCTATGTGAGACTAGCTGTGAGTCAAATAAAACCAAATCTTCTAACAGTGTCAGTTGCATGTGAGACTGATGTTTCCTGATTTTAAGAAAACCAATTTTTTTTTATTTATTCTTCTGAGATAGAAACTCTTCTAGAAGCCAGACTAATCTATATGATAATGAATCAAATTGGTCTGGCCAAACCAGGATGAAATATATATAAGTAGAAAATCGGAAAAATGGTTTAAAAACAGTAATTATTTATTTTTTCAGGATGTTTGGAGGATCAGACGCCGCCTGGTGAAAGGTCAAGAGGTCAACCTGTGAGGAGGGAGGAGGAGAGAAAGGAGGGGCCAGGGACAACCTACGCCCTGCTGGATTGATCCAATTTCATTACATCTCTGCTCTGGTGCAATCATCATCAGCTGCATGAGAAAATACAAAACATGATTAGCAACAAATTCTCTGTATCCTAGTACATTGAAAGATTTAAACCATTCTTGCCTGACACCTCAAAGTTAGCTGTAATTATTTGCAGGAGGAATGTGAATCAGAAAGGGGCCAAATATTCTCTTTTGAATAATTTGCCAGTTATGCTGAATTGGAGTTAATTCTCAATATATATTTTAGGTATTCAACATTCAGATGACGCTTGGCAAGTGAAAATTAAGGCATGAATGGGTGATTTGGGTAAAAGAATGTAAAAATGTACCTGTTTAAAGGAATTTGGGGAGATCCAGCTACTCTGAATAGCGTCTAATTGCGAGTAATCCTAGTAAGCTTTTGTGAGCTGTTGGTACTTTTGCTTGCTATATAAGATATTACATGGTACAAAGTAAATGAAAATTAAAATGTATGTATTCATCTTCAATTCCCAAATCATACTTTAACCAGGTGAGTGCCATAGTACATAATTTCAAAATACATTGGGGAAGGGTTGCCACACACACACACATATACACACACACTATTCATGATATTGCACTAACCATATTTTTCAGGATGCCTGATCGAGGATACCTGTGTCTTTCAATTTACTCAGATGTATTTCTAATTACGTAGGTTATGAGTATGCTAAATGTACTAATGAAGTCCTAAGAATGTTAACAATTTTACTTGGTTAACATCTAGTTGCTTTTGTAGTTTATCATGAGGGTCTAAATCATAATTTCAGTAACTGCTGTTATTGACCCCTTTTAATTTTCTATCAATTGTCACCTATATTTTTTTGTCATTTTTATCTTGCAATACTTAATTACTTATCTTTTCTACAAAAAAGAAAGAAATAGTCTAGTCGTGTCTAGTACCTCATAGCTTACATTCAACTTTGTCAGGACATTGTATGTATTGAAATAATTTGTTGTATTGTTCTATGGATTTACTAGCCATAAGTGCTGATGAACTGATGAAAGAAATACACTAACTTTAAAAGAAGAATGACATACCTAGCCCCAATATACAGTTTCTGAATCAAGTTCCCATTCCTCTGTAAATGAAATCTTGAATAAATTGTTTTGAAAATTATTTGTTTGTGTGTATTTGATTATAGTGTGATTTCAGTTCTGTGAGAATTTATTTCAAGGTTGAACAATCCTAACAGCAACTTTACAATACAGATTTCTTGGATTTGTTTGGACCTGGGCAATTGAAGCTCATAGATGCCACACATCAGAACAACCAAATATTTGAGTCAATGTCAAATAATTGAGAACCTTCAGTTTAATTCAAATTTTTTGACAATTTTTAAAGTACTATGCATATTCAGAGGAAACAGATAACCATTCATGGTTGTGGCCTCCCTTGAAAAATGACACGGCTAGAAATTTTAGATTTTCCCATTTTTGACACTTAGTATAAAAACTACTGACCAAGTCCATGACTTATTCCAATAGTGGCTAGTGCAAAGCAATACCATCGCTTCAAGTGCTTCTTCCACTAAAATACTTCCTTCATACGACTTCATTGAATGTTATATATGGACGTTATTTCAACCACAGTTGAAGATTGGCCTTCTGCTCAAATAAGAGTGGATTTTGGTACTTAGTGGTAGCACTTGTCTCAGCTAAACCAAACCAATCTCCTTATCAACGTGGTCGTGGTTTTTTTCTGTTTCAGTATGATTTTGGAACTAAAATGAAAGCCCTATTGTATGATGGTGCAGGTGTGAACGGCAGAAAAAAAAGTAATTTTTTCCTGCTGTTTTTCTGGAAAACGACAATTTTTTTAAAAATCTTCCACCGTTGCTCCAAAAACAGCGTAAAATGAAAGCCTTATTGTATGATGGTGCAGGTTTTTTACACCGTTTTTCCAAAAACAGCGTAAAATGAAAGCCTTATTGTATGATGGTGCAGGTGTGAACGGCAGAAAAAAATGTAGTTTTTACCCTCCTGCTGTTTTTCTGGAAAACGAAAAAAAGATTTTTAAAAAATCCATCTTTTTTCCAAAAAACAGCGTAAAATTTTTGAAATTTATTTTCTCCACCGTTTTTCCAAAAACAGCTGAATAAAAAACAACTTATTTTTGTCTGCTGTTTTCCAAAAACAACGGGGAAAAAATTGAATCTTTTTTCTCCCTTTTTTCTGCCAATTTCAATTAGTTCGCCCTTCTCACGCCAGATGGCTCTCGTTGCCAACCAACTGGAGATCGTTTTGGCGAGCCTGTTTTAACCTGAAACGTCACAAGCACGTTAATAGTACCTAACCAAAGTTGTTTCATTATTCTACAATGAATATTCATAATTCAATTACGAATATTCATAATTCAATTACCAATACTCCCAATAAAACGAGAGCCATCTGGCAGAAACTAATTGAAAACAGCATTTTTCTGCTGTTTTTGGAAAAACGTTGGAGAACAAGAATTTCTGCTGTTTTAGGAAAAACGGTGGGGAAATATTAAACTGTTTTTCTGTCGTTTTCCAGAAAAACAACGGATTTTTTTCTGCCGTTCACAACTGCACCATAGTATTATTGACTACTCCCAAATGACATCATTTAAGCCTTATTGACCTTTCCTCTGGGCCATATGAATATTTGTCATTGGCCTCAAGAAAATACTATTATCACCCTGGGGAAAGGCCAATCAGTTTGGCTCCATTGTGAAGAAATCTACCACCCACAGAATGAATGTTGAGACCTTTCAGGATATCATTAGAGGGTGAAAAGTTAAGGTAGCTTATGGAGTTAATATTTTCGACTCAGATTTTCCTCTTTCCAGCTTGTAGTTCTGCTTATACAAAGTATATGCTGCCTGAAACCGAAAGTTCTTTTGCTGAGGACGGCACGACACATTGTAAAAGTACCCTCCGAGATGGGTGTAAAGATGAATTATACGGTATAAACTGAAAGAAAAAAAAGTGAAATGATGGGAATATGAAACAAGTAGAAAAGCTAATTAGGTCTAGTGGATTTTTATAGTTTGGCGTTCAAATTTTAAATTGAAACTTTGAAAAATGGAATATGGACATTAGAATGGTCTTTATGCGATCTAGTTTGCAGCATTGCACATGCTTGTCTCATTGCAAATATGCACTTTTATATGATTCAGGTATTCTTTATAATTTTCAAGTTCGAATTAAGAATGTTCATAATTCAATTATGAATATCTTCAGGCCAGTTTTATTACTTGCAATGACGCTACCCTAGTTTTATGACACCATGAAAACATTTTGTCCCCGACCTATGTAAGACTATCAAGACTCCTCACAGACACATTTCCGTCTATTTCATGCCTGTCATACATCGGCGATACATGTAATGATATTTTGCTACGTCTACAATATGTCCTAGTTCTTTCAATAGTGTTGGGAATGTACCTGGGACACACACAAGACAGTCTTCCCTTAACATGATTTCAAGATTTCACAATCTTCCTTGTTCCTTGAAAAGCCTGGGACTTGTTCCAGACTTCCTCAAGGTAACACTCATCTCCATAGTTGTCTGGTTGTTTGCTCAGGAAACTGCCAGTCGTGAAAGTCTTGGCGACCCCAACTGTGTCTTGTTCGAAAGGTATTAATACATCCCTAAATCAAACTCCAAGAAACCTACCAGCCTATCATTCAAAGATGCGACAGCTAAGGCCATATCGCGACGAGACAGAAAGCCAGAACTTTCAGTTCCAGAGGCACCACAGACAGCCTTCCACAATGCCGCACATTTACATAGCAACCAGGCCAAACTGTTAATATGGATCCAGCAAAGATTCGAACCCGTGACTTCAGGTACCGTAACCACTAGGCTATTGTGGATTCCTATACATATATGTATATATATATATATGTATATATATATATATATATATATATATATATATATATATATATATATATATATATACATATATATATACATATATATATACATATATATATACATATATATATATATATATATATATATATATATATATATATATATATATATATATATATATATATATATATATATATATATATATATATATATATATATATATATATATATATATATATATATATATATATGTATATATGTATATGTGTGTGTGTGTGTGTGAGTGTTTATAAATCTTGATCCCCGTGACTAACCCGGCCATGTGACATATTGAGGGAGTTTGGACTCGAGCCAAGACATAGAGTAGGGTGTTGACAAACAGGTATAGTATTTATGATAGCGGAGCGCGTGCTTAAACTAAGCCACCTGTTTATGCATAACTGCTGACAAACTCAGTCCAACTGACCTACTTACACTTGTATATGGGCCAACCACAGCTGACTCAAGTACGGAAATCATAGGTAAGACCTATTTCTATAAAGTAAAACAACATCACTTAGCAATATGGTGATAGCAAGCTTCCAGACCTCAGTACCTGGCTGATATCAGGACAGCCACATCAGACATAAATATATCTTACAAAACCAAAAATAGTTCACTCAGGCTAAGCCATATTAAATATGGTGCAGATGCAAAGAAAATATAGGCTAAAGGGCAGGTTATTGTCGAAAATTACCCATGCTGATGTGTTTTTTTTTTATTGTTTTCTCATCTGGCGTCGTTATCGTGTTGTTAAGGGTGATGGTGTCATTGATGATGGTGATGATAATGATGACTGGGATATGATGGTATTTGTGGTGGTTTATGTGACGAAGGGGAAAATCGTAAATTTGAGTCACAAGCCTCAGCATATTTTACAGCAGTTGCACGCCTATTGAAGAGTACAATGTCCATCTATCCAAACCACTGTTGTTTTTAAATATCAACACCTTTGACATGGGGCTACCACAGTATACTGACAGCCCACATCGTCATGGTCTTCGTTTGCCAGAGAATTATCTATAGCATTATCATCATTATTATTATTATTATTATTATTATTATTATTATTATTATCATCATCATCATTTTTATTATTATCATTTTATCATTATCATTAATATTATCATTGTTATTTCGAATTATTATTTTAGTATTATCAGTTTTTATTGTTATTGAATTTCATTAGTATTATAAATATTCTTTGATTTCATGATTGATTATACTCATTCTTATTCAAAAAGAATCTTATTATACATTTTCATTAGTACTATTAATTTTCTTTAACATTGCTGTTACTATTAACATTCTTCTATATATTATTAATAATAAAGAAATACTACTACTACTACTACTACTACTACTACTACTTATATCATCATTGCTTTCACCGTCATCATCATCATCATCATCATCACCCTGTTCACCATCATCATTTAGTATCTTTAGCAATTACTTTGTTAGTTCCTTTTACAGACGATTAATGAAGACTGGATATTACCTGAACAGAAAGAGGCATGTTTCGGAGGAGAAGCCCTGAGAGTCGAGGAGGGGTGTCAGTGAATTGGGCTGGTTCGCCTTATTCAGCACCCTCTAGCCTATCTGAACAGCGAGCGAGGCGGCGGAACACCCTACTCACAATTCTCTTCTCCATACTGGCGGTGGCGGGAAGAGTTGGTACCTACATATCCACACCTTTGTGGCAAGACGCACTACACAAAACCAAAGATGCTAATTTAACCACCAATGAGACCCTATATAACAACACTGATATCAGCCACCATATAGACGCTTATTTCGTTGTCATCGCCCAGGGGGTGTGGACGACTTTAGCCTTTGGGGTACCATTGTTAGCCATGTATATATCCTGTCCCAAAATGCTCTCTGAGGCGGAGAGGAACTTCCCCAAGAGCCAGTTTCTGCTGACAGGAGGGTGTATGGCTCTCTCGTCGCTCTTCTTTAATTTCGGCGCCAGTGGAGCAAGAACAGCGCCCTATCTTCAGGCTATCCTAGGCAACTGTAACATACCCGTCACATTCATCATAAGGTACATTCTTCTTAGAGGTTTATTCCATTTGCTTATGGATTGGGCACACGTTCTGGCAAATTTAGACATAGCCCATTGAATAGAGCAATATTTAGAAATATTTGTAGAGGAATCATTAGAGCCAACTAGATCAAAACTGTGTCAAAATAGGACACTATTTTCAGGGTCTTCACCATTGTTGCTGTTGGTGTGCACACCTGATCTTACAACATGAACATAACCCGCAAAACAGAGTAATATTAGAGAAAACACATAAAATAACGTAGGGAACAGCAACGTTCATAGAATATTGCTTTGTTATCAAGGCATTTCCATATACTTATTATACTTAATTTATTTTTGATGCATTCATTATTTGGTATGTATCGTTTGACAAACGATATAAAGGAAATCTATATTTGATCTTTTGATCAAAGATTAAATCAAGTTTAATATGTAAGTCTCGGTCTGAAACTGTCTTCTGGGTCGTTCGTATTTTGACCCCGGGGGGGGGGCACTCAGGTACACAGGGGGGCCGCACCTTAGTTACGTATTTCGCGGAAGAAGGGGTCTTTTTTGAAGACCTCCGCATGTCCGCGATTTTGTAAAAGAAGGGTACTTTTTTGTACCCAGGTACGAAGTATGGGGGTCAAAATCGCCTTACAATCCACGTAACATACGCAGCTCTGACGCCGAGTGACTCCCGAAGTATCTGGGCTTCCGAGTTTGCTGCCCCCACTTGCTGCCGCTAAACATGCAGAGGATTATAAAGTCTAAAGTTAAAATACGTTTTCCCGTTCATCCAATGTCAGTGTTTTGATAAAAGAAGGGGTGTTTATTTAGTGGAAAAAGTCAGCGTTTTTATCAAAATAAGGGTGCTTTTTTGGCCAGAAATCAGTGCTTTAGGGGTATTTTTTAATTTTGATAACGAACGTATGCGCCCCCCTAAATACCCAAGTGCCCCCCCCGGGATTTTGACAATAACTTTGGAATTGAAGATGATCACTTAACAACATATTTGATGGAGAGTTGTTGGTAGTGTCCTTACGAACATTTCCTCTTCAAATACTTTCGCTGGAAAGATTCCATCAACATGTCAGGCTGTTTGTGGCTGCTGTGGAGATTGACAGGTTAAAGTATAAAATTAGAGATTTCAAGACTTGTTCTTGAAATGATATATATCATATTGAATGCAAAATTTTGAAATATGCAATTATGTAATCATATCAACGACTATCAATACACATCACTCGTTCCAATCCAGATACTTAATCCTCCGGAAGCGCCCTACCATACGTAAAGTAGCGTGTGCAGGCGTGGTTGTCTCGGCAGTGTTCGTCAGTCTTCTCCCCGTGATCTTCCCCTCTCTGGAGAACAGTGAGGCCAAGGCCGACGACGGGGGCGCCACAGGTATCGCTGGGGTACTGTGGCCTCTTTGCTTCGTTTTCTCTCAGGTAAGAAATATCACTCTCTGGAGAACAGTGAGGCCAAGGCTGACGACGGGGGCGCCACAGGTATCGCTGGGGTACTGTGGCCTCTTTGCTTCGTCTTCTCTCAGGTAAGAAAAATCACTCTCTGGAGAACAGTGAGGCCAAGGCTGCCGACGGGGGCGCCACAGGTATCGCTGGGATACTGTGGCCTCTTTGCTTCGTCTTCTCTCAGGTAAGATATATCACTCTCTGGAGAACAGTGAGGCCAAGGCCGACGACGGGGGCGCCACTGGTATCGCTGGGGCACTGTGGCCTCTTTGCTTCGTCTTCTCTCAGGTAAGATATATCACTCTCTGGAGAACAGTGAGGCCAAGGCTGACGACGGGGGCGCCACAGGCATCGCTGGGGCACTGTGGCCTCTTTGCTTCGTCTTCTCTCAGGTAAGATATATCACTCTCTGGAGAACAGTGAGGCCAAGGCTGACGACGGGGGCGCCACAGGTATCGCTGGGGTACTGTGGCCTCTTTGCTTCGTCTTCTCTCAGGTAAGAAATATTACTCATCATTCAATATTGCTGCACCTAGATGAATTCAGAAACATGTATATGTTGCTGATGAATTGTTATCCTATCGTTTGTTGAACATGTTTTGTGTAACACAATTTATTTTTGAGGTATTGATCATAACCCATAACTAGGTAAAACTAATTTTCCTGATATGATCTTAAAATTAATGCGATCATTGCAATTGTTTGCTACACCAGTAATGTGTGTGTGTGTGTGTGTGTGTGTGTGTGTGTGTGTGTGTGTGTGTATATAGTGTCTACCTTTTACCTTTTAGGTACCATTTGCAATATCTAACTCAGTGATAGAACGCAATGTCCAGGAAGGGAAAGACGACGTGAAGGCTGATAAATTGAACATGTGCTTTTATCTCTTCTGGTACTACCTCGTATTCACTATCACCTGTATCGCCCTCTTTTGGATAGATCTTATACCAGGATTTGGTTACTCAAGTGGCATTCAGATGTTTGGTCGTGTGTAAGTCTATATACATATGTACATAAATATATATATATATATATATATATATATATATATATATATATATATATATATATATATATATATATATATATATATATATATATATATATATGTGTGTGTGTATATATATATATATATATATATATATATATATATATATATATATATATATATATATATATATATATATATATATATATATATATATATATATATATATATATATATATATATATATATATATATATATATATATATATATATATATTTATATACTCAGTATCACATTTATTTCTGGTAGAGAACAGCCATTAGACTGGTCAATAGCATGCCTATGTTTGAACCTCATGAACTCTCTGTGGTCGACCCATACATATTGCTATTTATTTCTGAAGGTATTTTGTCACCCTCTATACACCGCGGTACAATACTACTACTACTACTACTACTACTACTACTACTACTACTACTACTACTACTACTACTACTACTCTGCGTATCTAAGGAAAGTTTTCTTGCTATTTCAGAATGGAGTTTAATACTGTATGTTTCTTTGGCCAAGGGGGCTGTGGCCCCAAAGTGTGTATACCAGGGTATATCAACATTACGTCAAATATCATCGGTGGTCTCGCAGTAGCCAGCCTCATTCGGTACTCAGAGGGCGCCAACTATACTGTTATAATACTGGTATGTAAAGAGCGGCCTCTTTCACAAATTCCCGGTGGCCTGCCTCAATAGCCGAGTGATCGAAAGTATTGCCACCGTCTGCTCGCTGTCTCCTACGACTGCTTGTGTTCGAATCTGGCCAGAAGCGTGTGGAAATGAGAAATTCATCAATGGCTTGGAGTAAACGGCTGTATAAGTTCTATATTAATATGGCAGAACAAAGTGACGATAAATTAAAATTCCAAATGTTCTATCCCATGATTCAACATTTGGCATTGTGAAATATTCCCACTGTAAATGTGCAACACAACTCAACCGTTGAACAAATTTTAATGGAGTTTAGAATATTATGTATTGATATATTTCCGCCATTTTAACTAATTAGTTATTCATGATAACCAGTTATCAATGATGGAGAAACAAGAGTGCTGCGGAGGAAACAAACTTCGACGTAACACAAGTCACTGGCAGCTTTGATAATGGAAGCCCTTAAGCTTGCATGAATATTCCCTAAATATGTTTTATGCAAAATGAAGGTCGCTATGAAAACGTATAGTGAATAGCTTTTTTCCACATGATATGTGGACTGCATTTCCAGTAGTCCACTTACTATTTTGTCGTATGAAAACGTATAGTGAATAAATTATTTCCATTTCCTATAGTGCTCATA
>OZ012687.1:6704409-6826886 GCA_963942565.1 Maea johnstoni | reverse complement strand
TATATATATATATATATATATATATATATGTGTGTGTGTGTGTGTGTATGTGGTTTTGTGTGTTTATTTGTGTTATCCGTCACCTCACCTGCATCAAGGATTCTTGTTACGATTGTAGCATCAACATCAGGAATGTATCCCTCTAATATCTTGCTGCCATTCATCATGGGTACTCCAGCCACCATAACAGTGTCTTTAATGGCCAGTCTTTTGCCTGCTAGCTTACCAGATGCAGCTCCTTGGATATCTGTTTTCACGTACCTGAATAATATAAAAATAAAAACATGAAATGTTGACGTATTTGTGTTTACTACATAAAATTTATCTATTCATCAGATTTTTTATCCATATACAACAGTTTTTATTTGTATAAAGACATGCAACAGTATTTATTTGTAGAAAGACTTTTCATGAGACTCAACTTTCAATTTAATGACATTTTCATTCAGAAAACTAAAGTAAGAATACTAGAGTATGCAGGTAGGTAATTAAATAGGCCTCGAAGCATGTTACTCGTTCATGATGTTGTAAGTAGACATACTTTTTGGGAAGTAAAGTACCCACCAAGCGTTATAAGGGTTCTCCTGCTCATTGGGTTGGTAGCCTGGGGTTCTAGGGTATTTTACTGGTAACTGGGGTTCCACCAGCTCATACACCCGTTGGTAGCTTTCAAGTCCATGTTCAATGATACCTGTGATAAAAAGTTAGATAGAATGGCATATACGGATATATCAACATGTAAGGATGCGTAGGCGTAGCAACAAACATTTAATTGAGACACCCTAAGACGATTGTAGTTCGATTACAGTGACATTTCTCGGTCGTTAGTTGGCTAATGGTACCGTTTCATGAGGAAGGGACAAAATAAATAGATTAATTTCCTCTTAGGACAAGTCCCTTTCTATAGTGTGCACTAACTTGTGTAGTTCTATTTGTCGACACGTTTCCAATAATTGACAACTTAATGCAATGCAATAGGTCATACGGCATGCTAGTTGACAACATAACGGTTTGATGACGAAAGGACATCGACTTTGTTCATTAATTGGTTTTGATCGTCTATTCGAGCTAATCGTGCAGCGCCCAATCTTTCGTTGCAGGAAATAAGCTTATAAGCATTATTCAGACGTGATTTAAGAGTAATGATTGTCATGTATTACCTCGATATTCCTCCAAATCCTCCGTGTTTACATTGTATCCCAGCTTTTTACAGATCTCTGATATTTGGTTGAGAGTTGGCAATTGAACTGCAGGGGAACGATACATGACTGAAAGGAAGTTTAGGGAAAAAGGTAAACAAATAGCAGGATACAGAACAATCATTGAAACAAAAAGCATTACCAGTCGATAGGACCCAGGCAAATTGGATATTCTAAAATACCTAGGGTAACACATACCTTTCTATATTCTTATTTCTTATCTACATGCACAAAATTGAAGGTCTTTCCTGAGAGCCGAGAAGTGTAGCACGTTGCCGCTGATTGCTCACTGTCTCTCACCGGTAAAAGCACACATTGACGTGGGTTTACCTAATTTTAATTACTTGTTAAACTGGTTAGCTAGCCGTGAAACAATTAGTCTCTTTATTTTCCTGAAAAGTGAAAATGAACTTAATTCGAAATCCCAATATCTGCAGTAACGTACGTAACACGCACATGGTTATTCATTTGTTTATGTATTTGCATACTTTTATATTTTGACGATATGGACAATACATATATAATACAATACAATACCATTGAATTAACAAGCGATTTAAAAGCATACGTATTATTGGGAGCTAGCGATGTTAAATGCTTTATTCCCATGCAACCACCAGCAATCGACATCAACAGAAAAAGCAAGAGGAGTTCATTGTATAAATATGCAGAGTCATTCACAATTTGCAAGTTAAAATAAACCCTGCCAAATCTGTTCACAGTATTGGAAAATGCAATCTGCATAAACCGGATTCCAAACATTCATCTATATGCTTGGAAGATATGTATATATGTGTTGTTTTGCGATGGATGGTAAAGTCAATTTTCCTTCCACCTGTTTAACAGCGTAGCCATACGACAGCCTACTAAATACGTATGCGGCTAACCAAGATATAGAATGTGTGCAGGTTGTATATGTCTGAAACAATAAAAAGAGACTTCATATACTAGCATGCAGTTTGAATATTATAGTTAAGCATTATTAAAATGTAAACATTTATACGCATACGACATATCTAAAAGAATACCCACCTTTCTCTGATGATTTCTCCGTAGCTATAGTTATCAGCTGCGTGTAGTGGGAGGATCCAGACTTAGGTTGTGCGGATATAGGTCACGGTTACCGCAGACTGATTCTACCAGCCTAACGTGTGTTCTTACACATGACCTGTACTGACTGGGCACATAAAACACCTTAAAAAAATTGATACGTCTATCACAAAAAAAGACTAATCTACCCTTAGCTGACCTGCTATAAGTTCGTATTAAGGTGCTTCAGTAGGGGCTTATAGAGTGTAATCCGACTTCCCTTGAATACCACAGCCTGTACGTCGATTTTATCAGATGGTTTATAGGACACATTTATGCAGAGCACGTAGACACGCAACCTGCTTGAAAACAGTGACATTAAACCTCTGGATAATGCACAACAAATGCACCTATTGATCAAAATAAAGGGAAAATGCCAAAACCCACATCTTTTCATTTGGCGATCAAATTATGCAACAGTAATGTTTTTGAAGTCAAACATGGGTTTATGTGTGACCATACCTTAAAGCATATCACAAAATGCTCATCTTATTCGTCCACCTCTACACAGTTAATGCCTGAAGTGACTAAGTTGACTAATCTTCTTACTCGGAGGCCATTTGCAATTACTGACTTGTCCCTGGACGGCCTACATGACTCCAACCTCGAGTTAACAATTGTCTGCTAAGTTACGGTTGTGGCATGCCTGTGCACGGTATTGTGAAGTACATGATACGCCAATAAAAATTGAATTTCGAGTTGCTGTTTGTCTCATAATTGCAAAATATCACACTTGAGGGTGTATTCAGTGCTGCCATCTATACGGCCATCTATGTCTGCAGGACCTCCGTTTTATGCAACAGTAAACCAACTCGTGTATGAGCATTATACTCCAGGTTGTTCTTGTTAGTTACCTGTCTGCCTGAGATGCATGCACCTCAGACTGTTTCTGCTGAATCCCTATTCTCATATTCATTTCTTAACCACACCAATTTCTTTGCTTTAACATATGTTAATCAAAATTAATTGGCTGACCAAAATAAACTTAAGTACGGCTGTGCAAAAATCTGGTTCATTTCAATGAAAAGGAAAGGAAACTTCCTTTGATTAATTCAAAGTTCGAATCCAGATTTCGAAACTTCATTCGGAATTTTGCGTGAAAGTAGGGTGTCTGCAGCCAGAGCGGCTGCAGCCGCCTAGAGTCGATTTAAAAAGGACCAGTGGCGCCACGCTGTACTGAAGTACCTTAATTGCTTGTCGTTATGACCTTCACTGAGTTGTCACCCAAGTGTGCTTGTATAACCATCACGTGTGAGTCAGGGATCAATATCTACACTACTCTACAGGTGATATATGACTATGCGAATAGCCAACAGGTCGCATGCTGCGCAGGTTGGTACCCAAGCTTCTCTGTAATATAAATGATACGTCACACCCAGGCCAGATTTGAGATCCCTGGGATAGCCAGGTCGTCACCATTAGGCGCATATAGTAATTGGTCCCTTGCTTCATATCCATTCTTTTATTCATCTAAGATTATTGGCGTCCACTTTGGCCAGTGTGGCTTAGTAACGCCGCAGATAGTCGGCTAGGGTAATAACATTCTCGCGCGATAGTGTTATGAGACTGGCGAAGGCTATAGACGTGCCAGGGACTGCACCAATAGCCACATAGTTATTGTATTGCACCAATGCCAATGATCATTGGCGCCAATCTTGCGTGGGTTATTAAAAAAACTGCCATTGATTGGGGTTAGTTGGTGGTTTCCACGGGTAATCCAATTTCCTCCATTGTTAACAAGTGATTAGTCACATTGAAATTACAGTGACAGGAAGAGTGATGTTTTAGGTGACTTATGGGGTTAATTTGTGAATAAAGATTCATTTTGAGATTTTTAAATATGTTAAAGCCTATACCCATTTCCTCATAATCAGATGAAGTGAGACTGACTAAGCAAACTGAGCATAGTCTGAGACCAACTATCACAGAAGCTTCCACAGGTTTGTACACAGTTTTTTGCCCTTCTCTCTTTATCAAATTTTACCGAAACGAAGTCGCTTTATCAAATGATAACAGATTTTCATTGTAATGTGGCATATCTATATCCTAGAGGGAGGAGACTCACAGTTTTATTCAATTTTGACTTTGTCCTAAAGTTATGCAATCTAGAAGTTGAAAAATACACCTTTTTCTCATTTTCGACAAAAATACCGAAATAGATGGACATTAAAATTGAACAGAGCATAATTTGAAAAATGTGACACCCTTCCCTCTGTATCAATCTTGGGGGGGGGGGGGGGGGTGGTGGTATATATAAGATGCTTAATGGGTCCCTTATCAAAAGACATTTTCGGCAATATGTACTCTGTATAGGCAAACTAGTAAAATAAAAGCGAGGTAGAGGAAAAACCAAGTAAAACAATTAACCCCGTTAGTTACTTCAAAATTCAAACAAGGACGTGCCACTAGCAAAAGAATACATGAAATAGCATCTAGTGTAAAACTGGGCTTAGGCAAAAGAATACCTATATTAGCCATATTCGACACAACACTACCGATATAAGACACTCCCGTGCCATCAACGACAGAAGGATAGCATGTATGGTAGCGCTTAGGCAATACAAGCACTATATATTGGCAATATAGGACACTACCAATAACCATTACTGACGTATTCCAAATTGCAATTAAACAATTAAAAAGTCAAATCTCTAAAATTGGTCGCTCCTCGCCGACTTTAAATACAAGATTATCCGTTGACATGAAACTACGTCTAACTTTACTACCAATTAAGTTCAAAGGCAGCGGTGGATGAAAAATTGAATTCGCAGAAGGATCCAAAATAAGGAAGAGCTGGAGGTGGGATGACCAAAGATGAAAATTCCAAATATGAATAATTTCATTTATACAAATGTGTCATATGAATCAACGTGTCCTTGCGTCAAAGAGTGGCATCGGATGGTGTATTTCCTACGTTTACTGAATGCTTGTCTATGAGACTACACCACAAAGTTGTGATACTAGTATAAGCCGAACAGTTAAAGTGTCACATTAGACCATTCAAACTTCCACAAAGAAGCATCACAGTGATTTATCTTTTACTCTATCGATATGGGGAAAATACCATGCTTTATATAAAGCAGCTTCCGCTGGCTATTCAAACAGAGATCATTAACAACTTCCACTGTGATTTAAATCTAAACTTAAGATTCTTTTCATAATTTCAAGCATACGTTTAGCATATGTTCCGTACTTGGTGAACTAGAACAACTTAGCTAGTAAATACATACACAAGTTTATGTTATCAACTGATGATACACTTTTTGTACATAATGTTATTGGATGGATAAACAATGAACAATACACTTTTACAAATTAAAAAAATAGTTTTTGAATTACCAGTAAATTCAAAATCTTTGTCAAAAGTGTGAGAAAATCTGGACGTGCCGTATGTTTGATATTATTTTATCATATATATGTAATGACCAAATGATGGAAATAGTATTATAATGGGTATCTTGTGCCAATTCTGATAATAGAGCTAGACCTTGCACCCTTATCCCTACAACAGTTTAAAACGTGTTACTCTATATAGGTTGTGTTATCATTATATATGATATTAGTAGTTATTAGACAAATATTAGTTATAGTATATAACAGTATGATATTGTTATAGATTGATAGTTATTTGAGCACTGCTAGTCTCTTGTCACCTTGTCTCAGTGTTCTAATACTTTCTTTCTCAGCAATACATAAACACTATGCTACTTGAGAGGCAACGGAAGACAATGCGCTATATATTAATTACATAGTAGAAGCGGTTTTATGAGAATTTTATTTTTTGTCTCTCAAGCACTCATATGCATATGCAACCCTGAGGACGGTAGCCTCATCAAACATTCTTCCTGTTATCATCATTCCAACGGGGAGACCTCTTGACAGGCCTGCGTTGATGCTCACTGAAGGATGGCCAGTCACACAGAAAGGTGCTGTATTCCCTAGGAAGCTACTGGTGTAGGACAATAGTTCTGGAAAAGAGGAAGTGTAGTTAAGCTATGTTTCATCACTGGACAGACGTGAATTTTGTATGTGAACTTAATACACAGGGAATGAGTTTTTTAGGGAAAGGTCATGTAAAATGTAAAATGAATCACTGCTTTATGTCCATAAATTGTATTCTAGGAAAGTGCCAATTAAGTGTGTGGTATGATTCAATCAAATAAACATGAACATTATCAAAACATAACGGACAGAAAGTGGTATAGTGCAAACTATATGCAATTCATAAGGTATATCAGTAAATAGGTTTTCTAACGTATTAGGGTACTCCGCCTAAGTGTCAACATAATTTAACCATTGAGATATCAATGCAGAAGATATAGTAGAATGTACTCTAAGAAACTGCCGATTTAGTTGCTGGCCAAAAGACTAATAATGCTATCAAAACATAATGGTCAGAAAGTGAAAAACTATATGCAAATGGAGGTAAAAGTATACTAGTATACAAAAGTAATAAAACATACACACGAGTTCTAGAGAATGACGGTACACTGGAAAAAGTTCACGTGCTCATACGAGCCCGAAATATTCGCTGGGCCTGTACTAACCCAGGCCGGCGTCGGACCAGCAGACTTTGCACTCAGCTATAATGCATGATAGGCCGGAAGATTGAAATTTATGGATGTACGTTGGGGTTGAAAAAACGATCCAATTTTTTGGATTCGTACGAGCCCATAGATTCTGTGTAACAGTGCTCAGTGTCCGCCAGTGCTCAGTGACCCGGGGGTCACTGGCCCCTACGGGCCAGTCACCCCCGGGTCACTGAGCACTAGTTGTGAGTGTCCTTCCTAGTTGCTAGTGACACCCCTATATTTCTCTATCTAAATATACGTTTCTTCAAAGATAGTAATGGTTAACATACTATACACCAAATATATCTTTCTTGTTTGCAGGTTCGAATCCCATTCATGGCTTTTTCCATTATTGCTTGTTACTAATCTTATTCTAATAAAATTATGTATAGTTTAGAATAAGAGGATGTATGTATAGTTCGAAATTCAAATCGCCCCTCTTTTGCGCTTTTTATATCAAATGTATTTTTATTTCAGTTTTATGCATCAATATAAAATCAATATTTGGATTATGTCATGTTATTTGTTGGCTTGAGTAATCTACAGCATAATGGTGCATATTTCTGTCATAAGAGGATTTCCCATTATCAGCATTATAACTAACAATCAAATCCATCTAACGCTCAACATTGGTTGTTGTAATACTGAAACTGATCAACCCGGGGGGGGGGGGGGGGGGGGAGGGGGGGGGGGCACTGGGTATTTAGGGGGGGCGCATATGCTCGTTATCAAAATTAAAAAATACCCCTAAAGCACTGATTTCTGGCCAAAAAAGCACCCTTATTTTAATAAAACGATGATTTTTTTCACAAAATAAATACCCCTTCTTTTATCAAAACACTGACATTGGATGAACGGGCACACATATTTCAACTTAAGATTTTATAATCCTCTGCGTGTTTAGCGGTAGCAAGTGGCGGCAGCAAACTCGCAAGCCCAGTCACTTCGGGAGTCATTCGGCGTCAGAGCCGCGTATATTTCGTGGATTGTAAGGGGATTTTGACCCCCATACTTCGTACCTGGGTACAAAAAAGTACCCTTCTTTAACAAAATCGGGGACATGCGGATGTCTTAAAAAAAAGACCCCTTCTTCCACAAAATACATAACGCAGGTGCGGCCCCCATCTGTACCTGAGTGCCCCCCCCCCCCCCTTGGGCTGATCAACCGCGTAGAGTAAGCATATTTGTAAAAATCAACTGATCATTTATATATATATATATATATATATATATATATATACATATATATATATATATATATATATATATATATATATAGAGAGAGAGAGAGAGAGAGAGAGAGAGAGAGAGAGATATATAAATATATATATACATATATATATATATATATATATATATATATATATATATATATATATATATATATATGTGTGTGTGTGTATATATGTGTGCGTGTGCGTGTGAATGTATATTATCTTTATAACATAACATTGAATCTGCAAATATGTCCACTATGATGAAGTTATCATCAAACTGAATAGGTATACTTCCATCCTAGTTACCATCTAGGAGACGTTCTCGTTATTAACTCTACAATATACAATCCTATTCCATCTAACACTGAATATAGGCTATTGCAATACTAAAACTAATCAACTGTGTAGAATAAGCATATATGTAAAGTATAAACTGATTATTTATTGTATTAGATATTAGATTTTTTCATTTTTCAATATATAATTGAATGGGTAGATATGTCCTCTGCCATGTGCTGGCTGGAGTGAACTGTAAAATGACTAAGCATATACCCAACCCAGGTCCCATATGAGTGGGTTTCCAAATACCAACCTTAACATTAATAATCCAAACCATCTAGTCTTAGACAGTTGTCATATCAATACAAAGACTATCCAATCGGGTAGATCATGCATCTATAAAATGTAAGCAATAGTTATTTTTGGAATAACTCAATAGAAATGTCATATTTCAATATCATAAAGTTACATATGAAAATGAGTTCACTGCTGTGATGGAGTAATTGTCTAAATGACTAGGTATATATCCATCCCAGCTACCATCTGGAAGAGGTTCCAATAATAAATCATATAATTTACAATCCAAACCATCTAACACTCAACATTACGTATTATTATACTAAAACTAAACAACTGCTTAGAGGAGGCATATTTGTAAAATATGTACTGATTATTTTTTGTATATATATTTTATTTTCTCATATTTCAATATTATTGAAATGTTTGAATTGAATGTGGAGGTATGTCCACTGGCTGCAGTGAAGGGTAAAATGAGTGAGCATGTAGCAACCTTAGAATTTACAATCCAAACCATCCAGCCATAGAAAGTGGTCATGGCAATACAAAAACTACCCAATCAGGTAGAATATGAATCTATAGGAAATAGGCAATAATTCTTTTTTGAATATACAAATGAAAATATAATATTGCAATATCATAAATTTATATGTTTCTCATTATCAACTTATTTACAAGCCAAACCATCCATGCCTGAGAATTTGCTATGGAATTACAAAAATGAACCATTTGTGTAGTGTATATTTTTAATAGTATCCAATACTAATTTGTTTGATAAAATCTGTGAATCATTGATATTTATCATATTATATTTCAATATATTTTCATTATGTCTTTCTATTGAATTAGGCATATACACTTTACAATCCAAAACAGAAAACCATATACTCTCCTAAAAGTCCTTGGTTATGATCTAAAATAGTTTTAAGGTGTGACCTACAAAAAATATTCAAGCCTGGAGATTTAAGGGATCGTTATGATAAAGCAGAATCTTTCATTACAATTTAAATATATATATATATATATATATATATATATATATATATATATATATATATATATATATATATATATATATATATATATATATATATATATATATATATATAAACACATATATATATATATATATATATATATATATATATATATATATATATATATATATATACATATATATATATATATAAATATATATATATAAATATATATATATATATATATATATATATATATATATATATATATATATATACATATATATATAAATAAATATACACACACAAATAAATATATATGTATATATATATATATATATATATACATGTATTATATTTATATATATATATATATACATATATATATATATATATATATATATATATATATATATATATATATATATATATATATATATATATATATGTTTGTTTAATATGTAAACGAAAGCAATAGGTGGGTCATCCAAAAGGGACAGTAACAGCCAGAAGACCCGGGGGTCATTACACTACTGGGTGGACTCTGATAACTAGCTGCCAGTGTCCTGAAAAGGACACTCACCACTAGTTATGGTTGACCCGGGTCCCTGACAGCTAGTTGCTGATGACCCGGGTCACTCAGCTCCAGCTTCCAGTGACCCGCGAGTCACCAGAGAGGGGGTTCACTGAGCACTATCACACCGGCTTGATGAATGGTCTAGCAGGGCGCAAAGTCAGGGTAATATCAGGCCCGGGATGCTGAGCTTGTACGAGCCTGGGCTGGGCTCAGCCAAGCCTGTATTTTTTCTCTGCATATTGTGAATTGTCGAGAGCATTTTACCATTCACTTAACATACTCTTTATTGCACTTGATATTTTATTGAACCTCTAATCAAAATTTGAACAACCAAGTACGACTATACGATTTACCTTTGATCTTGATATCCTGAGGCGGAATCTTGGTGGCCGTGTGCGGAACGGTCGGCATTATGAGGACGTCATAGTTACTCAGGGCTTTGTCATATGCCGCTGTAAGGACGGGGACCAGGTTTTGAGCCTTGCCATAGAAGTAGTTCCCGTAGTTCTCTTGTAAATATGCACCAAAAATAGCAAAGGCCTTTACATTGGACGGGATATCATCGGGCCTTGCTTTGCACCCTTTATGAAGTGCTGTTATGAGACTTGTACTGTAGTGACCAAGATGATTGTATCCATAACCTGTTTGTAGAAAAAGGTTTATGTTTACTGATGTAGGAACTGATAATAATTCAAAATAACTTTCAGATGGCATATGGAGATTAATGCGAATACAGGGATTTTTTTCGATGTTTACATAAGTTAGAGCCTACATCCATCCTACACATTCTGAATAGAAGCTTCATTTGAAATCACTTTGTGTGTTTCTCTTTTCGTTTACTTCTATCCCTAACACCTTACTGGGAGAGCACATTTGTGTTGTTCAATGTATATTTCTCGTCAGAAGTGCACTTTGTAGACTAAATGTTCAGAATAGAGCAGAAAAAAGAGCAGTAAAATTATCAATCCTATGAGCTACATTAAATTGTTAATGAACACAAGCCATTTTACATGAAATATAAACAAGGCTATAACTCGCAGCTCCCTTCTCAGTCTCGTTGAGTCTCATATGTTCTTAAATATCGTAAACATAAATGATACCTAACTCCTTCACCTCCGTTATGTACACATGGCGTAACAATTTTGAATGGACAACAGTTCATTGATTAGCGTAGAAAATGGAACTGTTTGATTCAACAAAAATTAAAATCCAACAGGGCAAACAAAATTTCACGATAGTTTGCTTTGTTATCGAAATATTTCCATATGCATCAGGTGTTGTGTACACTTTTATGGTGGAAATCATAGTCAATAAATATACATACACACTGAACTCAGGTACAGAGGGGGGCCGCACCCGCCTTACATATTTCGCGGAAGAAGGGGTCTTTTTTAAGACCTCCGCATGTCTGCGATTTGTAGAAGAAGGGTTTTTGTACCCAGGTACGAAGTATGGGGGGGGGGGGGGGGGTGAAAATCCCCTTACAATGCACGAAATATAAGCGGCTCTGACGCCGAGTGACTCCCGAAGTGACTGGGCTTCTGGGTTTGCTGCCGCTAAACAGGCAGAGGATTAAAAAATCTAAAGTTAAAATACGTGTTCCCGCTCATCCAATGTCAGTGTTTTGATAAAAGAAGGGGTGTTTATTTACTGGAAAAAGTCAGCGTTTTTATTAAAGTAAGGGTGCTTTTTTGGCCAGAAATCAGTGCTTTAGGGGTATTTTTAAATTTAGATAACGAGCGTATGCGCCCCCCTAAATACCAAAGTGCCCCCCCCCCCCCCCCCGGGACAACCACCAGCTTTTACCAAGTAACTGGCAAATTTCGCACATACCCCAGCTGCTATTTTGACCCGGGCAGTGGGGAGAAATTGGTAAAAGTTAATTGCAATGCCTAAGACCACTCAGATATCAGGGCAGGCCTCCAAGGTAGTCACATATTTTTTGGAAAGAAAGCATAAAATTCAGACATCAGAAATTAAAATTCATAAATTGAACGCACCATTTCCTCGCAACATCTGTTGATATAAACCCTCTAAGTCGATGATCATCCAAATAGGCATTGCTGAAATAGCAAACTGGGACAATTAGCACAATTTGATGAAAGGAGACAACAGTTAAATGCAATTAATGCATCAGTCTGATTGATGGGTCTTCTAAAACCAAACAAATCATTCAGATTTCAGAGAATAAATACTTACGCAAACTGTCACTTAAAGTACAGCCAAAGCAGAGATTTTTGCAATTTCAAACTTGGCACATAAACATCTTTCAATAGGTTGTTATCAGATTTAACATGTTAAACATCTCTCAACAAGAATATGTCTGGAGCTTGATGGGTGTTAATCACAGAATGGGTATAGGAATGGAAGAATTAATCTGTCCAAATTCATAATAATTCATTGTATCTTACAAAATGCAGTAAATGTGGTCATTGTTGGATTTATATATATATATATATATATATATATATATATATATATATATATAGATATATATATATATATATATATATATATATATATATATATATATATATATATATATATATATATATATACAGGTATATATATACAGGTATATACCCAAGACCATTATAGGAAAATAGACACTAAATGCACGAACATGCTCAACATAGAGGAGATAGATAATTCTTGTTACGTACCTCACACATACTCATGTGAGAATTGCTCAGTTCTACATAAATTACATAGGAACAGGAGCCGGCCACCTGGCCTGGAAGACCCATTGTCTCCAGTAATGGCTCTCCCACGGAACGAATATCTCTATATGTGGATTATTTTCTTCAACATCTTACATCCAAGACACTACCTATTTCCTCAGAACACCCCAAGACATTGGGACACTTCCTGAGAACACATATTTAGTGGCTCTGGATGTATACAGTTTATATACAAATATAGCCAACACAGAAGGTAGAGAAGCCTGCAGGACCCTTTTAGAAAGGGAAAGACCAGCAGCTCATCATCCCAAAAATGATAGTCCAATTGAGCTATTCACTCAACTACTCACCCTGAACAATGATGACTTTAATGAACACCACTATCTACAAGTAGGTGGAACAGCCATGGGCACACAAGTAGCGCCATTCTATGTCAACACCTTCATGATATGAGGACACCTATATATACACATATCATACACTCCCTGAACTATGGAAGAGATATATGGATGATATTTTTGTCATCTGGACCCATAGTCACACATAACCTGTTTGTTCATCATCTAAACAAATGCATGCCCTTGATTAAGTTCGAAACAGACGCATCACAAGAAAAAGTAAACTTTCTTGGTGTCATTGTTATATTAGGTGCAGAAGGCAGCATTATAACTTCTACACCAAACCCACAGACAGCCATAACTACCTTGACTACAGATCTGCACATCCAAAGCATTGCAAGTCTAACATTCCCTACAATCAGTTCTTACGACTGAAAAGGATATGCAGCAAACCTGACACTTTCACACAGAGTTGCGGGAAGATGTTAAAACAATTCATTTGGGCACACTACCCACCACAAGTGATAAAACAGGCCTTCAATAGAGTCCATACACTAATGAGGGGAACACTTTTAACACCACAGACCTTCCAAGAAACCAATACTCAAGACTCCAAAAAGAGCTTCCTGACAACCACCTTCCATCCATTCTTCTGAGAATGTGATCATATAGTGACCAGAAATTGAAACCTTCTGGATCGTTTCAGCATTACTAGACCCCTAATGAATTTGGAAGTCATCAAGAGCAACAGGAGGGCAAAAAAAACCAAGACTTACTAGTCCAATCTAGGCTCCCAAGAGTATCCAACCCACCCAACAACAGGTGCCCAACACCCCAAGAACACTATCCGTCTCAGTGACCATTGGTAGCAACAGACCTTCTATACAATACTGCACTCACAGACACTGCAGATATTGCAACACAATAACCAGCCGCATAACTGGCAAACAATACAACACACGATTCAATGTCACATGCTGTTTAAACAATGTCATCTACTAACTATCCTGCTTAACTTGTGTGAAACAGTATGTAGGACAAATCATAAGACATATAGTAGACAGACATTCTGTAGCATAAACATCAACACCACCAACCATATTGTTGATAGATTCTTCAATTCTCAGAACCACAGTGGGATAGCATCACTAGAAGTATACATACTAAACTTCATCAACCCGAACCCAAACAATCCACTGAGCAGGCAAACACATATTCAGTCTGAACTCAAATGGATCCACAGATTACGCTCATTTGTCCCTTTATCTGATGGATAACACTACATATATCTAGGACTTAGTCTTAGGGGAATCACACCCAATCTGTTTATAAATTAAATGTATTTATTCCAAATCTAACAATGACCACATTTACTGCATTTTGTATGATACAATGAATTATTAGAGAGAGAGAGAGAGAGAGAGAGAGAGAGAGAGAGAGAGAGAGAGCAAAACTTATTTTCTTTCAAATTTATGATATCAATAATGCTGTAAATTAAATAAAAGGGTGATTAGCTAACCATCGTTGTGCATGGGTATGGACAACTCCTCAACTAGAGCACCAGCTTCTGTCAACTGGGAGGCAGCAGTTCGGACCAAACCGTCTACATCGGGGTCTTTTCCAACGAATCCTTCTTTTACAATACCAATCTTCATACCGTCCAGGTTCTTCTTCAGCTTTTAAGATAAAAATGACGACGCCCTTTACTTTCTGCATGCACATGCCAACGACTTCTAATGGTTGTAATAATGGTAGATACTATGAAGTGACGTTCTGAAGTGGCGTTTACTTACTAAATAGGAAAAACATTGTTTTGTGAATTACAAGACGTCTCAATATTCAATACGTCATATGATAACAGTGCAATCACATGAAGTATTTGACAGTGGTCAACATTACAATCTACTTGCAGTGGATCCTTCTATTCTAATATAAGCACACAAAGAGGAAAGAATAGCCTATGGCCTGGTGTTTAGCAGAAACGGATATATAAGCCAAACAATTCGCGTAATTTTGTTTTAAATTTATGAGTTGGTTAGAGATGGAAAGAATTTACAAAGTGACCTTTAATGATTGATCTTATAATTTACTATTACTGCCTAATTTCCATGAATAATGCAATATGAATATGTTATAGTCTAAGAACAAACTCTAGCGCAGTGGTATTTAGACACCAGCCTTTCCTCATAATAGCCCCATGAGAGAGAGAGAGAGAGAGAGAGAGAGATAGAGAGAGAGAGAGAGAGAGCATACATATTGAGTGTACTCCTTGACTTTCAAGTTGACAGGCTGCCGAGGATCCAGCCCATCAATACCAGCAATCACCTGGCAATAGAAAAGAATAAAAGTGAATAGTAAATTATCAAGGAATTCAATGCCTGCAAATAAAAGAAATCATTATCCTTCAAAGAAAGTTGTGTTTATTTTTGCAACTGCCTTTAAAGAAAAATCAATGTTATTTCATCTTAAGGTTAGTGTTTTGATTAATTTGTGAGTTAGTGCCATTATGAGAATACCACAACCTCATAATCCGGCCAAATATTACTGTCAGAGCCATCTTAAATACGGGATAAAATACCAAATACATGTAAAACAGAACCCAAAGGTTGAATTCAAGCACACAAGTAGTGAAGGTCCTTTTTCTTATATGGTTTAGAATCAATTACATGGTCGCTTCAAACACACATTTGTTGGTATCAAATTCTAAAAGATTTGCTATCTAAGGATTGTTATGAAGAGATAGTGTATATCATGAATTTAAATGTTGAAGAAGTTTAGAAGAAGGATGCATCTGTTCTCATTTTTAACTTAAGGCTTACCTCTAGCAGTAATGCACATTCATAGACTGTGTTTGCCATGGGACCTACGTGGTCTAAGGTGTGTTCAAGGGGAATGATCCCAGTATAAGGGACGAGGCCTCGTGTTGGTTTCAGTCATACAACTCCTGTCCAAGCGGCTGGGACACGAATAGATCCGCCCTGGTCACCTCCTACTGTCATATCTACCTCACCGAGCTTCAGCTGAAGAAGAAAAACTAAGACGTACTTTTTTTTCGTTTCTTTATCGACCTGTTGATAAATGATTATGCAATATGGAAAACTTTATATAATTATATATATATTAGAATTATATATATATATATATATATATATATATATATATATATATATATATATATATATATATATATATATATATATATATATATATATATATATCATTCCCCTTGAACACACCTTAGACCACGTAGGTTGTCATAGGGATAAAGTCCGTTGTAACCAATGTCAGGTGTTTGTAATGCTATAAATCAAAAGCCGGATGGACATACTATCTAATATTTGTTCACACCTCTTACCCACAATCAGGGTGTGCCACCAGAGGTAATCAGGTATTAGGAGTGTTTAGTATTCATGTGTCATGTTCGTAGAATTGCAATTGACCTGCTTGTACTATGTAGGTATATATATCCATGTGAGAACATTGGAAGGGATCCTTTAGCTGGGAGCTGCCTGGCTGATTGGAAGCAACCCCAAGCTGTGGATTGCCCACCTTGGAATTAGATGGAATAAATAGTTTGAATACAACTACCAGTCTTCAAGTTGAATTTTCCACTATAACAGCTGGTGCAGAATCCGGGGTACTCACTTTTTAGCTGAGTACACTTTCCCAGTACCTCAACAAGCCAAGCAAGAAGGAGAATTCCCCCTAGTTTTCAAGACACACCAAGATACAGAAATGCTGATACCAGAGACTCTGAAAACTATCCTGCAGTCCTTGGGCCTCCAAGAAATGCAGCCCATCACCTGGCAACTACAGGAGAATGGGAAACACATCATCATCACCCTCAATATCACCAAGTCTACAGCCAAACCAGTGGCACCTGTCAATAGTGCAACCTTGTTGGATCACCCTCACTACAGTACCCAATGCAAGAAGAAATACAAGTCACCATCGACTTGGAAAAGGGACCAACGAAGGTATGAGACATTTTTACTCAGGAAAAGCACAAAAGTGACATCCAAAGTTTCTGCCCCTAAGAAACCTATCACAGAACAATCGTCAGTTAAAAGAGTGGAAATGTGCAATGCACACACCATCACTGACCCTGTTGGGACAAAGACACAGCTGACACAGACAGACAACGGTGAGGGAAACAATGTGGAAGACAAACTGAATAAGACTTTACAAGAAAATTCTCTCATAAAAAGTGAATTAGACTCTGAGAAAGACTTCAACAAAGAAATGAGGCAAATGAATTTAGCACTCAAGCATGAGTTACATTTGTTGGAAAAAGAAAAAATGGTGAAAAATGAAAAACTGCAGAGAGATCTTGCCAGCCTTCTATGTGAACGTGACAATTTAAGGGCAGATGTAGACAGGCTCCGTTTTGAGAGAAATGAATCATTAGATAGGGAAACAGTACTAAATAACAAGATTCAAAAGTTATACAATGGACATGCTGGTAAGAAAGAAAATCATCAAGGAAAACAATACTTTCAAAGAATTAAGACTCATGGACACTATAGAAGATGATGTAGGTGGTGTAATGAGTTAGGTTATGTAGAAATATGTATACTTGCACTTTTTGTTTGAGTTTGGGGACCAAACTTCCCTAAGGAGGAGATACTGTCATAGGGATAAAGTCCGTTGTAACCAATGTCAGTTGTTTGTAATGCTATAAATCCAAAGCCGGATGGACATACTATCTAATATATGTTCACACCTCTTACCCACAATCAGGGTGTGCCATCGGAAGCAATCAGTTATTAGAAGTGTCTAGTATTCATGTGTCATGTTCGTATAATTGCAATTGACCTGTTTGTACTATGTAGGTATATATATCTATGTTAGATCATTGTAAGGGATCCTTTAGCTGGGAGCTGCCTGGCTGATTGGAAGCAATCCCAAGCCGTGGATTGCCCACCTTGGAATTAGATGGAATAAATAGTTGAATACAACTACCAGTCTTCAAGTTGAATTTTCCACTATAACAAGGTCCCATATATATATATATATATATATATATATATATATATATATATATATATATATTATATATATATATATATATATATATATATATATATATATATGTTTTAAGCAAACTTTCGCAATGGTTGTCAGAACAGTTTAAGAACAAGGTATCCAGGGGAGGGGCTGCCCTGTTAGCCTAGCGGTCTAAGACGCTTGTTACATCACAAAATGTAATAACTTACATCAAATGAAATGGCAACTGTCAAAGTAATAAATTATTACACCAAATGTAAAAACAACCAAAATGTAATAACTAACCACAGATGTAATGAATGATCTACACCAAATGTAATATCATCCGTCAATGATAGTAATAAAAGTCTCACCCACTATGAATAAACATATTACAGACAGGTTAAAACAAATGTATGTTCAATATACTAACCACTCTAAAAAGAGTTATGAGGGACATTAAAGCAAACTATTAGTACACATCACACAGAGATGATAATTGTAAATGTAATGAACAATTTACATTAAATCTAGTACATTTATTATTACATTTACGGTTGATATTACATTTGGTTTAATTTTGGTATTACATTTTACAGTTGGTGTTACATTTGATGTATTTTTTTTATTACATTTGTGGTTGTCATTACATTTGGTGTATTTTTTCAAATTACATTTACGGTGGTTGTTTGATGTCATCTATTACATTTGGTGTTGTAACAAACGTTCGCATTTGGCTCGTGGCATGCGCGAAAGTTAGTCGAGACGTAAGGGTAACCGGAAGTTATACCCGAGTTAACGGATCTCCACCCCAATTTATCTATACCCAAACCCATCCCTGTCCTAGCAGCCAAAAACATTCTGGTGCTAAATTCTTAAAGCAAATTTGTAAAATAGCTGAAGCAGAAATGCTCATCAGAATTTTGCCTACAATTCCCTTTCAAATATTTTGAGAAGTCATGCATGATTCCTGAATTATTTTCATGATTATCATAGATTCAGACAACAATTTCAGGAGGATCCAGGCATGCCTGGATTAACATGGTAGAAACGGTGACTATTCATGAAATTCTAAATTTCCGTCCATAGCGAACGTGGACAGCAAAGTTCTCTGTATTTTGGTTTAATATTTGTCCCTAACTTACCAAAGCGGCGCTTCCTGAGGAAGATCCACCAGCTCCACGTGTAGTATCGCTGGGATTCAACACTGGCCCAGCTGAGGAGGTACACCCGTGACCACTGATACCCATGTCTTCACAGTTCGCCTTTCCTAGAATACGCCCACCTATTAAAAGCAAATATAACAACTGAGTAAACCCGCTAGCTTCTGTACATACATTATCACATTGCAAACCAGTTCAAAACACTTTGGGATGTTGTCATATTTAGGTATAAACATATTCCTCTTATATATATATATATATATATATATATATATATATATATATATATATATATATATATATATATATATATATATATATATATATATATATATATAGGCAAGGCATGAAATTATTCAGAAGTAGCATGTAATACAATTTCCCAGGTTGGAGTACGGTACTCTGGTTATTTCCTTTTATTTTTCATTCCCTTCTGACTAAAACATTCGTTTTGGTAGATGTTTTTTTGTTGTTTTTAAGCCCATAATTAAGGACATGTTTTCTCCATAGAGCGTTCCTTGAGTTTCTTCTCGACACCTAAGAGAAACTGTGAGAGAAAATAGGAGATACTTTTATACGTAATACTAGTATTATACGTAAATGTATTTCCTAAAACGTTCCAAACTTACCGGCGTCAAGAATCCTTGTGACGATTGTAGCATCAATGTCAGGAATGTATCCTTCTAAAACTTTACTTCCATTCATCATGGGAACTCCAGCCACCATAACAGCGTCTTTAATAGCCAGTCTTTTGCCTGATAGTTTACCAGATGCAGCTCCTTGGATATCAGTTTTCGCGTACCTTATGAAAAATAGTGTATAGAGAAGCATCTGTCACGTTGCGTTTAGATTAGGAATGTAATTCTTTAAGTCTTTCTGACATTCTTTCTTTTGCTTCCAAAGAAACCAAGCTAAAAGCATCACAGTAGTCAAAAAGAGTACTGCGCATGTATAATACTTTCTATAAAAAACCGAGATGGTTTTTTTTATAATTTATTGATCCACAAATAACACAGTGTACAGAGTAAATGCCAGGTTTAGAGTAATCTCTGGTTGATATACATGGTATAAAAGAAGTATAGAGAGTCATATTCATTTTTGTGGTACTATACTTTAACTCATCTTCTGATAGGGATTTGGGATGTTCATCTGTTGCACCATGCGTTTCCAATAGGCCTTAACACACATTTACCTGCTTCCACCAATATAAGACCTTGAAAGGTGATGGAACCCCACACTCTTTTAGCATCTGTTCTCTAGGCTGCCTAAACCACACATTGGACAAGGGTACTCAGCCAACCATTTCATGGCATGTGATTGGTGGAAGGCAACCATCTGAAGCATGAGCTACTCAGACTATATATACCCGTAGAAGCTATGTTGTACGTGATATCACTCGGGATTGCTTGGCCGCAATTTATAACAGCTCGGGTATACACCTCAGCTTCCTTTGGGTCTATCTATTATGTTCGTAGAGATTTCAGAACAACTGATATAAGCATATTTGCACCCTTGCGCTAAATTTGATGGAAAAGCTAGCTGTCCTGAAGTGCTCGAAACCGAGCCCTTCCCCATACGAATCTTATGTTAAAAGAATAGAATTTACCATGCATTGTATGGGTTCTCCTCCGCTTTGGGACGGTAACCAGGGGTGCGAGGGTACTTCACGGGCAGATGGGGTTCTGTCATTTGATATACCAGTTGATAACTTTCGAGTCCATGCGTGATGATGCCTGCAATAGCGTGCTGTAGAGAGACATACATAACATATCACATATGAACACATCACAATTCTTTTCATGAGTGACTACTCAAAAGATAACACTCTAAACTTTCTCCGATTTACAGCATTTGCTACATTGTTTCTACATCTGAAAGACTATTTAGTCCATACCTTATAACCACATGGTGTAGATTCAAAAGATAAATGTATGAATATGACAATCCATATGCACTTTTTAACTATCTAGGCACAGGACTTAGAAATCAATCACACTGTATGATTGGATATATTTGATAGGAAGACATCTTTACAACTAATTACCCTCTATATTAACAACACATTTTTAGGAGAAGTCAGTGGTTCCCCGCTGATTCTCCTCCAGTCATTTTAGTTTTGGCCTCAAAATGAGATAAAGAACCAGCTCTTAACATTTCCCAACAAAAGTATGACATAAGAACAGATATCAAAAATTGAATGGATAGATAAAAATAGTAAACGTCTACCTAACTTCAAATGTGTTTTTATATCGTGGCATACGCAAAGTAAATACTTTTCGAAAATGTGACCTTATCACGGTCGACGAATGACAAAAGCGGAACTGTGGTCAATTATTATTCATGAGCGGCTATAAAGATAAAGTTCTAGTTGAACAGTTTTATTCAATCAAATAACTTTCAAAAGTTAAAATTTGGTCAACTACTCAAAGCACATTTATACTATATCACAATCTACTTATAAATAGCATCATTGGTATATTGAGGCAAGCACAGTCTCTGACCGTTGCGCTTCCCTCACCTCCTCCCCGATGTTAATCAGGTCGGAAGTGCGAGGAGAATGAATGCTATTGGTTAGTGAGGGTATATCGTTGGTTCGCTCCGGCACCCACTACTAACCCCTGGTCACTTCGTACATGAACTGCCCAGATGAAAGTGTGGTCTAAGGCGTTGCCACCGACTGCTAGCTGTCTCTCACCACTGCTTGGGTTCAAACTCGGGTGGGGCATGAGAGAATGATGCCAGTGACGTGGGGTTAACCAGTGGATATTTTCTTTTATTAAAAGAATTTCCAAACGAAAAATAAGGATCTCTCGGTTTCCTCCACCATTTACAATTGCCTAGACATGCCCTAGCCGCAATTTGGAAGAAAAACTGACAAAAAATGAAAATTCCAAATTCTGGTCTCAATGTGTTCCCGAGCGGCAGCTCAGGCAGAGTCTTTGAACTGCAAGATCACAGTTTGTATAGAATGCGATACCTTTACTACCCTACCCTCGAGAATATTCGTAGCATTAAGAAATTACGAACATATATGTAAATTTTACTGAATGACCAAAGTTCGTGGAGAATAACTAGGACGAGTGCAAATGACAAATGCTACAGCCGGTTTAATATCTTATTTATTAATTTCATATCTGTTAGCCAAGCATTCTGAACTATTGATACATAGGTTAGTTAGCCCTTAGTGTGTGGTCGCAGAGATATCTGTGTGCTCTGATTTCTTTTTCATTAAAAGAATTGCCAAACGAAAAATAAGGGTTGAGATGATGAACTAGAATTAATCATGAGTGATATCGCAATCGGATATTTAGGTGCTCTGATCTTTTTTGCCAATCTGAAAACTATCATGGTTACTCTCCGCAGGGGGAGGGCGGGGGGTACTTTATAGTTAAGTATAAACTAATAAATCAGTAGTTGTTGTTTTGTTTTTATTTTTCAATACCACCATTTGAAATTAGCCCAAAGTATGCCTTTATTAGACAGATATGCCATGTACCTGGATGGTAGTCTTTTCGTGACTATTGTGAAAGCTTTAAAATGTCCAGAGCAGAAAAAAGTAACCTCTGGGGAAGGGAATGGATTCAGATATCTTCGTTGATTGTTAACCCACATTTACCAATGATTAAAGATACTAGTTGGTCGTTGGTTGGTACTTAGTAGTTGGTTTCGCATTCTTTTTCTAATGTTATCCTGCCACTGAAGAATCAGTGATATTAATATTTCATATTTTCCATGCAATATAACTCCCCGCAGGACTTGTTGATAGAGAAAAAGGTTTTCCGTAAAGTATCACTCAACTAGAAACTTTACCCTTAAAGCAGCGCATTGAAACAAGAAGAGTGTATCTTACCTCGATATTCTTCCAAATCCTCCGGATTAACATGGTATCCTAGCTTCTTGGTGATCTCAGCAATCTTGCTCAGTGTAGGCACCTGTACAGCAGGCGACTTATAGAGAGCTGGAGAAAAGGATGAGTTGATGAATCTTTGCAATAGTGTGGGCATAAACGAATGTGAGTCGAGGAAGAGTAGCGCCCTACATCGTAATGTGATAGCGACAGTTCAGTGCTTTATCAAGTTTATTTTCATTATGCCCCTACAATGCTTATGTGCACTGATAGAACCTCTGTGCTTTGTCTGTGGACACCTGTTACAAAATCACACACACATATTGATTCGAGTTTTCAATTGGTAAATATTCTTCCGGGTAAGTTCCTGAAACTAGGGATTCTATTGATAATGAACATCTCTTTGGCACTACTATCTCTTCTCAGGTGTAGAAGCCACTTGAGGGTATTGTTATATATATATATATATATATATATATATATATATATATATATATATATATATATATATATATATATATATATATATGTTGCAGCCCAACTTCCGATCCAGCCCATCTTAAGATGGGCCTAGCCCAACTTCCGATCGGAAGTTGGGCTGGATTTTGCTGGCCCATCTTAAGATGGGCTACCCAACTTCCGATGACCCAGATAATACAGCAGCCCAGCCCAACTTCCGATGGCAATGATTTTTTATAAAGTGTTCATCTAGAAGTTTATAGCCTTATTAGAATATTTGTTTATTGGATAAGATGTGAATTTCATGACACAAATTACTTGCATCTTTTTGCTAAATCTTTACTTAAACACTACTGAAATTTGAATATAAGTTGATTACAGATTCTCTCCTTTTGTAAAAAAGACTAGAAAAACAAAACAAAGAAATAATTTTTCAAACACAACAGATTAATTTACACTGGTAATGTTTCTTATGGTGCTGGATTCCAGCACCTGTTAATTGCAATCCTTGATTGATTACATTCTTTTCTGGCTTCTAGAATGAGTTGAAAAAGTTGTATATGCCCTACAATTCTTTTACCTGTCTAACAAAATATAAGTATCTATTACATTATTTATAATAGATGTCTGTAAAAGTATAAACATTTCATAATAATTAGCCAATTAAGGTATATTACTTTTCTTTATCTACATTCAGGATGAAGGGCTTCTTTCTGACACATCTTAATAAAGGTCTCAATTTTAAAGTTCAACTCATTGCTCTTCAATATTTAAAAAAAAAGGTTTAAAAAATAATTCAACCTAAAACATACATATTTCTCTCTTCCCTCTTTTACTGTTGACTACCAAAAAAGATAACTTTCTCAACTGCTTCTACCAAAGTATAAAGTTGGCCAATCCAAGATCATAATGTTTTTGTAAAAGTTTTTTGTCTATTTCTACTGTCCTGCCAGTCACATGAACCCCCTCAATTAATGCATTTACACTTATTTTGGCACACACATGATTATATAATTATGTCAAGAATTTGCAAGGGGTTAAAGCTTACCTAAATATACAGTCAAACCTCGTTTAAGCGACCGCTCAAGGGAAATGTCAAAAGTGGTCTTTAAAAGAGGTGGTCTCTTAAGAAGGGGTTGAGGGTCTGAGCGAAGCTATGAAAAAATAAAGAATTTCCAATAATGACCTGGAATTATTGAGATTGTTATGTTTAGATGCGTTTGTTAAAATTTCCTCATCAATATTTTAAGAATAAACAATTCGGAAAAATAAAAATTGAACTATATCATTAATTGAGGACCCTCAGAAATGATATACTTTCAAATTTTCACCGATTGTTTCATCATTTTATTGTGCCCTTTCCAATATACAAGGCGTCTAGGCATTCAAGTGGCCGTTGAATTAAGGACCATTTACTCTTAGGGATACGATTTCATGGTCGTTAGTCGCGTCAAGCAAGTGGTCGCTTAAGCAAGGTAAAATATACAGGGAATAGCCTTGGGGGGATTTGAAACGGTCGTTCAAGGCAAGTGGTCGCTTAAGAGAAGTGGTCGTCGAGGCAAGTTTGACTGTACTAATAAAAAGCTTAAAAGACAAGAAAAAAAATCACTTTTCCCTTTTTGAGTCATTAGAAAAATACCATTGCTATTCCTTCATTCAAATTGTAAATGATTCATCATCTAGCTTATGTAATGTAAGAGCACACAACCCATAAATAACAAAGAAAAGGTAGTATTGTGCAAGTTATCTAATTGAATTAACTTTGAATCAGATTAAATCTGAAAAAGCTTAAAATTCCATATAAATGACTCTTTAATTTGTTGAAAGAACATGATTCTTTTATTTCGTTTTTGTGCTTACAATCAACAATAACGTTTTGAGTAATCAGGTTATTCTAGCTAGTAGCTACCCATTTCAATTTATTTCTTGGACTAATATTATCTTGTAATTTAAGTGGATGCCCTATGAAAGAGTTGAAAATTCCATATTTATAAGAGTGCAAAAATTCATATGAATATTCATGAAGGGTTACATCCTGGTATCTATAATGATCGGAAGTTGGGCCAAGCCCATCTTAAGATGGGCCAGCCCAACTTCAAATGACCTACATCCAGGTATCTAGAGATCGGAAGTTGGGCCAAGCCCATCTTAAGATGGGCCAGCCCAACTTCAAATGACCTACATCCTGGTATCTAAAGATCGGAAGTTGGGCCAAGCCCATCTTAAGATGGGCTAGGGGTCATCGTAAGTTGGGCCAAGCCCATCTTAAGATGGGCTACCCAACTTCCGATCGTAAGTTGGGCCAAGCCCATCTTAAGATGGGCCAGGATCGGAAGTTGGGCTGCAACATATATATATATATATATATATGTGTGTGTGTGATTCTCTCTCTCTCTCAATCTCTCTCTCTCTCTCTCTCTCTCTCTCTCTCTCTCTCTCTCTCTCTCTCTATATATATATATATATATATATATATATATATATATATATATATATATATATATGTTTGTCCTATAATGATATTGTTGTAGTTAACATCATTTATGTTCTAATTACAACCTCTCAATGAATAAAAACAGTATGCTCCTACATATAGTGCGCTTGTCTTCTTGTCAACCCCCTACTGACGTCTACAGTCAAACTTTCATGGACTGAAAGGTTCGTCTGTGACAACGCCCACTCAGCCAAGAGCATGTCACCTATGGGGAATAGTCAAGTTCTTCTCTACAGGGAAACCAGTCTACAATATCATGGTGCATATTTAAACATCTGAGTGGACTGAATCATTAAAGTAGAAGCTGTAATTTGAACAGAACTTCAAGCCAGTAGAGCATGACAGTGACTTCTCTGCAATTTGTTGTTTAAAGAGACTTGACTTTGATTTGAGGAATGATATACCAGATGTGTTATCTTTTAGTTGTATCATTATTGTCCCATGTGAAGTCTGCTAATGGGTGTGGTTTTGATGTGCACATTGTTGATTGGCAAATGAGTAAGAAAACTGAAATATCCTAAATGAGTGTACTAACTCCTATTAGCAATGTACCCCATTCAGGGAGATACTGTATCTAATGAGAGTGGTCTGACTCAATGTGCTGTAGGTAGCGCCACTGTGCAGAGTAAAGAAACAGACTTTCTGAGCCTCATTATTAGTGTGGAGGCGAAGAGCAGGTAGAATAGAGTGCTTGCTATATGAAGCCATTAATATCACTGAATTGAAACAAAAGTGTGATGAAATTGAAAGTGTAATGGCTCAGGTAATAGTAACTTATGACTTGTGGAATATATATATATATATATATATATATATATATATATATATATATATATATATATATATATATATATATATATATATGTATATATATATATATATATATATATATATATATATATATATATATATATATATATATATATATATATATATATATGTATATATATATATCGTATTCTTCCGATTAAGCGCACATGCCCGAATAAGCGCACAGGGCCTATTTTTCGCTGTTGGAGGGGGAATGAAAAACTCGTAAAACTTCCCCCCCCCCCTCCCCCCAGAAGAAGTAAGAAAAGCGAAATCACATACCTTTCCTCTTGCCGTGTCTGCAAACCAGCGCTGAATTTTTAGATTTCAGCAGTTCTTTTGCGCTCTCACTGTTCATATTCGCCGCATGATCGTATAATTGACCAATTAACGATCTTTTCACATACATGATTGTAGCGGCAAACGTCTGAGCAAACTGAACAGCAAGAGCGCAAAGGTGCAATGACGGCTAATACACTGCGATCGGCAATCATTGAGGTGTGTTGTAAAAGGGAAGATTGCCAACATCCCTTCTACAGAAAATTTTCCTAACCTCTACCCGCACCGTGTGGTTAATTGGAAGAATATGGTATATATATATATATATATATATATATATTTTTTAAGTTTCTTCTTTATTGCATATTAATCAATCCAATACAGAATATTGACATTTGTTTCATTTTCATACAAACATATCATAGGACAATAAGTCCTCTGCAAAATCATAAATTTGTAAAGATAATCAAAGCGAGGAAATGCAATTCAACTGGTTGGTGTTTTTGAAATACACATTCATAATATCTGTAATGCATATACAGACAAAAATATGTACGAGGTAATACTCTCACCTCAATCTTTCTAATTCACCCAGAACAGAGCAGCTTACCAGAGATATTCTATACGATCATTGGTTTCATACCATTTTTTTCAGTTATCATGTATTTTTTTATATTCTTTTCACATATAATATATTGCAGAGGTTAACAAAATTTATATTTTCATGGATGCATTATATAGTTGCAAAGAGAAGGTGATTGATAATAAAATGTTTCTTTTTTTTTCACTCCATACATTTTCTGAGGATTCACACTCATATATCAAATGTTAGTTCTGTAAAATTGATATTGAAACCGTTGAACATGTTAATATTGAATGTGAAAATGTGAGAAGTCTGTGTAAAAATACAGAAGACTGGGTCAGACTCATTTATGATTGTCATTTCAAAATATCGAAATTGAATTTTTTTAGATACAATAGTGAAATTCAAGTGAAACAATTGATCATTATCAGTGTGAAAGACATATTAATATATTCTAAACAGAAAACTGCTAATAAATGACTTTGAGTGACTTAATAAGGAGCCTATTAAAAATTTGAATATCACAAGACTTTACAGAATGATGTCAAAGAACGTCACACTTTGATCAAATATGGACCCCTTTTTTATAACTGACCTCAGAAATAACAATAATACAATCAATAGCTGGTACGCACTGTAAAGAAATCAATATTTACAATTCGTGTATATCATCAAAAAGATCTACAATATCTTGTAAAACCTAAAACCATTTTTATTGTTTGTATTACTATATTACATGTCCATTTTTAAGCAATAATGCTTTGCATACTAGTATATGGATGACTATGGAGGAATTAAAATCCTGTTGCACATGTGCGCTATTTAGAATTTGAAAAAATATATATCAGATGTTTTATACTTTAAAGTTATCAACATTTGTGACATCTTTCATAACATTGACCTTCACTATTATGTCTCTTGTGAATAGTCTGTAGTGTATCACTCTATACTGGATGTATCTGGAGTAAATAGTCTGATTCATTTTGCGGTTGAGCTAAATGCATCAGCCATTTCTTTGGTTGAGATAGCAGCATTCTATGAATTATTCCATTTTGTAATGCCTTCATTTACTTCTATTATCTGACTTGAAATACATTGTAATATTTACTTAATACATTTTGAGTAGGACTATGATCAAACGTCAAAAGCCTCATATCTAAACTAAACGATGAAGATCCACAAATGTTTCCTTTTCAAAAATATGATACTGTTGGTCGCATCGACATTGATCTTAAATCTAAAACCAACCTCCACGGTGGTATATTAAAGTTGCGTGTAAACCACGTAACGGAATTGCATTGAGTGGAATTCACTTCATAGAATAGTCCAGACAGACAAGTTTACCCCTTACTGCTATACACGATGAAGTACATTTACGTCAAACACTTACATGGTTTTGCGGTATTCTCTGCCATGATCCTGGGGATGCTTTACCTCTTCTCTCGCCAACGCAACCAGGTCATTACTTTCTCAATAGTCGTGCTATTTAGGTCACCCCAGATAAAAAAGTGTGTAATGCACAGGGATCAGTCTAAGATAAACTAAAGGTGCTGTCCCACTTACGACTTTTTGGGTGCGACAAGGTGTAGACCCGGTTTGTGTCTCTATCAGGCCATCCTCTTTTTTTTAATTTTTTTTTACATTTTGATGCAGTCAACCATTTGTTGTGCATCTGGTTTTTATTCAAGTATATACAAAACATATATGAAAATAATCATTGACGCCACATTTTTGTACAATATGTGATTGTCGCCATGTTAAGTACGGCTATTTGTCAATATGAATTTATTGGGGATCAAAAACATACATAAATTGTAGTACAGCTACTATGGTGTAATAGTAATAAGACCTGACTAACTTTGACATACAACTTGGTGTTGACATAAACTGAGCAGCTTAAGTGCTCCATTTGTAAAATATATATATATACCTATGTAACAAACCTGTGCTTACCAAAAAGAAAAGACAGTTTTTTGAGTATTACCCACTAACTTTGTCCCACAGTGGGGACCAAAAACCGTTAAAAAATCTTTCTTTGTTGTTGTTGCTTGCGATTGATTTCTCGGTTTTGAATTGTAATTTCAAAGATGCTATTACCTGGGGAAGCCTCGGGGCCCTCATTTCCACCTTGTTTTTGAAGATAATCATTTTAGTGGTTATCAAGACTCTGTTGACAACTGGGTCAAAACGTGGCTCACCCAGTAGGATCTGGGAGTCTGTTAAGTATTCTGTTTTAATAAGTTGCCTCCCCAGCCAGTCAACAACCTCTTGCCAAATTGCTGCTGCTATATCGCATTCACAAAATAGGTGGATGAGGGACTCTTCAGCTTGCCCACAGTTATCACAATCACTAGATGTTTTAATACTATATTGAAACAGTTTTTTGTTGGTGGGTAGGATCCTGTGCAGGATTTTATATTGGAACATTTGTAACCATTTGCTTTGTGTACATTTATTTGGTAGAGAAAATATTTTCTTCCAAAAGGAAAACTCCTCTGGTATGAACAAAGTTTCATTCCATCTATTAACCGCCGTTGGAATCGTTTTGTTGTTATTAAGCATAACTTTTTTGATAATTTGGTTGGTCTTATTATCATTTAAAATGCTTAGTAGAAACCTTTGACACCAGGGGGAGTTAAGTTCCGTATCTTCATTTGCTATACAGTAATCAAATGGAATTGTCCTTGTAACCCTTCTGTAGTCAATAAATTTATTGCAATACCAAAGTCTTTTTTAATTTGTTCTCTGGATTTAATTGACGCTGTATCATCAAGTAAATCACCCACATACCTTAACCCTTTAGTATCCCATTTTTTTGTGTAGGGGATTTTCAAGATTGGGTTGAACCAAATTGGCTCATTGTGTGGGAGTATAACTGGGTGATCTTCCAGATGTATTGCTTGAAAAAGAATAACTGCATTAACCACAGAAGACCAAAAGGGATTTTTATTGATGTTTCTGTTATTGGCCTTTCCGAGACACGGTACCACACAATAGTAAAAATCTGCCGTCCGTCCGGTGAATTCACCAGAGTGGATTTCTCGCGTGTTAAGGTGAGTGTCACGGTCAGACTTTAGGAGCGTCTGTTCGCATATAACAGACGCTCCTAATGTCTTTGCAGGTGCTCGATTAGTCAGGCCTTTGGCAAATGTCGGAAATTTAAAATGGCGGAAATTGCCGCTTCAGAACTTCTTTCCAAGATTATTAAACATTTCAGCCATTGTCACCTGCCGACTTAGGGCATATACACTAGTCAAACATGTACATAATTCAGTGGTATAAGTCTGACCGTGACACTCACCTTAACACGCGAGAAATCCACTCCGGTGAATTCACCGGACGGACGGCAGATTTTTACTATTGTGTGGTACCCTGTCTCGGAAAGGCCAATAACAGAAACATCAATAAAAAAAGGATGGCCTGATAGAGACACAAACCGGGTCTAGACAAGGTGCGAATTGGAAATTTGCAGCTTGTATTAGCTTTTCTTAGGTTATCGCGTTTTTTAGCAGTTATTCTTGGCTTTTCGCAGCTAAAGCTGCGATTTTTTAAAGAGAGTTTTACATGTAAAACGTTTGTGTGCGACAAAATTTGTGTCGTAGTGATGTTTTTTGTCGTACATTGACGTACATAGTTGAACATCATTTCGTATATGTTCGTATATTTTCGTATATTATCGTACATTGTTGTGGATTGTTGAACATTGTTTCGTGGCATATCGTACACGCTCGTATGTATTCGTAGTTTATTCGGCCACAATTAACATACAAAGTCACGAATTGATGGTTATCTAAACAAAAATCGTAGTGTTGTTACGAATCTTTCAATGTTCTAGGCGAACATGTTCGTATGTTGGAGAATATGGTCTTAATTAGACGTACAAGTGGCCTATATATGCGTATGTATGTCGTATCCATTCGTACTTAGTTCGTATATATTCGCACCTTCATATTCGTACACAAGTACGACTATGTTCGCCTATTTACGAGAAAGGACCTGTTCTGGTTTACTATATACAAATTACCCATTTTTTTTCAAGTTTCATGAATTTAACCGAAACTTATATGATCATGTAGCTGAGGTATTGCTTATTCATAATTGCTAACATATTCCCCAACCCTCGCCCTGGATATTACATATGACCACTCTGAAATGACATGTGTCAGCATATCTGCATCGAATCAGATTTCAGCTAAAACTGTGTAAAACGTACTGTGTCTCACATATGAGGATGTTGTCGAACATCATTCGTAGTTAGTTTCGTGGGATTTCGTATAATTTCGTACAATTCGTATACATATGGCGAACGTGATTTTTAACAGATTTTGAACAAATTCGTGGCTTTCCTTGTAGATTTGACCTGTTCAGAAATTCGTACATAAAATTCGCAGTGGGATAGCAGCTTTAAGGGACATTCCTGGAAATCAGCTTGATAAAACAAAAGTTATATAGGCATACCGCTCTAATCTTGGTTGGTTTGATGGATGAACGGTGTCACGGTTGATGACGTGAGGGCATCAAACTGGGCCAAAACTGCTATATACTGTAGACATGTACACAACCAAAATCTCTGAAGGGTGTAAATTAGAGCAGGCATTTTTGAGGGCTTTTTTCAGGTCAGACCCAAGTATCAGCTGGCTAGCATTGACCGTTGCGATGATGATCGTGTTGGGTCTCTCTTGCTAATCTGGAATTTAGATAACTGTCACCTTTTCTATCATATATTTAGGCAAAAATGTGACTTGCCCGCTATGGAGGAACAGTGGTGGAGACCGGAGTACCCAGTTGAAAACCACTGCCTAACCCCAAGTCGCTGGCAAATTTCTCACATGCCAACATTTGCATTCAGGGTTCACACAAGACCTCATTACTTTGAATGTAAATCATTATTTAATTCCATGTATTCCATGTAAAATCGGTTACACTCCCTTTGTTGCTGTCACCTTTCAAGTTTGGAAGTGTTTGTTTATTTTCCTGGTCGCCAAGCACCATGGCCATGCTGTACATTCATATAACAGAGAGCATAACCATTTTGTGTTTATTCAGTTTTAAGACACAAAACCTTGATATGATCAGTATGTTGTACTATTGTACAATAAACACCTACACTTATAACAAGAGAATAAAGGCATGAAATCATTTTCTTATTCAAGTATTGTTGTAGTGGTCTTTTAATATTCCCCATCTTTTTTAATAAATGCACTCTTTATCTTTTAACATAAATTTGAGCTCCTCATACTCGAGCATTGTTTTTGGTATGTGTACCTTCACTTGACGCTTAGTGCCTTTAAATACGGCTGCAAGCCGTTCCCTTATTAGCATACTCTGAAACTGGCACCCTCAGCAAGTGGGTTCGACTAGTTGGAAAGATGGCATCATTTCTAGCCAGGTCACGTGGCTAACTTTATCTGCCCTGAAAGAAAGCGGATACCAGAAAACACACATTTTTTAAATGTAGTATTAGATTAGCAGGGCTTGCAGTTTTTTTCAATGGAAAGGTTCCCATCTAAGTGTCAGGCACGCCTTCTCTTTCGTGCACTTTTTCTTTCAAATTCCTGCACACCATATGCTGCGAACGGCAATCAGTCCTCACAGCGTACTAGTACAAAAGTAGTGCATGCGAGACGAGATATAGGGGCACAAATATGTCCGACCTTCAAGCACATGTGGGGGGAGTATAGTAAAACATTGGCATCTATTGAATCACACATAATCATTTAGACCTAAGTCGGTTTTCCCATAGGAATGTCTATTGACACAACAATTATCGAAGCCGGCAACTCACGCTGACCTGATTGGTGACGTCATCGACCGCGTAGTATTGGCGCCAAATTCAAATACTGTACCAAGCCTTTACACTGGTCTAGTAATTGCATGTACTTTATCCCGGAATCGTGCAGTCATGACACGCTACTGACTGCCTTTCACGGATTTATAAGGGTTCTTAAGTATGGAATAGGAACATTAACTTGTAGTAATGTATTAAATCAGAACTTATCCTTAGAAAAGATTTATTCTATTGGCGTGGATGGCTAATTTGTCTAATCAGATTTGGCTCTCTTTTAAGTTGTGTCAGATGTATTAAATGTAAATCTAGCCAGTATATCAAACTACTTAAATATCTGAATCAAGGTAATTTACTTAATATGATAATTTACTTAAGTTATGGTGATGAGAACCATTGTAAGCTAGTTAAATGCACCTGTGCAAGTAGTGAGATTATGTCATTTGAGTGAAAAGTTGTAAATATTGAAATGACATAGAATATGGGCTGACTAAGGACGCTTGGTTATGATATTTTCTACCTGCTACCAATCAGGAGTAGGGTTAAGATGGTGTTTCTTGAATTCCTGGTTTGAACCCCATGTGCTACTTTAATGAAAAAAGAATCAGAATTGCTGTAAGACATACAAAGTGATTTCAAACAGTTTACTTCCACAATTGTGGAGTGTGCAACCAGTGATCCCCTGTATTTGGGCCTTGGATCCGTGCGCCGGCCATCAGTTTCGGCGCACGGATCCCCACAACCACACTACAACAAGCCCTATTTTTGCAACCGCGGGTGCCCCATGCAAAACAGCGCGATTTCCCTCCTGAACAGTTAATATAAACACCTATCTCACAACCTCTTGCATTGGGTCATTTCACTGGATAAATACTGGGTTAGTGTCATTACGTTTTGATAAAAAATATTGTGTTTTTTTACGAAACCTTCTCTAATTTACCTAGTATTTCATTGGTTATTTCGTATTCGTCAATACCAATCTCCCTAATCCATTGATCAACAGCATTATATAGATTTATTGACACTACAAATTCAATTATCATGTGTTCATTTGAGTTTTTTTTGTATTTTGACACAAATTACATATTTCAGTATTATTGATACCAATTTTACATAGGATATTATTGACGAACCTTCTATGCAATGTTCTAAACTGGATATATCTTAACCCTTCTATTGCTGAGGCTACTTACGTCCAAAGCACAGGGACGCTAATATTTTTGAAAACCATCTTAACCCTGTCATGTTGGTATTCATTCGATAGCTTGGACTAAGTACTGTCAGATGAGTACCATGTGCCAGGGTTTCAGTCATTTACAAGTGTGTTTTTTGCATCATTTTGTGTTGGCCAAATTAGCCACCAATAGCATAAGGGTTAAGTATATATCATCAATTCTATTTTATCTAGAAAAGGACTGTTCTATTGAGAAAGTGTCCATTTCAATATCAGATTTTTTTTCTTTCCAGTTTGTTTACAGCAGTTTACAAACTAGTTTTGTTTCTTCTCAAAATGATCATCTTGTTGCTGTTACCTGATCCATTTGCAACCTTTATGCAAAGGTGCAAAATTGATAGAGTCGGAAGTGGATGCGCACTGTCTCCTCGACAGTATAGATAGTCAAAGGAGAATTATTGGTTGGACAAACACTGGATATTTCGAATATAGGACGTTTTTGGACGCAACTGGCTTGTTTGGGTTAAGCAGGATAATGGTGCTGGTGAAAGTGTGCATTTTGATATTTTTGGCCGAGATCTAGGTTTTGGTCAATTCGATATAAGCTATGATATTGAAAACTCTAATTGGTAAAGTACGTGATAGGTTGCAGAACTGATGCCTGGAACTTTGAAAATGGTATTTGGACAATATTGTTAACACCTGCCTTATGTTCGACTTTCTAACATCTAGAAAATCTAAAACCAATTTTACCAGAGCACTACGGTAGCCAGTAGGGGTTTTGAGATGTTTGTGTACTACCAATATCTACTTGTCTCCCCAAACCTGCAGTTAAGGTGCTTCAGTAAGAGCCTGAAGAGTGTAATTTAACATCCCTCGAAAACAGTCCGTACGTAAATAACATGAGAGGGTGTACATGATACATACATGCAGAGCACATACACACCTGACCTGCCTAAAAAATAACATCAAACTTCCGGACAGTGTAAAACAAATAAAAATACTAATAAAAAAATAAGGTAAATGACAAAATCTACGTATTTTAATTTGACAATTATGCAACAGGTTTGAAATATCGTTTTTCGTCACATATAAGACATATTGTGGCTAATGCGTGACTAGCCAGTTTGTAAGTGGTGGGGGAAACCGGAGTACCCGGCGAAAACCTCGGGGTAACACCAAGTCATTGGCAACTCTTTCAAATGTCCAGGCCGGGATCCGAACACAGGCGGTGGCGATAGACAGCGTGCAGACCGAGGCGGCGCCTTAGACCACACGGCCATTAGAGCAGGCCCTTACCATTGCTTGAGGCATACCACAAAATACAATCGTACTTTGGTAACACCTCTATGTAGTTCGCGCATGAAATTGTCAGTAATGGCCATCTATTTATCGATAATGACAAAAAGTCCTTATGTTTGTCATTATTGACAATTCATTTGTCAATAATGCTCAAGGAATTGTCATTAACGGTTAATGAATTGTCAATGATGACAAATGAATTGTCACTAGCTATTGGTCATTATCTTGGATATATATATATATATATATATATATATATATATATATATATATATATATATATATATATATATATATATATATATATATGTATATATATATATATATATATATATATATATATATATATATATATATATATATATATATATGTATATATACATATATATATATATACATACATATATATATATATATATATATTTACATATATACATATATATATATATATATTTACATATATATATATATACATATATATATATATACATATTTATATATATATATATATATATATATATATATATATATATATATATATATATATACATAAATATATAAATATATATATATATATATATATATATATATATATATATATATATATATATATATATATATATATATATATATATATATATGATCACGATTTAACATATGTATGGTTAAAAAAGATGGATATAAGAAAACTCTAACTTCCCGCCAACGATTCTACCCCTGTGCCTGTCACGGAACGCGGAACATGGCCGTTGAGACGGCCATCAGCAGGCACAATGGCACCGAGCCGCAGCAAACGTTCACATTAATCGAACGCAGCCAGATGAATGAATTTTGGCTGTTATATTTTGGCTGATGAGTAGATATGGATGAGTACGCCTAATCATACAACACCCACATACTCCAAATATATGCATATAAACGATGGCCGGGGTGGTTCTAAACAATTTGGCTTCGGACGATCAAGACGATTATGTGAGACTAGAAGAAAGTGACCCGCGACTACGGGACCCTAATTATCGCCATGGTTGTCACGGGTTCATCTACGCTGACGATGACAGTACATTGTGGAACGAGTGCAACAGAAGAGCTGTGATCATGGTAGTTCCTTAATAGACCATTCAGCCATACGTAGACGAGTGCTATTCAATAGACGTGGAAAGAAATGTGAACGACTGAGACATTGAATCTGGCGGTGGTTCGATTCGTTTCGTACTACCGGCGAGTATAGTTTGCAATTGCAATTTTGTTACTGTCGTCGCTTTTGTATCGGGGTTTTGTCGGCGTATAGTCTAAATGTTTGGGACAATACCACTACCTGTAATAGCAGTGGCAGCAATCTGTCCAGAGCTTTAGTCTACAGGCAATATCTATTTTTGAGCATATGTTTAATTTGAACTCTTTTCTGACGTTTTTCCCTCTCTTTTTTTTTGATTTTTTCACATTATATATCTGCTTACTTTTCATCTGTTTTCGTTTAGATGTTTTGACAGTTATGAAAGGAACAATTTGCTATGTGAAAACGCATCTCTTAAATCTCAAAAGAAATGAGAAGGAAGTAAATTGAAGAATGGAACTATATAGGCCTATGATGGAGACACATTTAAAAGTCTAAATATAAGCTCTGAGAGATTTGAATTAGAAGTGAAATACATGTAAACTATCAACCCCATCCATCCCCATAGCTGTGGTAATTTCATTTCTCTGGTATTATACCTCATTCGGTTATAATTACAAAAGCTCCAAATTCCAATCGCTATCTAACCGTCCTTTAGTTCATAAATTATCTTATGACGATGAAATAGCCAGAGGCGCCAATACCTTAGATGTATTCATCTAAGCCAATACATAGACGCGAATGAACTTTTTATAATAACCAGGGTTTGTGTATAGAGGTATACACGTCTTTGATCATAAAACCCTTTGAAGCTCGTTTGCATTTTTATTACTCAAATAGATTGACTACTTGACAAGCACGCGTATATATACAAACCATTTTTGATTAATCTATAGAAGGATATGCAAATTGCTATCAGTAAGGGTCACGGGTGTCCAAGATTGAAGTTGAAATATCTTACGCAGAATCTTATCAATATCAGCACCTGATTAATCATATTATATTCACGGGGATCTCTTTTGTTCGCATTGGGGTGTTTTCCTCTCATATCAAATAGAGGGCATAACTCAAACAGTATTTATATATTTACTTTAAGTTGTTGTTACAGGTTACTCCCTCTCTTATCCAAAAGAAGACAGCACGCATACAGCACTTATATATTTGGTTTAAGGGGTTACAGGGCTCTCCCTCTCTTATCCAAAAGAAGACAGCACGCATATAGCATTTATATATTTGGTTTACGGTGTCGTTACAGGGCTCTCCCTCTCTTTATATCCAAAAGAAGACAGCACGCATACAGCATTTATATATTTGGTGGTGTCGTTACAGGGCACTCCCTCTCTTATCCAAAAGAAGACAGCACGCATACAGCATTTATATATTTGCTTGAAAGTGTTGTTAGGTTCAGGTTATGCCCTTTCTAATCCAAAAGAGGGCAGCACTCATACAGCATCTATATATTGCTTGAAGGTGTCGTTACAGGACACTCCCTCTCTTATCCAATAGAGGCAGTACTCATACAACATGCATTTGCCCAAAGGTGTTCATTATGACATTTCTTCTCATACCCAATAGATGGCAGCACTCGTACAAGAAATGTTTAAGTCAGCTGCAGCACCTTTTGGAAATACATATGTATATGTAATGTGTATCATTTCCACGATTCTATCTAAATTGTTTCTTTCCAGATGCAGATGCGATTTGATGGGTACCTGGGCTTCCCGGGTGGGCTAATTGATGCTGGAGAGAACATAGTCGATGGCCTTAACAGAGAATTAGCAGAGGAGATCGGTCTGGATTTAGAAAAGCACAGATTCACTATGAAGGAACACCGGATGACACACATTAATAAAAGTTCGAACCTCATTCTGCATTTCTTTGGGCTGAAGATCAGTCTGGATGAGTTCGTGGCAATAGAGAAAGGTGTCTTGAGGGCTGAGGAATACGGGATTGAGGTGAGATATGTCCCATCATTACGAATTTGGAATTCCCTTTCTTTATCTTAACCTTTTTGCAATTTTAAGGTTAAATCTCGAATGGAAAATTGTTAATGATGATTCCTAACCCTAATTCACTGGCAACTCTCTCACATGCTCTTGGCCCAATTTGGACTTGGTCAGTAGTAAAAGGTAGGGGCAATCAATAGGGATGCCTCAAAGCTCGCCATACACAAGTAAAAACTGGTTAGATGGCATTTGATAGAATATTAAACCATTGCCATCAAGAGTTCAAACGTGGTTTAACACCCATGGAAATGTCTTAATATTAAGGTAGTCCTGCATATTTATGACATTTTGATGGAGTGGCTAATGGTTATACCAGTCCAACAGCCTCTCCAAAAATACATTTCTATGTTTGATATTTTCAATCTGTCAGACCATGTGTTCACTTGTTATACAATGAATAAAAGTCATGTCTTCCCAATAAACGATATCATGGGGAGAAACCACTCAAACACTGGCTGGAGATACATAAAATACTTTAATGACACACTTTGTAATGGCACAATTACAAGCTATATCAAATAAATAGATACAATATTAAAACACTTATAGACAACACTACACAAGGTACAAACTTTCAATAAATACTACAAGAGACAATACTAACATTTATCTAAAACTACAGACTAAAACTACTAGAGGAGACCAGCCCTACCCCTTCAAGACGTCACTCATAAAATCAAAATACATCTTCAAAGTTGGGTGGGTGGGAGGTGATGATTAAGCCTGTAGCCACAAGTTGTGTGCACTACCACTCCCCAGCCTGGAATGCTATTACCTGCCTGCACAAGCCTTATTTATACACACCCAAAAGGAGCGGGAGATTGAAAGCAGCAGTGTGGTGAGTACATGCAGGCAAGCTCTAGCAGCTCCCCTTCAATGTACGTCAGTGCCTGCAGGCGTGACCCAGCATTTTATCATACACACCAATCTCCTTCATTCCTTGTCGTTTAAGATCACGCACTATCTTTTTGTAGTTTTCACCTGTGTGCCTACGAGAAAGTGCATCTGCTCTATCCATGTTTTTACCAGGTACATGCACTGCATTGATCTCAAAATCACCTGTACTCATGAGGAGCCATATTTCCCTTGCACAACGCTGCATAAACTGGTCCCTGGCACGACCAGTCTGCAGTACTGAACAAGTGGCTTCGTTGTCACATTTTATCACTACATATTTTCCTAACCCTAATTCACTGGCAACTCTCTCACATGCTCTTGGCCCAATTTGGACTTGGTCAGTAGTAAAAGGTAGGGGCAATCAATAGGGATGCCTCAAAGCTCGCCATACACAAGTAAAAACTGGTTAGATGGCATTTGATAGAATATTAAACCATTGCCATCAAGAGTTCAAACGTGGTTTAACACCCATGGAAATGTCTTAATATTAAGGTAGTGCTGCATATTTATGACATTTTGATGGAGTGGCTAATGGTTATACCAGTCCAACAGCCTCTCCAAAAATACGTTTCTATGTTTGATATTTTCAATCTGTCAGACCATGTGTTCACTTGTTATACAATGAATAAAAGTCATGTCTTCCCAATAAACGATATTATGTATAACTATTCTGAGCTAACATGCTCATTTCATATTCGCATATAAGACACCTCGGCTGTATTGCCTATTGGTGCTAGACCACTCAGTTCCATGTTCTTCCTAATTGCATCTCCTGTCCTATCTTTGGATGCTGGACAGTGTTCACTTTGAAGGACGACTACCATGGTCTAACCCTGTAAATCTTTCTATTCTCCAGCCCACTGCTCTTTTGGTGGTTTACCTGTTTAATCCAGTTAACGCTGCGAATGACACCTAGCTAGGCATGGCTAAGCCGCAATACTGTAAAAGCTGCCAATAAAGGCAATTCCGAACTCGTGATCCCAATCTCTCCTATTGTTCTGTTTACAGGTCCTGGGCAGCGTGCGAGTACCAGTCTACACTATGAAGGACGGTTACCGTGGTTTACCCATATTCCTCGCTAACAGATTTGTGGGCAATTCCAAGGAGCAGCTGCTCAAGGCACTGAGACATTTTGAGATTCTCTCCAGCGATGAGATCCAGGAAGCACTGGACGCCAGTCTACGATGGGCCAATTCCAACAACCAACTTTGACCCATGCGGAAAACACTGGATGCCAGTCTACAATGGACGAGTACCAGCAACATAAATATTTGAACACAAACATGGTGTCAACTGGCTTCCTCGCACCCATTGGCTGGGTTCTTACTCGCTGTCCATGCAATGATTTTGTTCCATGGGACTAGGGCTTGAATGCATCTTTGGAAAGATATTGTATAACATTCGTCCATTATCAGCTTAGTGTCATCAGAGAAATGTTCATAATTCTTTCTTTTTGATGAGTTAACTCTACCAGAATTATAAACGTGACACTAGTACATTCCTCATATTAACATTGTGTTCATGTTTTCTCATTTTGTACTCATCTGTTTGCATTTTCTGGTACTTATCAAACATGCATTTCTGAGATATACAAATGCAACCTAATGTGGTTTATATTCCATTAAAACCTTTTCTACACATACTTCGGTCTCGTCGTTGTTAGTTAATAACAGGCAAATAATTCATATACTTTGGATTGCAACAAAAAAGCTTATTATGTTTCGTATGAAATAAAATCCTTAACACAATTTTTGTGTGATAAAAAAATAATTCCAACGCACAAAACATTCAAAAGGTGACTACATACAAGTCTATACACTTACCGGTATGTTATATTATGTTATACATCTATATTATTCCATTTTAAAAGTGTCCATAAAAGATTAATCACTAACAAAATATCATTCAAAATGAACTTAGTAGAAAGTAGTAGTACTTTTATTTGCTGTAAGAAAGTGTACATGTATTACGACAGAAAAGCAGAGTACACCTGCAGGAAGAGCACACAAAGCACAGATGGTACAAATAAACACATAACGAGCAGAGGTACAGACCGAGAAATAGACTATCAAAAATGGTTAATTAACAGGTAAGCCAGAGTAGACAGAAACATATCTGCATAACATTAATACCATCTTTAATGGCCAAGATGGGAGATCGAGCTTTTTCAAACTGTTCACCATGCATCTGGATTCAGCTGCCATCGCACATCAAAGCTTCTCCATCATTTCAGACTTTTAAAAAGGACCTTAAAACCTATTTGTTCCTGAAGGCTTTTCACTGAGAACTTTTCACAGTTTTGAAAGATATATATATATATTTTAACTTCCCTTGCAACATGTTCTTTTTTATCCTATGACTGTTCGGCGATTTTGAACATTTTGATGGAAATAGCGCTTTATAAGTGACAGTTTTATTATTTATTATTACTTCACACATCAGTTGAAGCAGCCACATAAATCAGTGAATTAAATGGTTTAAATTGCAGAGTAGGGAAGAGGGTTCCCATATTTGCAAGGAAAAGGGGGTCTGTACTCATAGGAACTGTAATCTTGTAGTTGCCCTCGATATGGGGCCTAAAAATTAGCAAAGTTTGCCACGTTGAAGTCCCACACTTATGCGGTTTCTTTTTTTTTTAACAACAACTTCCCAATACATTCAAGAGACACACAATGCACACCATATATGTTGTATTTCTTGATAAGAGTTACCATCACTACGTTTACTCATTAGTATGCTGAAAACGGGTAACTTACTGAAATTTGGGCAGAAGACATAGATCTGATTAAACATTTCATTTCTGTTAACAGTGTGACAGGGGCTTTGCACAACCACATGCATAGTATCTGAGATAGCGGCTAAATCGCCTTATATACACATTTGGAACCAAATGGTTTCATCTTAAGTCAACAGTCTACACCCAAAACATAGCGTTGGAATTACTGCTGTCCAGAAAATCAAATTGCACATACTTAAGTTTAACCCTCGACATTTTATACCTAGTGAGGGAGTAACGGTCTTTTCTGTTATAATTTGGACATCACTCTCTACACGTCTTTAAGCCGATATGGTTGTGATACCGATCTCCTTTACATATTTGGTACCCAGCATATACATTATATTCTTGCTACCAATACGCCATTCCTTAGGAATGTTGCCAAAGCCTCATGCCGAGCTTTTTCTAGCATTGAATGAATCCCTCCAAGAACAGCTTTGTTAATACGCTATCCATTACCACGTCCATCCTCCGCTTGCATGTTGTACATGCGGCAACGTCATGGGCGTACCCTACTGACAATGTCTGCCTACAATAGATGGTACTACACAACCTGACTCCTCCAGGGTAGGGATATGTAAATGAATTGATGAAGGCGTTTTACTTCACCAGGAACAAATAACCTACCCGGTAGATTCCACACTCCATCAGGTTCCAATCCGACATATCGTCCCCTTCCCTAACACAACACATGGAATTTTGGTATGTTTTGTACAGGAGCCTCCAAAGAGACCCAACTACTCCTAACTCATGCAGCTAGTAGAACAGTCCATCCACCCACGCAGAGTCAAACTCCTTTGAAATATCTTAATATGCAGCAAAATCTAACTCTCGCTCCTTCGCTGTAGTTTCCTGGAGAGTGTTGGCCGTGAGGGTGGGTGATTCCCTGTAATTATCAGTACTCAAATAACCTGTATTCTTCTCTTTACACATATTTGTTTGTCCAAACTGTTTATTTTGTGGAAAAGAGGAGTCATTCATACATGCGAGTGTAAAAGAGTGACTGGCCGTTGCCTAGAAGTTATATATTATGATACCTGGCTCCCAATTGTGAGTTCACAGGTTCGAGCTGGATCCCCAAGCGAGTTGGCCTGGTCACTATATAAATCTGCAGCATTGTGGAGTGCTGCATATGGTCCTTCTGCAGCTAAAAGACCCCTTGGAACTATTCGGGAAGAGGTGGGAATGTCTTCCTGTTTCCAGGTTTCTATATCGTCGCGATATGACCTAAGCTATTGAAAGCGACGTAATACCCAATTCCTTCCTTCCTTCCTTGCGAGTGTAAAATGTTGCTATCTTGTGGAGAAACACTGAACTATGGTGAACGACTTGCTTGAAATAAGATGACTTGCTTATAATAAGATGAGTATGACAGCTAAGGAGGTGATATACTGTAAACACAAAACAGGTGGTTCCCTCAATCTAATACAAGTGAAGAAAGGCTTCTTAGGCAAATGAATTTTGAAGAATATTGGGCTCTTCTTAACAATGAAATGCTAAAAATACAAACAAATGGGAATGCATTGCTAATAATTTGTAAGATCCTTATAAGAAAATAATCTTACTCTTTATATCATACATTTGCACCAGGCCCTTCCACACTGCAGATATGACCGGGATATGACCACCTGAGACCACCAAATTGCAATTGTGGTAGGTCATGATTTGGATTGCAATGAGCTTAAGCTGGGTTGGTGTGGATTGTGGTGATTTTTCCTGGTTATATATTGGTTGGTACTGTTTTTTTGGACATATCTCAGATTAGTGTCTGCTTCCTAATCCAAGATAAGACCACTGCATCGCATCTTGGTCAGAGCAGATCATCCCAGGTTGTGCGCACAAATCATTACTAAACTTTTTTGCGCCAATTTTTGTTTTTTTTGCGAACTTGCTCGCTTTCCAGCTTCACTTACTGCACCTTCTCAACACAGCCATTTCCTGGTTATCAGAACATGGGGAGAAAGAGTGACCACGTGAACACACACATATCCTTTCAATTCGTCTTTTTCACACTTAAAAACAAAACGTTCCATTATGATCATCTGCCAATAAAATGTTGTATCCCTGGCTTCGTGAGTGTCAACACACTCTTTACGTTGCTAATGGCCTTGTGATGCAACAAACTACTTGTCGAAGAAATCGGAATAACACGTTGTTAGGTTACATCGAGTTTCTTTGCCAATGCTTATGCGGAGGAATCCGCTCTGAGGTCCTTGTCACTTTGAGTAAAAAGAAATGCCATTGTAGTGGTTATCATGTCCGTCTATTGTGCGAAAAGTACTGGGCTTGAAACTTGGCGGAACCTACGATTTGTACAAGGTCGATTTCGGCTACTCTTTTTGGTAATATTTTATTTGAATATTCTTTTAATAACAACGGGGTGTGTGTGGTGGGGTGAGGTGGTTGGGGGGTCGGGCAGGTAATTAGCATTTATCTCTGAGTTTAGTGAGATTGACCTATTTCTTCTCTGCCATACGTGCGGTCGCGGGCACCCTGTCTCCGCACAACTTTGCATGTCCTACCAAAATATTACACTCTCACCTGTTGAATTGAGTCTTTCTGGTTTATGCTTGGTTGGCTCAGTCACAGCCAGTCACAATTTGCCGTAGGCAGTCATATCTATGAGAAACTTGGTATTTCACCATATATTTCTGGTGTTAAATTCCACTACAATTCCATGATTAGCAAATGACCAATCAGTTAGTTTGCACACACCTTGATAGGTAAAAGGTAAGACAATAGAATATTACAAACCCTATCTGGAGCATTGATTTGGAGTTCATGGCTACTCAAACTTGCAATGCTAGGTCAGTTTGTGGATCATATATATATATATATATATATATATATATATATATATATATATATATATATATATATATATATATATATATATATATATATATATATATATATATAAATAATATATATATATATATATATATATATATATATATATATATATATATATATATATATATATATATATGGGGCTGGTAAAATTTCTGGCATATATGCTCTTGTGCCCCAAGGAAAAAAAGTGGGTATGTTGGCTTAATCAATTACGCTACAATTGTTTCAGTGCTAGCAACAACATATTATAGCTCGTAAAATTAATTTAGTTAACTAGCCCAGCTAGACATATTAAAGATGGGTATGGTTTAAGCCTTACTTATTATTTGCATGGTATGATTTTGGTTGGGTTTGATCATAAGTTGGTTGTAGATTGGTTGTATACTTGTCTTACGACCAATTTGCAATGGTTGATAGGAAACACATGTCTGGTTTTAGAAAGTGTTGAGGAACTCTTACAACTGGTTTATAATAGACTTGTGACTGACACAAAGTGCCCTGAAAAGTACACTTGGAGCAGTCTGCAATGTGCTCGCTCACCACTTTTTCAGCACTCTAACCATCATTGTAACTACCCGGTAAGTATTTGTTTCCATGACTATCCCATGAGTATAGTCACTTGAAGGCGTATGATTGGTTTGATTTGAATGAATCTCTTGAATATTAAAGAAAACATCTGCAATTCTATGGAAATGGTTAAAACTCTCATTTACATGAAGTAAATAGATAAAGAATCAGTTTTATTTAGCACATTGAAGCTTATATTTTATTTAATGATAACAAATTATCTTCCTCCATGTGGTATGCTGGTCAATGACAGGTCACACCATTATCTAACTCGTTTGGTTGAGATACCCAGGAAGCTTTCCTGTATACTTTACATTGTATAATGTTCACATTTATAGCCAGCTGACAGTTACCAATTGAGCATACAATTAACTATTTATCCAATTAGAATATCATGAAGGTTTCCTGGTTATAAACAATGTAATTTCGAGCATACGCATCACCATTTACTTGATACTCAACTCATCCTGTGGCTAGAGCACACTCCACTTTGTGCAGTGGTGTTCTGGTTCTAAATTAATACATACTTTTGATCTGGAGCATCTGTATTGACTTGAGGCTCTACACGTCCTACGGGTCTAGATCACGTCCCATGTTGTACACTGCAGCTGGCCGAAGATAAAGTAATAAACCAAACAGAAGAAGAATCTTTAACTACCGGTGGGTGCCACTTATACTGAGCAGACCTCATAGCTTTTTGTAGTTGGCCTTCTTAGATAGCTTAGAGATACGTGTTGATAATTCCTCGGTTGAGGCTGGGAACAAACATATTCCAACACTACCATAATCTAAAATCGATCGCTTACTTTTAAATGATTCTTTTAAAACTGGTTTAAGTATGGGATACTTTAGACATAAAAAGGTTACTAGTGTTATACAAATATACGATGTGAATTAAAGACTATCATACATTTGTTTTAATAGTTAATGATCAGAAGTGTTGAGCAACATGGCTAAAACACAATGTGTTAATCCAAGAGTGACTAAAAAGTGACAAATAACAGTGTTCCACTTCAATATACAATGTCTATATAACGGACATGATTGTATCTCAGTAACTTTTTTTCACAGCAGTCTGCAGCCTTGAATTGCAAGATTACACGTTGATGTCACAAAAAGACTATATAGACCAAGAACTCTTAGATTCAAAGTTAGTTAGATATAATTCATGCTCTTAACTTTCAAATAAACTTTCCAATCCAAAGTAGAGAATAGCTACCACTCTAGCTTTTTAGTCTGAGGTAAAATCGGGTCCAGAGAGAAGGACTTCATGGAAAGACGAACGTGAAGTTACTTCTCATATAGGTTAACAACGGTCATTTTAGTGAGTTCACTTAAATACGACAGTAACTCTAATATGAACCCCCCTCCCCGAGGATAATAATAATAATAATAATAATAATAATAATAATAATAACAATGATAATAAAATCTTTATTAAAAGTCTCACTCAGTATGGATAAACATATTACAGACAGATAAAAACATGCACGTTCAATATACTGACCACTCTTAAAAGAGTTATGAGAGACATTAAAGCAAATTATTAGTACATATCACACAGAGATGTTAAATCATAGACGCATTCTAAAATCTTTTAAAAGTTAATAAGACACATTCAGTGTCCCTGTGGTTTCATCAATTCAGATCTTCTAATCTCGGGGATGGTTTTAAGAAAGCTTGCACATTGCTTGACATTATTACCATCACTTAGTATTGTTTTGAATTTCTGCTCCTCTGATATGTAAGAAAACCCTAGGATTGACTCCTCTAGTCTTGTAAATAGAGTTGCTCTCTGTGCATTATAAAGAGGGCAGGTAAGAATGACATGTTTTTTTTATATCTTCAACAGTTTCTTGCAGTGAAAACAAATCCTTTCACGCACTGGTAAGCCCTGATAGCGGCCTGTTTCTAGTGCCAGAGGTGCAACCCCAGCTCTAAATTGGGCTAGAGCCCTACGTTGTGCTCTGGGTAAATTAGCTCTAACATAGGTTTCGGCTTCAAAAGTTGTTTTAAGGGTATTGTAAGACCTCAGTTCGTTTTTACCCACACAATGCTGAGCTTCCTCACAATTTATTGAAGTGAGCCATTTAACCTTCTCGGCCTCCCATAGAATTGAATCTACATTCGGAATTACCATTTCCGCCAGGTGGAGGTGCTCAACATTGGCCAAATGAGGCGATTGGTTCGAAATAAAGAATTTCCTCACTTTAAAAGCCCAGTTTTTCTTATTTTCTTGAGCTTGGTTATTTGCCCACAGAAGCACTCTTCTGGTCAAACGCTCATTTGGCAGAACACTTAGTTTGCATCACATTCTCGTCACACACAGCCATTGGTGGTGTAAAGGGGTCTTCCATCCCATATCACCCCTTACTGTAGCATTTGGGGTGTATTTACCAACTCCTAAAAAGTACCTACATGCTCGATCGTGCACCGAAGTGATGCAATTGAATTCAGAGGTTCCCCATATAGCAGCACCATAGGAAATGATGGGCAATACTAAAGATTCATAAATGTAGTAAAACAGTCAAAAGGCATCCCTCCACAGAGCTTAAACTTTGAGATGAGAAGGCCAAGTGCTCAATGAGCAGATTTAGCCACCTCTGAAGCTGTATCCTTGAAGTCTAGTTGTTCATTAAACCATAAACCAAGATAACGGTACTTTGTGACCACCCTAACTTCAAGGTTACCGCAAGTGAATTGAAAAGGAGTTTTTGGCACTGAGAGGTTCCTAAAGTGAATAATTTTACTCTTTTTGGGATTAACCTTACGGCCCCATTCCTGAGACCAAGCACCTAAAAGGTCTAGCATATCTTGCAGATTCTCTTCAGATTCTGCAATCAAGGCTATGTCATCTGCATAAATGATGTATCGATATTGAAATTTGGAAAGGAGAAATATACAAGCAATTTACAACTGGGATTTTCGGGAGTATGCACTTTTATTAATATGAACAATCCTTGAAGACAATAAATTAACGTGGTCATTGACCTTATGTTACTTAATTCAAGACCAATATGTGTAAAAATATACCTTTAGAAAATATAACATCTTTGTAAATATTGTATTCTACGACTTTCAACATCTTTACATATACACACTCAGTATTCAACCCCCCTTCACCATGACCAACAGCATATCATAAAATCATCCACTGGTTATCTATGAGTCTGTCTAAATAAATGCAATATGAAAAACGTTTACAAAAATAAAAAACAACATAAACATTTCAATTGAATAAACAATACATTATCTTTGGTGTGCAAGTGCATTCAGTAAAGAGTAGCTTGCATAAATATCACAGAACACCTCTTGGATAGAATATATAGGGTTGATCAATTGTTACTATAACACCATTAAAATCATTCTTGCTTAGGAGTTCCTTTTAATTGTCGTCTACTTTTGTAGCACTTTTGACAATTACTTTGAAATTGAAAAATGATTTAGGAAATTATTGGAGGAGACTCTCTCTCTCTCTCTCTCTCTCTCTCTCTCTCTCTCTCTCTATATATATATATATATATATATATATATATATATATATATATATATATATATATAATCACCAATACAGACGACGCCAGAAGCACCAACAATAACAGCAGCCGTAACCGCTGCATCAGTAATAAGTTAACTGAAACTACACCTATAATCAAAAATCTACGATGCATACTAGAGTTAAAGACGAACTCACTGCATCTGCTCTCTCTCTCTCTCTCTCTGACTCACACACACACACACAGTATCAAATCTATGAAGACTCAATTACTCAGTAGTTCCAAAATGTGAGCTCTTTTTGAATGACGTTTCCTTCCCTTTAAAGGTCGTTTTTTTATTACGAAAGGGTTACTCTTCACTCTATAAAAAGGCAAATCACATTCAATGGTGCCAAAACATGACATTTGCTTGTCTTAACAGATCTGGAACAAGTTCAACCAGAAAATCTATGTTGAAATGCAAGTTATACATAGGAGCACCAATCCAACAGAAACATGACAAAAAATATATGGGTTTACATTTGATAAAAAGCTAAAATACGGTAAATCATATATGATGATAACCCTGTTGCTGGTAATCCGTGCCGATCAATGACTAATCTCCGGACTTCCAGACTATCCTTCCTTGTCATCCTTATCCTTCCTTGTTAAATGGAATGAAATCTATTTAATCTTGTCTCAAAGCCAGTGATTGCGGTCGTCGTTCCGTACGTTATCACAGCGAGAGGGCGAGGGGAGGGATCCGGATAGCATGCGTGTGGCTTTTCCTTGACCAGACCCATATTAGTGCGGCAGACTTCCGTGTGGGGATACCTGCAGCTTGGGCATGGCGAAACACTACTGACAGTTTTTTCCTGGTGGCTCATTCCTCGCCTGAATCCAGGAAACGATGAGTGGACACCGCTCGTCTTACTCGTGCAGTTAGTCACACCTGGTGAACCAAAGTTAGTTGCACAAGGACGGACGTGAGGATATATCGGTGTATGCGCAGGCGCACTCGTCTGTGTCTGGTGAGTCACGGAGTTGAGGTGAGGTGAGTTTTTCGCAGCACTGCGCCTGGGGCGAAGAGTCATATCTGAAACACAAACAATACAAAGATGCGGTTAGTCAACCACAACAAACCAACTACTTCCTGGTTTTCAAGCTAATGTAATTAATTACGCTGGTGCGAACCACATACTGCACACTTGCAAGGCGTTTGTTGGGGCTGGGGTAATTTCACCAGGAATTGCCACAATGTCTCTGGCTTCCCGATTTCCCGAAGATTTTGTGGTTAAACCGCGATAGCAATGGTTTTGGTCGAGATGTTACAGGTTTCAACCAAGTTGATAAGCTTGGTGTAATTTGTCATAATGTTGGTATAGACCAGGTCATGTAAAACAATTTTATTTGCATGTTAAAATGCTGATGTGTACAAGTGTAATGCTAATGCTACTTTTGCCAAAAGCAAACGAATGCAAAGATCTAAACCTTGTCATGTTGGTAATCATGAGATAGCTCTCACTAAGTATTGTCGGATGAGTACGCATATCCAAGGGTTTCAGTCATGTTTAAGCTTTCTTGCGTCATTTTGTATTGGCAAATATAGCCATGACCAGCTGAGGTGTTTTATATGTCGTGCTCAGAGTTTGGCCTCTGTCTGGAAAATGTCATTGTTTAATACTTAACTCAACTAGTATCTTTCTTTCTTTTGTGAGCTACAGCTATCCTTTCCTAACATAAAGATTAGGTGATCCTTTTTATGCGAGGTTGGTGGAACATCTCTATAATAATGCAGAGGGCCCCCCCCCCCCCTCCTTCGACCCGTTGTGCTGAGCACTACGTTATCGTCGTGATAATCAAAATGACCTTCCTTGTTGGGCGACAAGAAATTCCTGAAAACAATTGATATGCGTGATGCTTTGTCTCCAGGAAGCTCAGAAACCACAATCAATTAAACTGTGTTGAGATCTAGTTGATGAATTACTAGACTAGGTCCTAGTCTGTGAATAATTAAATCCTTTCCCTGTGACATTCGCAAATCGTTTACTTCATGTATGTGTGTTTGTTCCAAAGGGTTATCGCGTAGAAAGCGCCAATGTGGTCGCCCATATCTGCTAGTCCATATCGGACTTGGAGAGATTGCATTATGTATGCCCTATTTGCAAATGCCACCATTTGCAAATACAGACGTCAGAAGGACAAGGACAGTATGCAATTCAATCTTGATGCAAAAGCTGTGAGGCATACTTGCTGTTCGTAGGACTACCATACTACATGTACAATACATGATCAGGAAACCAGGTTCCTGTCACTTCGTTCGTATTCTACACAAGCATACCCGAAAAATAATTGCAAAAATGCAAAGGGGTTGCAGACTCAAGAAGGCATGGCGGGGTCAAAAAGTAGATACATGACATGTTTACACCAATTTTCTTTTTGCTATTTTTGTTTGATACCGCGGAAGAATTGAATAGCAGGTCTACTTTTATCATGATGTCAGTAGAAAATCAAATACTATTAAGAAATGCCCGCGTGAGCGCTCAAGGTGCAGATAGGTTTATTGCCACTTTAGTGCTTATGTGGTCTAGTTCCTTCTCTAAGGTGTAATCAAATAATTCTTTCTTCCTTCTCTAAGGTGTAATCAAATGATGCTTTTTTCTGTTCTAGTGTCTTTTATTACGCAATGTCTAGTAGATTGCATGTTGAACAGATTAGATATAAAAGAAGTGAAATATCTTGCCTTATAAGACTTGGCTACTATTTACTACCCCCCCCCCCCCCCCCCCCCTTTTTGTAAAACCAGGACACAAGGCTTACCTGCAGAAAGTACGTGGATGAGATAGGCTACCACAGCCGACTGTTGGTTATTACTGGCCTCCTGTAAAGCTGTATTCTGATTGCTGTTTGTTTTCATAATGTCGGCACCGTATAAGACTAGAAGTTTGACGGAATCTATGTTTCCTCTGAATGCCGCTAGGTGGCATGGCGTGTCTCCACGAGCAGTTGTGGCATGCAGATTTGCTCCGTTCTCAATAAGAGTCCTGTAAAATAGATTTCAAAGTGTTATTTTGATAAAGTAAACACCAGTGCGTTTTAATTTGGGGGCTGATGATAAACACCATATATATATATATATATATATATATATATATATATATATATATATATATATATATATATATATATATATATATATATATATATATATATATATATATATATATATATATATATATATATATATATATATATATATATATATATATATATATATATATATATATCATACTCAGTGACCCGCAATCGTAAGTGGTTTGTGGGCGAGATAATGTCCATTATCATATTTTTAAGGGTGGATGAGTGTGACTTTAAGTGCACGTAATGAACTACCTGATGTGGGCGTACCGGACTAAACCCTGCTGAAAAAGTGTATAAGTACTTGTTTGTTAGCTAGTCTGCCGCGGCCCACCCTTGGTGTGTTCAACCATGAACTCAGATCACGCGATAATGAAGAGTTCACGAATAATCAAGGTGACCCCTGAGAAAGATCTCTATCAGACACCTTGTGTTGATACATAATGTGGGCTTAGCATCTAGGATAGCATCGTAACATATGGGTCTTACTTTTCCAAAGGTTTGCACCATCCATTGATCAGACCGTCTGCTCTAATAAGATTGCGAGTCTCGAAATATGGATTTAAGTTTAGCTTATAACGATTTTTTGTGTATTATAACTTTTATTTGCTATTTTCAGGTTATGTCTTGCTCACTCACTTTTTAACTTTCCCCTTATACTTATTTCTTTTTTTGATACGTGTATTATTTGCCATCGTCATTCGTGGACAACGTTTGCCCACTTTCTCTGTCATGTGTCAATGTATACATGGATAACAAATCATTCTGGGTTACTTTTTCATCAAGATGTATTAGTACATAATGAGTTTAAAAGCTTGATAAATGCAATTTCTAAAGAATTTTCGATATATATTTGATTTTCTTATACCTATCTCTAAAATTTACAAATCGAAGGAAACATCTCTAAATGAGAAACATCTCTCTCTCTCTCTCTCTCTCTCTCTCTCTCTCTCTCTCTCTCTCTCTCTCTCTCTCTCTCTTTATATATATATATATATATATATATATATATATATATATATATATATATATATATATATATATATATATATATGCTTTATTGACTGTAGATGACTACAAAGTGTACAATATATATATAATATAAATAATTAAAGGCGTAAACACAAAAATAGTGTTACTGGATGAAATAATTGTCTCATAGAAATATGTTTAATTAGCTTTTGAGCGATCTTTTGCATACCGAACCAGAAGCTGTTTCCTACCTTACTACGAGCTTGTGATCCAGATCACTGCAGGCGGCATGTAAAGGGGTGGCTCCCCAACATGTCCGTGAGTTTACATCCGCCCCACAGTGCAACAACATCGCCACTAGTTCAGTGAAACCGTTTGCAGCAGCCCAGTAGAGAGCAGTGCCATCTTTTAGTGGACCCTGGAGTTCCAGGTCTCCCTCCAGCCAGCTGGTACTGTGTAGTGCTGAGAGCGCCCTCTCGCGGTCGCCAATTCGGATAGCGGTAATCAAACTTATTGTCATACTCTGAAGCATGTGTCTCTCTTTAACTATCCTATAGGTATATTGGTATGAAGGAGATGGTCGGTTGTGTTATAGCACTGAGTAACCTCAAACACGGTAATGTGGTCACAGTGTAGTGAATACCTGTGTCGTCTAGGCGTTTTACTATGAGAAGGATGGTAGACTAGTATTTATATACACAGCGCCCGTGGAAGCTTCCAGGAATAGCACGTTGAATATTCATTGGCCTAGTGTCGTCTGTGTGTGACGTCGACGATGACCCAGTCACTGGCCCGGAAAACTGCTTACAATAGCGGGTGATCCCCAAAGCTTAGTGTGTATGCCATATATGGATGCGTCATATGTACTTCCTGCCCCAATTTCCTATGAGTTCGCCATGATCCACCTACGTCATAGGTCATACCAAGGATTCCCCTGCAGGGCGGACTAAATGGATACGATTATCCATCAAAAAAAGGGGCCAAAACTTCTCCTTTGAAATATTTACAAACTTATGCTAATTTCTAAGGTTACTTTCGTGTAATGGGTTGACCCATTTACTCCTGGAGAGTGCTCATTGCCTGACACATTAAGATATCTTACCAACAAAGATTTCGAAATATAATGGCTTAACTGTGTTGTTGCTGTTATGTTTAGTATGTGTCTTTTAAAACGTCTTACAACATTTGATGATGAGTTATGTTTATAATTGTCAGACCGTGTTTGCAGTCCAGATGGCAAATCAGTTAAGCGTGTCAATCGTAGGTGGACGCCCAAAGCCGAATGTTCCCGAATAAATGACTCAATTTCTCCTCTTTTTGCTTGTTTATCACCTTTTCTTTACATCACATTTTGTTATGGTTTACTTAAAGGACTCCACCTAGTCCATTTGATGATATAATATACCTGTAATCATTTGAAACAGCCAAGAAAACAACTTTAACCCGTTCATACATCTTGCACCTAAAAAGGCTTGAATATTGCAGGTACTATCTAGTATATCTTTCTGACCAGAACTAATTTGAAGATATTTGAAGAAAAGCTCTGTTAGAAACAAATCCAACAACTCCGTCAACTATTTTAAACACTTGATTCAGTGCTTGACTTTTTTATTCCGCCATAGATCTTCCGAGGTCAACTGGGCATGAAAAGGTTAAACGTAAATGGATTTGTTAAAGTGCTATCAGTGCCCACTTCAGTGAAAACAATCATGTAAACATACATACGTCCATATGTGTGTGGGTGTAGGAACAGAAAAGGCTGATGGGTGTGTTTTGGGTGTACCAGCTGTGTGTTATTTATCATTCGTCTGCAATGCGTGATGAAGAGATCACGTTTAGGATGCACCTACTAAATCCTGTTACCAAGTAAATAGTTTACACCTATTTACTTTTAAACCTACAGTCCGGGTTATGGTATTTTTTGACACAATCGACGACACTGCATCTTCTTCAGTTCTAGAAAGTTCTTCGCATCTCATAAATCGCACACACACTGCGTTTGATTGGTCATTTCATGTATACTATTTTATTAACGTAAATGACTTATCCATCCATTATGCATATTGCAAAACATAAGAGGTAGATTTACATGCATACGTACATGCATACATACATACATACATACATACGAACGTACATACATACATACATATATACAAACATAAATACATGTATACATACATACATGCATACATACATACATACATGCATACGTACGTAAGTACATACATACATACATACATACATACATACATACATGCATGCATGCATGCGTGCATGCATGCATACATACGTAAATACGTACGTACATACATACATACATACATACATACATACATACATACGTACGTACATACATACATACATACATTATACATACATACATACATACATGCAATCATGCATGCATGCATAGTATCATGTATGTATGTATGTATGTATATATGTATGTAAGTGTGTGTATGTTTGTACGTACATATGTATGTATGTATGTATGTATGTATGTATGTATGTATGTATGTATGTATGTATGTATGTATGCATGCATGTATGTATGTATGTATGTATAGTAAATCAAGTCCTTCCGATAAATTGGTCACATCACATGACATTAATCGCTCTTCTAAAGCCAGTTGTCTGTAGCTAAATAAGGTCAGCGCAACCAGGAAGTAAAAAGTGATTAGCAATTCAATGCTATGTGTATGAGGCATTTTATTGTATAATTGAGTGGTTCAAACCAGGACAATAGCAAAATGTCTTCCTGGATAAGATATGGTGCCCACTCAAATTGGTTTTACAATGTTGTTTACTCATTGTCCGTACCTGTGGCAACAAAGGTGATTCTTAAAACAATTCAAATAACAAAATAACTAATTTTCCTATAACCTTATAGTACCTAAAGTAGGCAGGTACCATGCCGGTTTATGGGAGAGGGGGGGGGGGGGCTATTTCTGCTCACGTATGGAAATGCTGTGCAGTAGATATTAGTATTTGGAATTTCGAATATTGTCACTTTTTCTTCCATATTTAGGCTAGACCGTTACTAACCAGTTGTAAGGGTGTAGGAAGCTGGAGTGCTGGGGGAAACCACTGCTTAAGGTCGCTCGCACCAGTTTCATTTTTGTCCTCAGATTTTTGAAATTATTGACTATGTTTTACCTTGACAAATGTAAAGGAAAATGTAAAAAGAAAGGATCTGTTTGGCCGATTTCTTTTGCTAGAGAATAGTTTATGATATTCCAAATGTTGCCTTTTTAGAGAAGAGAGGCTGCCACGTAGTTTATTTTTGGATTTCCGTTTTTTGGGGTTGTTTGTGCACAGAATAATAAATTGGCAATCTTTATAAATGTAAATTTGCAGGTAGATTATGGAGTAGGTCCCCTTTCTCGCAAAAATGGACGCGAAAAAAGAAAATTAGTCCAGAGAATTTTGTTTCATTTTTTATGATATGTTCATGCCCTGTAAATTTGCATTCCATATCCAAAAATTAACAAATAAAGGGGGTATTCCGAGTTACCTTTTTTTTGCTACAGAGCTATGAGTTGTGGGGTGCGTCTTTTTGCAAATGAAATAAACAATCACGCTGTATTTGTTTCAATATTGTTGTTGCAACAAAAGGGGAATATGCCTTTGTTTGAGTAGTGTTGTGCCTACTAAGTCTAAGGCGTGAATATAGGGCAATATGTCACACATGATAAATTATAAGAGAGAATTCTTTTCACTTTTTGATTTTTTCTAATCCATGTAAATCTGCATTCTTTATACAAACAGAGAAAGTGTACTTAATGTTCATAAAATGAAGGTGTCGCTATAGGTGGGAGTAAATTGGCCGAATTGAATTGAAGAGGACGTAATAACCCCCCCCAACCCCATGATAAGTGCTTATTCCACTAAGTTTCCATAAAGATACTAATGTTTTTAACGTTTCAAATTATTTCTTGCAAATTCATACCATTATTCAGAGATATAAAAGGATTTATTGATTGTTGAATAATGGTTGATAACTACAGCCCCTCCCCTATAAAACAAAAATAATAAAGTTCACTGGCATTTTCATTACATGCCACGAGCCAGATTCTAATGTGAGCAGTGGTGGCAAGGCATTGTGGTACACTAACGATTAAGACTGGTATACACACAAACTACATTCACAAAAACATGGTTATCTGAATAATTTTGAGGGTTGGACACACATTTTTTACTGTGCAGAAAACATCTAGATAAGGGTATACACCTGACAAGAATGAAGTATATTTTGACAAGATGTTTTGAAAATACCTCAACTGCATTGCTTTAAACCAGGATGTCCAAGACCAAAGTGTCTGTCGCACAATCTGCAATTTCTGTCGAAAACATCATTGGTACCTACAACCAGGGTCTTAGCCAGGATTTCAAAAATGCCTGTCCAAAACAGCAATTTTAAAATCTTTGCCCGTCCAGATTTAGCTACTTACCTACTTCAAATCCTTATACCAGCTACATTTAATAGCCTAGTGTGTCAGAAAGGGCAATTTACACTTCAGCTATGTCCTAGAAGATGGTTTGTTAGGAAAATATTTGGTTATTACACCCCAAAAGTCAAAATTGAAAAATCCCCATAGAAAATTTTGCCTGTCCAAACAGGAGGTTTTTAGGAAACTACCTGTCCAAAAGACAGGTAGGACACCCTTAGGTGGCAATAATTTGAAATTTCAATTTTTCGTCCCTATTTCGACCATATTGTGGCTTAGTCGTGACTAGCTAGTTGTCACTGGTGGAGGAAACCGGAGTACCCAGCGAACATCACTGCCTAACCCCAATTCACTCACAACATCCTCACATGCCCAGGCCGGGATTCGTACCCAGGCAGTGGTGAGAGACAACTTGCAGTCAGTGGCAACGCCTTAGACCACACGGCCATCAGGGCAGGCTCAGTTGGCATTAAAACAGTCAATATTTTTCTCTATGCGACCTAGTACTCTACCCGAAACTTACACTTGCCTTACAACATTAGGTTCCTTGCACACACTGCTTATTATAGACTGTTCAACTAGAGAACTCGGAGGAAGGATGGCGATCGGGTCTACGTTGATCTTGGGTTGGTTTAGACAAAGGCAGACTCGATCCAAAATTGCTTTATACGCGGAAGAACCATCTTCTCATGGTCTGATGTTTTTCTATTTGTTTACTGCTCAACTGACAACTGCCAAAACAGGCCAGTTGCTAAGTTACAATCATGCCTGAGTGTTGTGTTGCAACAAAGTATTGTGCTACACACTGAAAATACTGCTTTGGATCCGATTTTCTATTCAAGCTCGGTACCCTTTTCAATAAAAAAACAAAAGTATCATAGTCAATGTTTATTTACACTCTCAATCGCCGCCTGCACCGAAATGATACAATTCAAGTATTTTTTTATAACTTTTATTGCAACATAAATTATCAGCAGTAGTATACAAATATACAATAGACATAAACTTGTACAATGTTCGCACGGAAGTGTTTGTGTATATTTTACATAGAGTACTTCCATTTTACCACAAGAATGTTATTAACATATTATACACGTATCTAGATAAAATGCACGACTTTTCAGGACAATTCAAATGTTCACCAACTGCTAACATTACCGATATGACCAATTCCTGACAAGGTCAAGGAACGGTAGGTTCCTAGCTGCAATATACATGCCAAATCCGCCAGCTACGCATGTTTATATTGTAACTCAAAAATATATTCTACTTACTTGCATTAATTCAATGTCCAACTACTGCATGTCTGTGGAGACAATTGAAATATGGTTTAAGATTGTCTAAAACTCTGCAGTCAAAACTTTAGGGAAGGAAATATTTTTGGAGTGTAAAATAATCATCATGAATATTCATTTGTTGAAAACATGGCCAAAAATATTTCCGAAACATATATTTAATTTATAAAAAAAGGCATAATGGAGATACAATGACTATTCGTCAGATTTTAAAGCTGAGTTGAAAGTCGAGGAATGTGGGATAGAGACAGATTTGTAGAATGATGGCGTTATGTAAATACATGGATTTTGTGGTCAAGGATTAAATGAGAGAACTTTAAAGGTGTCTGTGAATATAGTCTTGATCAATAATTTCTAACGTTTCTTTATTTTATAGCTACTTTGGTCAAATAAAGTATGTTAGTGTTGTTGAGGGGTGACATATATTGTATTTGAAATATGATAGTAATATAAACATATATCCAAATAGCTTCTTTATTTCAATTGGTGGGGCACTGATGAGATAGCTCATACTTTCTTGTTTTGGTATGTAAAATGTTCATTAGTCATTTATCTTGTGTTGTACATACTGGTGCATTGACTTATTATTTGTTCTGTACACATGTATAGTGTTGCATTTTTATATCATTTGAAATAAGTGCGATTGTACATATATACAAATTGAAATTATAAGAGGATGAGAAGTTGTAAGAGAATGCGTGCACTCCAATACAAAATGGTTAAATGACTCTCCAACCTGGATTACCTCACTGAATACTCCCACGTTTAATCTACATTGTACTGAACTATTGTCATAAGCAAATCCCAGATACATGTATTGTATTTTTTCTGTTGAGACCAAATAGTACCTTAATACTTGTTAATTATGGAGGAAACTGAAACACCCAGAAAATGTCGCCACGTAATCCCAAGTCACTGGTAATTTTCTCACATGCCTCAAGCTGGCTCTGAACCCGGCACATTTGGCAGTGTTTGGAGACGACGATAAGTCTGTTTATAATGCCTCATCATGAGACTTGACGAAAGTTTTTCATTTACTAGTATTCATTACCTGTACTTCCTCCTTATTGTTTTTTCATACTGATACTTTAATTGAAGTAGTTACAAGTAAAGATGGGATAAACGCATAACTTCCTGCTTAATAACACTTTATGAAGAACGGCAAAAACAGAACTGCCACAATTATAAAGCAAAGAATTTTGGTTTTGCACTACTGGACACATAAAAAGAAACAATTTTCTGACAATTACAAGGTAAACAAATATGATAATTATATGCGCAACCAATATGGCGGACGAGAGAGGTCGTGGAGAAAACGACGCGTGCTTTAATGTATTTACCGAATGTATTGATTACCGAATCGAGCGCATTTTATGGCAACTAGAGGTGGAACCCATCAAGGATGTTGCAGCCGAGCTCGATTATGATTTTGACATCCATGAGCTGCTCGATGCCCGAGAAAAGCTTTTTGAACGTGCCGTTGAGAAGAACAAAGGTCGCCATGACAGTCCGGACAATGCGGGACACAAAGAAACGAATGATGAAAAGGATCATCAGCATACATCCCGTTTCATTCAGAATCCCTGGCAACTGATAAAAAGAAGGATGTCCTGTTTAGCAGCGATAGATGTCTGTGAGATTTACAGATTTCTAACAGGTGCGGAAAAAAACTTCCCCACAAGAATGCTGCGTAGAAAACCCCTCGCAACCGCATGTGAAGATCTAAACAAAAAGGCTGTTATACTTGAGCCTATAGTGGAGTCGGAGGAGAAATCCCTATCAAGTGTGGATTTGTCCACGAATGTGGGCACGGATACAGGGCCCGATGTAGATCTCGCCCCGGAGTTGGATATACCCCTAGCGAACGACGACATGTTCCCGATCGCCGTCCCTGGTGGGATACCTGTGAATAAGCAAATTGCAATTAAATCTAGTCATGCTAACTCACCAATGCCCGATAGAAATGCCAAATGTACTGAGGGGCCGGGAACGAAAGAGAAAGTAGATTTAGCTGGTGATTTTCACTCTACACCACATGTGACAGTGAGTAAAAGTAAAGAAACCCGTATGAGAGCGCCACCTACAATGGACGATCTCGTGAATAATGGTGCCGATCGGGCCCCATCAAATCGTGAAGATAGCCGTGAGATGTTTATTCCAAATGGCAAAACAAACGCATCAAATCCTTTATGTGATATGGGCTCTAATTTATCCCAGGAAAAATCGCCTATAGCAGAAGCGGATGAGGTAACTAAAGTTGCTATACCAAACTCTGACAGAGTCAATGTGAACGTAAGGGCTGAGAGTACGGGTATTGAGCGTAAGAAAGGCCTTGCAAGTACAGACAACCAGATACGTTCGCCCGAGGCTGATCAAACTGAGACTCCTATGAATACCGGAACCCAGAACAATAAAGGGTATGACTATAATATGTTTAGCGAAATGTCGTATAGGAGTCCTACTGCAACAGCAAAGGATATGTATACTGACATGCATACCGATATAGCAAATGATATTATAACTCAGATGTTTACGGACGATACTGAGATGCATAATTCTCCCTTTGGGATTAACAATACGCCAGGTTACTCAAACATGATCAAATCCCTAGAGTTTTTGCACGAACAACCCACTCTACACATAAAGAGTAATTCAGATGCAAATGACATGCCCAAAATACCCACACTATGCATCCCGACTACTACACAAAAGATCCCAAAACGAGACGGCAGTCTTCTTGATCTGAGTAACAGTAGCCAGGCATCATTCCTCCGCGAGATCCTCGAGATTCACGAGAGGCTAGAACTTGGTTCTGCTGCAACAGAGAGCAACAAAACCCCGTACATCAAGAAGAAGCTTAGCAGGACTATGTCCACGCAAACTGAACCAAATGTGATACCTGACACTCCAATTCGGAGGTCGAAATTCGAATGTCAGGTTGACTACCTTGAGCGCGCACTCACAGACCACGAGAGACGCCTACGGTCTTTCGAAGTATGGCAGGAGAGGGTGGAGCGACGAATAGAGTTCATAGACTCTGAGTACTATAACAGCTATAACGGCCTGAAAGCAGCGCACGACACTCTGGCCAACGAGACACAAGTGCTCAGAGAAGTTGTTAAAGGGCTACTTGAGAAGTCGAAAGAGAAGGGATGTGAATGCCCTCGCTGTGAGGCCAGGAAACTAGTCATTGCCAACATCTCTCAACAAGAGCAACGTGCTGACACAACGGAACGCGAGACTACCGGTCCACCAGTAAAGGCTAGCAAGGAGCCGACAAGAAAGTCTGCGAAGAACGAGGGTGAGCGCCCGACCGGTACGTACGACTCCTTCATGAAAGCCGCAGTCAAGGCTGTCCCTAGTATTGCAGCTCAGTCAGAAACCGCGGGTGACCACCCACCTCCCGGTTTTAGTAAGGGTAGCGACCCTAACTCTGCAAGAGTTCTGAGAAGGCCGAGAAACAGGGCTAATCAAGGGAGGGCGGCAATGGTAGCAAATGGTGCAAACGAGAGTCAACCAGGTGGTCCGACGAGCACCCCTAACGATAAGACACTGAAACCCAATATATCATGGGTAGACATTGAAAATGAAGAAGATAACGTAGTGGATGATTACATAGCTAGTGTTATCATACATGAGGGGAAGTGTGTTAATGCGAAACCACAAACTACTACAAGTGGTACTGATACTACAAAGCAGGGTGCGACCGGAAGCGCAGCTGCGCCAGGGGTAAACAAACGTAACCCCTCCACCCGTGTCAACATGACGCAGAAACCTGATCCGAACACTATCAGGAACGGCCAACCTAAGCAAAGTATGAACCTGTTAACAAAACCTATCCCCGTTGATTTGAGTGCCAACACCTCAACGGCAGACAAACCTCCCGGTTTCAGGACATACTCTAAAATGCAGCAGAACACTAAGCCCCAATCGAAAAGCGCTACTACTAATGCGACGGCGAAACCGGCAGGCCCGAAAGTCAGTGACACTGACAAAACCAGTGGTGGCGCCACTGGTAGTGTATGGGAGGCTGATGGCGAGGCTAATGGTGCAGAGGGTGAGGCTGACAACTCGTACGCGAAGGTTGTGACTAAAAACGGTTGGAACACCGTCCAGCCTAGCAAGAGAAAGAGGGTGAAATCCGGCACAAAGAATCTCCCGCCTCTGCGTGGTGCCCAGCAAAGGAGGACCAGGGACGTGTATGTCCGCGGGCTAGCGACTGCAGGCTTCAGAGGACCGGAGGATCTCGAAGAAGCCATGAAGATTCATTGTAGTGAGAGGGGCGTAAATGCGAACTTTGCCAGAGTTATGCCCAACACCTACGGCTCGGCCATTGTGGGCTGCCGGGTCAACATGGATGAAGAGGATTTCGAGACTCTACTTGACCCGCTCTTCTGGCCATCGGACGTCGAGGTTCGCGAATGGTTCCCCAGGGGAAGGGAACGGAAACCGAGCCGTACTTTCCAGAGCCAGAGGAATGACTTTGAGTAGTATGCCTACGACTGAAAACATAAAGACAGTCTACTAGATAGACCATGTACATAGTCCACTGTTTACCGCACCACTACTAAAATCCGCACTATGAAAGTACAACCAATACTTATAATTTATGTACTATTTTTCAGTTTCGCATCTATGTGTGTAGGCATGGCCGGACGCCGACCAATTCTAGATGATCGTCTCCACGCTAGTCATAGCCACGGACGGGATGAACGCGATACGCCCTACCTGTGCCCTGGACCGGTCAACTACTATCCAGGACCTGGCTGCATGGAGACATCTACGCTGGCACCCGATGGAAAGACATCCATCGATTCATCCCATGTTTACTTTATATGTTTTGCAAATGTTTCCCGTTATGCGAACTGTGACTGTTCTGTTTTGTTTAAATTTGTATACCTTTTACACGGTGTCTATAATCCCTTGGTTGGCTTTCACCACCCGATTCTGTTCGTAAAGCACCAACGTTTACTCGATGATAGAGTTATATTTAATCAGATACTGCACACTAGTATAAGCTGTTATTATATTCTATTTTACCGCTCCTTAGACGACGATACATATCCAATAAGGGTGCATATCCCTACTAATGATTTTGGATACCTCAGTCCCTCAGTTGCTTCACATGATTCGCTCTACAATGACATGTTAATCACTTATATTGTGTTTTGTACATATACTTTACAGAATGAGGTGTATGTACTGGAGGCAAAACCCGCTATGACGCCGAGGCCCGCATATGAATGGACGACTCCACCGATGGTACCTCGTTTATGGAGACTCGAATTTGACTCGTACGGCAAATACCACTTCGTTCCACCCAGTATGCGCACCCTTGGCGGACTGCGGACGGCCCTCGAGAGCACCATACCTCAGAGTTACGTTAATTTTATGAATCATCTACAATATCATAAGTGGTGTGGGGGATCACAGGATCCCCGTGTTCAAACATGTAACAAATCACCTATTGTGGTATTATGCAACATAATATGCGCCATAAAACATGAATATAGATGCACTTTCCGGTATAGTAATTTCATCCAGTCCCTTGATCAAATAAGTCTTGAGGTGACGGAACTTTATCATGAACAGTATGCAACAATACATGTAGAGAGCAATTTAAGTACTCAACAAGTTGTGATTAGCACTACATATTATAGACTATCTCGATCAGGAATGGTTTCACCTTTCCTCATTCTGTCGGGCTACCAGATACAATATCAAACACGTAGACCATTGCTCGGATGCTATAGCTATCTCCCTCAATCGTACTGTTTACGTTTTTTCTATTCTTTACAGAATGCCAACACGTACGGTCATGTCAACCTCGAGACCCGGGCTGGACAGATGGATGTAGCCGCTCATGCTCATGAATGCGATGCGTGTAGGTGCTGCCACCATGCGACACCCGGGCGTCCTGATGTCCAGCGCGAGTTAAAACTCGGAATGACAACGACTTTAAGTTACGTGATGTGCATTATTAAATGTGGTACTGGTTTAGAGGACATGCATCATTTACATGACCACAGGTTTTATGACCGTCCTTTAATGATATATAATATAGTTGTGTGTAACAAGCGCTACAGGCTAGTAGCGGTACCATACAGTAAACTTCTTATCTCATCTGGAACAATATACTATATTAATTATACCCTGAGCCACTATGGCGCTAGTATCTGTAGATGTGGAGACATTTCGCAACATATAAATATGTTTTCATGCATATCTGACAGTCGTACATATCGAAGTAAGCATACTGGGAACATTAACATACCTTGTGTCTATGAATATACCCAATATGCTATACGATCAGAGTTGATATATTTTACAACCTTCGAGTGTACTGCTATATGGTACAGTCAGATTTATATGATGCATCCGATGTATATAAGTAAGCGCTTTATTGAACACCTCGCTTACTCGCTTTTCGATTGTTTCAGAAACTTACACAGAGTTGAATGTACACCAATGCCAAGGAGGTTCAAGGAAGCAATAGCGCCAGTTCCTGCAGATAACACTGTGACACCCATCACCGCATCAGGAGTGCATCGCGTCCCCCAATTGATGAAAAATGACTCTCAATGCTACCCGTCAAATAGCATAACGAGGATGCGACCGAGTACTTATAGATGCCGTCAGTACAAAAATTGTTTAATAATTGTCTTTGTACCCTACATGGGTGTCCTGTGTGATTTTCTGTTTGGTGGTATTGCTTCTCAGATCTATGGCAATATTTCACTAGTAGATTTAAATATCTGCAGCTGGGTAACGGTGCGTGTTAGTATGAAAATGACAATCAAAAATTTTAACACGACCAAGCAACTGGTCTGCGATGATGTTCTTTTCGTGTATCCTGTATACTTCTACTTTCTGCAGTCACGTTATACCCATCGACTCTGTACATGTATTAAATGTGCTATATGTAATGTAAAACTACTAAAGACACTAAATGAAAGATACAATCACAATAAGCACATGGAACTGTCGCGGTTTTAAGTCATCCGTGCCATATATTAGAGAGCTGTGTAACAGATCTGATATTGTATTAATATGCGAGCACTGGCTGCATGCTAACTGTCTCTCCCTTTTTGATGAAATTTCTGATCAGACAAACTTCCATGCGAGAGCTAGCAACGAATCTAACGCTGATGCTTTCGGTCAAAGAAGAGGTCAGGGGGGAGTTTCTATAATATGGAAGAGAGAGATGGTCGGAATCAGCCCTATGCTCGACTGTGTGCACGATAGGGTATGTTCCATCCGTATCCAAAATAAAAAAGGAGCGGTATTCTGCATCTTTTGTGTGTATTTACCTGCCAAAGGGTGTGGGGGCGATCTCAGAACATGCCTGGATGAATTAAGTGGCCTTATTGAGAATATAGAGTTAGGCGCACATATAATAGTCTGTGGTGACTTTAATGGTGACATGGGGTCAGATGGTGGATTTAGGAACAAAAGGCAATGCACTAGAGAAGGCGTGTTGGTCCGTGATTTTATGGTAAAACATAATCTTTTTGCCGCAAATCTAAGAGGTGACGCCAAAGGTCCAATTAATACATTCTTCGGCCCAAATGGGGCTAGTTGTATAGATTATGCACTAGTATCAAACGACCTAGCCGACAACGTCCTCGAGTGCATAACCTTTGATCAAGAGGTACTTAATACCTCTGACCACAACCCTCTACACATTAAAATACATCTAGGTGAGGTAGAGAAAAATACCATAGTGATGGAAAAAAAAGGAGGCCTTAGATGGAATAAACTGACTCCTGAAAAACTCCTAAATGACTATACAATACCGGTGGGAGAAGGGATAGATACGATTATTGATAGCCTTAACTCAAGTCAGACAACACCAGGTATAATTGATAAGGCTTTTAGTGACGTAACTAACATACTGCGCAAGGCAGAGCGAGCAATACCTAGAGCACGCCATAGCTATCACATAAAACCATACTGGTGTGCGGAGCTTGACACTTTAAAAAAGGAAAAAGTAAGAAGGTTTAGAGATTGGTGCGACGCGGGTAGACCACGTGACCCAGACAATCCTTTAAGAAAAGCTAACTGTGAAGCAAAAAAATGTTTCAGAAAACGGATCAAGTCAATTGCTAAGGCATATGAGGACAAAAAGATATGCGACGCTACTTTAAAAGCAGAAGTTGACAGGAATAGCTTCTGGCGCATGCTTAAAAAAGCTAGAAATGGCAACAAAGTCACTATCTCCGCAGTTAAAAATTCCGCTGATAAAGTAGTCCATGGCATTGATGAGATTTTAGAGGTGTGGAAACTTCATTTTAGTACACTATGCACGCCAAGAGTAATGCCGCACTACGATCAGCAGCACTATGAGATAGTTTGTGAGGCAGTTAAAAGGTGGCACTTTATGCGAGATACTGATGATTTCCTTAACTCTAACTTCACAGAATGTGAGATCAGCTATGCTATAAATAAACTTAATGGAGGCAAAGCACCGGGATATGATGGAATAACACGAGAACACCTAAAAGCAGCTGAGACCCCCATCGTGAAATTCCTAACAATTGTTTTAGCTAAGATGCTAGAGATCGAGTATATCCCTGTCAACTTTAGGCGTGGAATCCAGATTCCACTGTATAAAGGTAAAAATACGTCTACCCTAGACCCAAATAATTTTAGAGGGATCACTCTACTCAGCACATTTAACAAAATTTTTGAGATCCTTCTGTGGGCTAGAATTGAGAAATGGTGGGGTGATAGCGGCGTAATCTCCGAAACTCAGGGGGCGTGCAGGAAAGGGGTATCATCTCTGCACACCGCACTCCTCCTGCAGGAAACCATAGCATCTAATATTGAGAAGGGGAAGAAAGTTTTCGTTACATACCTAGATGTCAGTAAAGCTTTTGATAGAGTCTTTATTGAAGGTCTATTCTACCAACTACGAAAAATAGGAATTATTGGCAAAACTTGAGGATGTTATATAGCTGCTATAAGGGTTTTTTATGCAAGGTCAGAATACATGATAGGTGCTCCCAATGGTATGAAATGACATGTGGCATTCATCAAGGGGGGTACCTCTCATTGTTAAAGTATGTGGCTTTCATTAACTCCCTGTTGGTAGAACTTAAAGAGTCCAAACTGTGCTGCCCCCTATATAAAATACCGAGCTCCCCGCTAGGGTACGCAGACGACATCGCTGCTGCCAGTATATCAAAACACAATACTGAACAGGTCCTAAACATCGTCTATGCACATAGTTGCAAATGGAGATATGACTTAAACGCAAAAAAATCGGCAATTGTAGTCTATGGTGAATCTCCACATGAGAATAAAAGAAACAAACAGTATAGATCATATAATCTGGGTCCTAATAAGGTGTCTGAAAAGGTATCCTATGACCACGTAGGAGTCAAAACATGCAACGGCATGAACTATATTGAGAGGACAGATGATAAAATTAGTAAAGCCAGAAAAGCATTGAGTGCAGCATCTGCTTTAGGTATTAAGAAGGGGGGGCTCAGTATCCGTGCCTGTAACATAATATATTGGTGTCTTATTGTGCCAATCCTAACATACGGCGCCGAATTATGGGTCCTACATCAAAATGACATTGAGGCACTGGAAATGTTCCAACGGTATGCGGGAAGGAGAATACAAAGGTTCCCTTCACGCACACCAAATGAAACCAGTTTCCGGGGCCTCGGATGGATGCGCCTTGAAAATTACATCAATGCTAAAAAGATGATCTTTGTAAGGACTATTCTAATACGGGAAAACACTTGTATCTATAAGAAAATGTTTATAACAAGAGCTCACTCATTTAATGAGGACATATGTAACGCAAGTATGAACATACATGACAGCCCCATTTATGATATACTAAGAATAGCTACTATTTTTGACATGTATGGGACTGTAATGAATATGGTCAACAATGGGTACATATATACAAAAGCTCAGTGGAAGAGAATGGTCTGGGGACGAGCATGGGAAATCGAGGATGCCGACTGGGATTTTTGCACAATATTCTATAACTCAATGGAGAAATTAAGACTAACAGTCGGATCCACTATGTATATGTCTTGGTGGCATATTTCTGACATCTATCAATCTATGATCGGACCATGCGAGACGATGGCAAAATTAGTATGCTGCGCTAGTGCATTGAGGTCGGATGACTATAGGCTCAAACATACATCCTATACGACAAAATCCTGTACCCTATGCGATCAGGCTGCTTATGAATGTGCAGAACATATGGTGATGTCATGCCCATACAATGATGACCTACGCGAACACATGTTTTCAGAGTTATCAAACACAGACATAAGTGCTGGTCAATGGTCAGAAGTTACGCCGCAAGACATATACAAAGTTCTGCTAGGTGGTAAGATCGCTAGCATAGACTTCACTGATATGATACCTGTATGGTGCACTGCAGCGAAATGGGTGCATAAAATGTATATTAGGACTCTACAAGATAGAGCTGGTATTGGATAATTTATATTCTGAGTGTATACTGCTTTATTTTCAACAAAGATGAGAGTAACCATGCCCATAATCTCGCAATAGAGATCTATTTCCATTCACTCCAAAAAACATCTAGAGATAATACTATGACATCTGGAAAACTTAAATCTGATGCACACTACTAAAACTTGTATTTTCTTTTGCATTGACGAATATAATATACAAACAATACGAGCATCACCAACGCTATATTCCTTGGTCTAGCTCCTATGCGTCAATCTTTATTTATATATATCTATGTTTATGATTTACACTAATTTGAGTTCCTATAAATTTATTTGCAACATTTATTTGTACAAAAATATTGATTTATTTGTGTTGACATGTTTTTGTAAATCCTGTTTACAGTCAATAAACATTCAATTCAATTCAATTACCTGTACTTCCTCCTTATTGTTTTTTCATACTGATACTTTAATTGAAGTAGTTACAAGTAAAGATGGGATAAACGCATAACTTCCTGCTTAATAACACTTTATGAAGAACGGCAAAAACAGAACTGCCACAATTATAAAGCAAAGAATTTTGGTTTTGCACTACTGGACACATAAAAAGAAACAATTTTCTGACAATTACAAGGTAAACAAATATGATAATTATATATGTTTGCTTGTAAGAAAGAATTATTCTTATACCCACAAGTGATTTTGATTCATCCTTATGAGACATGCTGGCATGGTACCATATTTGTAGCGGGAGTCATGTTAATTTAAAACTTCTCAAACAGAGAAATATTTGAAAGATATTTGAAAAGGTATCAATAAACCCACTAGTTGCATCAAAGTCCAAAATGAAAGCATTGTGAGTCGTCAAGATACTGTATTCGCACATATGGTATTTACTGGCATACAAGATATGTTTATCTTTGGGAAATAAAAATCCGATAATACATTTGTGTTATTTGAAATATTTCAACATTATGCAGGAATTGACGTGCCGCACACTATGAAGGGTTGTAGATATATCATAGTATGTATGTATGTATGTTCTTTATTGGCTACAGCAAAAATGCTATAAAATACATTTCATACAAATATAGTAATAATTATATCAGTGGTAATGGAATAACCAGCTCTAAATTGGGGCTTCAGTAATGTCACTCTGACTGGTTATCCAACCATTAACCCAAACCATTTTTCCAATCATTGACTTTGATAAATTACGTACGTAAGCAACACTTCCTGGACGTAATATAGGACTTTCTGACAAAAGGAACAAAATCCAGAATAGGAAAAAGATAATGACCGATGACGACAAAAACAACAACAACAGCAAAAGCACCAACAACAGAAAAACACAAACTTTAAGAGAAATAGAAACAAAACTGAGAACGGTAAACAAAAAAGCTGGAATAAAGGCAGCATCAAGACAGCCACGACAAAAACAACAACAAAAGCAACAGTCCTAGTGCACATGGGTAGATAGTAGATTTTGAAATAGTGAGGTAGATATTGAATTGGAAATGTATTCATCACAACGTATTGTCTTCAAAATCCTAAACGAATACGAACGCATTTTGTAATATGAAGTATCTATTTATTTATCTTTTAAACTTCATGCAATGGTATATACACGGTTCAACGGACATTCAGTAGTGTATGTTTTCAAGAAATGATATTTGCGTGAGCATGGCAATCAAAACACGGACAACTTGATGACACGTGTTAATGTATGTAGGTTAATTTATGAAATGATTTGTGTAAGTGATCCTTGCTTGACCGAGATTCAGGAAAGTAGAACATAAACAACGCTGCAACACTTACTTCCTTCTGTGTTAGTGTGAATTAAAATTTATCTGTGTTTCCTTGCAAGGAAATTCATTTCAGAGTTTCTTTGTGTTTACCTTTTTCTAGACGTTTTTTTTATAAAGAAATGGACATACCACTATGGCATTCTGCAAATACATGTACATGTCCCTTTCACTTGCTTAGTTTAAATGTGACAGAGAGACCGTTTCGTACTTTTGTATTATACATTTTTCCTGTTATTTTTTCGTCTTTTTTTCTGTATCCTTCTAAATGTCTACATAGAATAATAAAAAACAAAGCGTATTGAGATCCAATCAGATTCACACAAGTTCAATGCAGGAGAATGAATCCCGTTCGTGGTACTTAATGCTACTGTAAATTCAGATTTTCGATGAATATGATTATTTGTTAGATCAGTATTAAGCATCCTATATTTGTCTCTTGAAAATGTAGCTACATCATTATTATTATTATTATTATTATTAGTAGTAGTAGTAGTATTAGTATCACTTATCATCATTATAATTATTATTATCATTATATTATTACTACTACTACTACTACTACTACTACTACTATTATTATCATTATTATTATTATTATTATTATTATTATTATTATTATTCACAAGATCATCAGAAAAACTGAATCAAACCTGCTTTGCTAGTTCAATTCCAGCAAGCTACTTTTTAGTATTCTCGTCATGCAGTTTCGAATATAAGGTATAATAACTTCTTTGTCGTTATGGGAGGAGTTTACTAGATCGTGAGAAGCATTGGTCAGCTTAGCAAACCATTGAAAGAAAAGGGGCAATGTTGTTTACAATCAGACTAAATGTGATTGTCTAGGACATCTCTTCTTTTGGAGAAGAGCTCCCATATGCTTGTAAACAAGCAGGAAATGTTTAAGCCCTTTTCTCCATATCGAATTTTAATAAAACATGGTCGCTTCAGACACGCACTTTAAGTATCAAATGTTAAAAGATTCCCTTGAAATTCAGCAAAGCTATAGCTGAACTTTGCAAAAGTTATTGAATCTAAAAATTGAAAAGTGCACTTTTTCCTAATTATTAACAAGAATTCTGAAATAAATGACCATGAAATTTGAACGGAGTAAAAACTAGAAAAGAAAAATGTGATACCCAGTCCTCCGTAATGATCTTTACTGTATTTGCGAGATCTGAAGGTCCCTGGTACATAATACTGACTTTGAGACCATAATTACGGTCATACTCGATCTTGGTCATGCAGTGCGGCTCTACCTATGGGCTATGTGTTAATCCGTTTACCTCATGTTCCCCGTCGAATGGATATATATTGTACTATGCTATTTTCAGATTTCACTATATGTTTATTTGTTGATTATTATTATTTTCGATGTATTGTATCTTTTACGCTTATGCGTAGTCAATAAATATACATACATAATGGTAGATAGGAGCTCTGTTTGAATACACTGCATGTTTCTTCAATTTTTTTCACAAATATAACACCCTGCTGGGAAGGTAATTTCGTGATTCTTGATATATTCCTCATGAAAATACCTTTATGGTTGTAAATACTTTGTATAGCATGAATTGTCAAATGGAAACAGGGTAGAGGGAAAACTGAGTCAACGAAATTCACCCCATAGGCTACCTTAAACAATATGTTCAAGTTGACCTGACACTTGCATGAGAATTTGATGAGTTGGTTACTTTGTGAGATCAAGATAGTTCACTTTATTGCTGACTCTGTGAGTCACATATTTTTTGGGACGGAGAATGCACGAATTCTAAAGTTTTGGTTTTTGATATGTTGTGCCAAGCTGATGACCAAAAGTTTTGCCAATCCCCTGTCCCCCCCCCCCCCCCCCCCCCTAAGAAAAAGAAAAAAACTTAAGGGGCTTGATAGCAAATTATTCAGCATAAAAACTGGGTGTTTTGACAGCAGTTGGATGCGTCTTTTAATGTCTTATCTTGTCCATAGTAAGGTTGAAGCATGCTGCTCGGCGTGGGAGTTTTTGGCTGTGAAAGGATGGCAGCCACCAAGTGAGGCAGAAGATCATCAGATTCAGAGTGACAGGGCCGGACACAGTAGATAGCTCACTCCAGTAACTGGATTTTCTCCAGTATATTCTTTATTGACTGAAGACATGCTACAAAAATATATATTATATTCATAGCAAAACAAAAGTTAACAATGTAAGGTGCAGTAAATCGTGATATAGGATGAGTTGCAAGACTTACAAAAAAGGTAAGTATTTATAAACACATGCAAGTAGCGTCATGAAGGCAAAGTCCAATGCCCTCCCTTAATTGCATACTCCGTCTATGCATAATGTTTAAATGTACCTACCCGCAGTCAGCCAAATATGTTCTATTTGTTATGGAGTGTGATTCTCTATGTGTTTACCTAGGTGCACAATAACAGTGTGATAATGGTTATCGAGAAGGATTTCACGATTCTCTGTAAGCATGCAATCACGATCAGTGTGGTATTTACGGACCTACACCCACCTGCTTGGCACCCACTGATGGCCTCTCAGTCAGAGAGCAGCCATATAAACATCTGTGTCCTGCCTACTGAGAGAAATTTAAAAAGGGGCTTGCTCACGACTAATTTGAAATAATAAAAAGATGAAAGTTTATACTGTTATATATTTTGGGTCAGAATTTTGTTTCTTGAATTTCTCGATGTTGTTCCATAATTGCTACATACCAGCAATAATTTTTTTCATCCTAGCAGAACAGTATTCAAGGCAGTGACTGTCTCTGAAGGGGTGAAATACACGAAAGAAAAGACCAATTCAGAGGAGATGTCCATTGTATGAATTGCTTTTTTGTCAAAATCGGTGGAAAGAGGTCCATGACCCCCTGAATAAAAGCTGTTTTGAAAATAACTCTGTTTTGATCTCATTCGTGTGTAGTTTTCAGGAAAACTAAACATAAATTGTCAAAAGTGTCATGAGACCTGTAAAGGACCTACCACCCGGCACAATAGCGTGGAATCTCTCTTTCCGCTTGGTGCTGAGAAACGTGTTTCACCATTTACAATAACAACAGCTACGTGTGTTTCACCATTTACAATAACAACAGCTACGTGTGTTGTATGCATGTATCATATGTGCATTCACCGTAGAATATACATGTTTTGTAGTACCTGTATGGATATTTGCACACACACACATTAGCTATGTGGGATATATTTAATCACCATGCCATAAGTGGTTTAGCTGTGAAGGAGACCAGGCCCTAGTCCCTAAAAAATCATATCCCCCTTTTAGTTGATCGACTAGTGTGGTGTAGTACCAGCAATGGTAGATACATGGTACCACTTGGCTCTCCTATCTCTAGAGATCTCACGTTATATTCAAACTGAGTCCTCAATTTACCTGGCAAGATAAATGTGAACTAATTTGGACATTGGCCACCTTGACACTTAGTGCCTGGTTATGGAAACACCCAAAGACGGAAAATGTACAAATAACAGCCTAGACATCTAGGCTAGCTGTGGAGTAGCTGTTATAACCTGTGGTGCGTGTTTAGATATGACACCAATCAGGGATAGCTTTGCTATAATCGTGCTCTAATCTGTGGTTTTATTGTGGAACATACCATTTTTTCTGTTTGTAGCACTTATATTTGTATAAGCGGCAAATATGAGAGATGTTTACATTTATCATGCTGCCATGATTGCTTTATTTGTGGAATATCCGTTAAGCTCAGTGGTACGTGTGTAAATACATGTGTTTACACGGACTCCACTCCCGTGGAATATCTACAATATTATGATGCCACGTGTGGTTTCATTGTGGGGTTTACGATGGTCTCTGAAGTTCGAGTATTAGTATTAGTGCATCAACTTCATCTGTGTCGGATATTTAGATTATCATATTCATCAATACCAACACTCCTATGCAGATAGATTACTCAGAATTTAGTGTGAATTACGCCATTAGGAAAAGGATGTTCTTCTTTACTCTATGCAACACAATTCCTCAGGAACTGAATAGAAATCGCTCATACCATTCATGACCCTTATTTGGGAGCGACTTGCCAGAAAATTAGCTTCATAAGAAGCACCAGTTGATTTCATGAGTTCAATATATTAATTGGCCGAAACAACTATACTATTTGCCATTGCCAGTCAATATGCATCAACTATTACACTTACAATTTTCAGGCAAAAAATGAACCTTTGTAATCAACTAAGCTAAAATGTTTTTGAAATGTAACGCAATAAACTACATAGTCCATAACATATTTTGGTATTCACATCTAAAAAGGTAATCTACGTGACCAATTTATACTAGTATATACTAGTATTCTAAGATTTTGGGATGTCACCCATGTATGTGGGCTATATTTGCTAACAAAAAGCTGTAGATTTATTTCAGGGTTGACATTCATTTTTTCTCCACTTTATATTGCAATTATAGAAACAAGGAATGGTGGAAATTTGATTCTTTGCAAGAAAAATAAAATAAAAACCTTTCAATTCACATTTCAACTGCATTAGGAAGTAGCAGCAAATGTAAAAAATGCTACACTCTTTCTGCTGTAAGTTTTAGTAAATATTTCTTTCCTTATTAATTCTTTTGGTAATTTTCCCTTAAACTCCGAAAGTTCTCATGCCGAGTAATATTCGACCATCATCATTTCCCCATGTTGTTGACGAAAAGTGTCACGTGTTTGATTAAACAAAGAATCTTAGACATGCAAAATGGTTAGGCCTTAAAGATAACTCTAAAAAAACAGTTTCATTTTGTGTATTTTGACCTGCCAGTGTAAGTAAATTTACGTCATTAACTAGATAATTATGTATGCATTGTCTTTTCTAAAACTGCATTATCCTTTTTAGAAAGATTGGCGAATGATAAGCTTGAGAGATAACACTAATGCAATACGATGTTGTCTTTAAAACAATTTATTCAACTAATAGTAAACAGTCAATATAGGCATTGATTTTTCTAAAGAAAATACATAATCAATCTCTTCTGAAAATCAAACCCCTAAGAGTCTTTTTTGCAGCCCCGAATAATAAATATTCATGCATATTGAATTTTTAACAATTTGCATAAATCCCATTTCTATTTTAAGAAAAGTATTGTCGAACCATAGTCATTAGAGTCTTTCGCTTCTTTGGGTTTCTGTGGCGAGCACCATAGCGACCAACCATAAAGACAAACCAGACTATGGACTCCTGGCTGACTATATCCTCAGCTGGGGTATCGAGAAAGTCCTGGAAGCTGCCCCAACAGCCCCGCCGTGGCGACACCTTGCGGCGCGGCCAGAAACCAGACTCTGAGAGCCAGCGCATCTGTTCTCCAATTTGTTTCACCTGCAAGCTTTGTTCCGTCGTTAGGCTGTCTATTTCTATAGCACAGGTGACCGTGCCGCGATGAGGGAGTGGACACCTGAACTTAACACTGTCTAGATTTGGTCGTGGGAACCAAGGCACAAACTCTGCCAGGGATTTATAACGCTGTGCCACCAATTTGACAGATGCTTTCTGATCAGGTGTCAGAGACGCTACCTCAATACGTGGGCGTGTCTGAGCTATGAGTTTCAGTGCTGGTTTAGGTATTTCTTTACGAATACATGTCTTGTTGCTGCTTGTGTGTGTATTGCTTTGAACCATAACACCTTTCGCAGGAATGGGAGTTATTGGGGAAATGGTGTCCTTTTCCCTATCTTCTTTCACCTCAACATGGCCAACATCATCAGTATTGCCGTTAACCCTGGGGATATATCTATTCTCTTCATCACTCTTCTGTTCGTGCACCAGAACTGGTCTTGTGTCATCCACATCGTCACAAACATCTGTATTGTCTCCATCCTTGTCTTTCTCAGGAACACGAGATGCAGCTTCTTTGTCGTGATTCTTAGTGGGGAATGGAACATTTCGAATGTCATCTTCATCATCTTTATCACCCTGGTCGTCTTGGTGGTCATGATCATCTTTGCCTTTGTCAGGCACTTGGTCTCCTATGACACATTTTTCGTTCGTCAGAGATGTTTCTTTGGCATCAGCCTTCTTGTGAAGCAAACCCTCCATAGTGTCATCTCCATCTTCCTTATTATCCTCATCTTTTTCCCCGAGCACTGATTCCTCCACGACACTCACATCTTTCTCCTCACTTTTCTCCTCATCTTCCTCGTCCTTATCACGTGACTGAGCAGCATTCTGACCGGCGCCAACTTTAAGAGGTATCAGTTGTTGAAATGGACCTGTTCTTTGATAGTCATTAAGCCAGGTAGTGTGTGTACTGGTCCAGATCTGATCTATGTAGATGTAGACGACGATGACGAGAGAGCAGAAGGTGACGAAGAAGGTGACTTCCCACCATATACCACGTGACGAGGAATGGAGTTCGAGTGATGAAGTGATGGAATAAACGGCTTCGTGGATAACCTTGTTAAGGTAAGGTACCATATGCCTCTCTTCACTGAAACAGAACGTATAGGGATCGTAAGCTTTGACAAATATCATCACATTTACAAAATGTAAAGACAGCAATAACGTAAAGCATGATATCCAATTATAATTATAGATAGATAGGTTAAATTTTAAGATTGGCATAACTAAATCAAAGAGTATAAAGAACATAAGCTTTAAGAAATGGAATCACATAACATCACAATGCATATAAAGCAATAATTTACAATTGCATCACTGAAACACTTTTCTCTTTAGGAAATAATATTACATCAGCTAGATGAGTAAATATCCTAATACGCATCAGTAAAAGAAACGCATCAGTAAAAGAAACTGTGATGAAAAATGAATTGGATAAGTACATATAGCAAAGTATAACAGTGCTATATAAAAGGGAGGGTATTTGTAACTGAAAATAACACCAATTTACTGAAACATCATCGCATGAAAGAACCGAATGTATAGAAAAACTGCTTCCAAAAATCATGAATACAACAAATTTTGACTAAAACTGGCAACACTTACATAGGTAGCATGTATATATCAAAGAACTTATCTCACAATAAGAGAAACATACAGACACAAGAAATAAATGATGAAAACTGTTGTTCCTATTTTACTATGTATTACCTTTAGGAGTTTTTAAGTAACTATGCGATTCTGGTGGCAAAACCTTATCACATTAAGCACTTTGATAATTCATTCCGCAATTGCTTATTGTACGCACACTTAACTTTGCTAGGTACTTACAAATTACATTCCGTTTTTAGATGAAACATTTCGTGACCAGGCACAAGTCCTTTCACACCTATAGAGCTCATAATCATCGATTTAGAAGTACATCTAAGAAGTTTTATGAAATAATATGCTGCGATATCTTTCAGTGAAAGTTTTCAACGAAGTCAATTGTCGAACGTCAACTTTAAATTGCATAGCAACGACACATTCCCGGCAATCACCTCGTGGAGAACAATCGCCCTGCCTAGCAACACGTGATCCTAACCTCAACAATGGTCGTTATAAAATAAAAAGGGAACAATTAGCATGCATGCTATTGTTCGTGGTTGTTACAATGACATTGGTACTTTGAAATTGTTATAGTGATTCAAATACGTGAAAACTAAAATATCCTGCAGTAACCTGGAAAGTTATACCTCCCCAGTCAGGGGATTTGATATTCTGACTATGCGAGCTATTCTATGCGTAGTTTTCCTGGCTGTATTTCTATATAGCTTTAGTTCTGATTCGGCAGATAGATGTCACTGGTGTCGAAACTACAGCAAAAGGATAACACAGTAAAAGGATAACAACAATCAGAGTTAATCTGAGCCTGTAATATTACCAGAAATCCATGACATCTTTGTGGCAAACAAAACTAGCGTGAGAGGGACGAAAATGTCTTGAGAAATAACGCTGGACTTGTTTGCTGATTTCTGGTGCCCTCGTGGACAGGGATACTGACTGGAGCGCAGGTAAGGATTGGCCTTCCTGTGCGAACACTGACGTCTTTGAACTGCTTGCGATAGCATATTCAAACACTTCACTCTCACTCTCTGGTCAGCTTACGGCAAAGACACAACGTGACGCTTTCTAGGGACACCACGTTCTTGGCGATACAGTAGACTCAATATAATCTTGCCCTATCAGGATCACAAATAGAACTGCACAGTGCTTTTGATTGGAAACAAAATACAGTGGTGGTACTACATGAAGTGACATCTATTGAATAGAACGAGAACTGAATTTTCAAACGTATACCATAGGTCAATATTTGTATATGGTTTCGTTGTAATTGGTTTCAGGCAAGGCATAAATGTTTAATCCAACATTGCTTCATCTTAGATAAAATAAAAGTATTTCGCAAACCTCAGACCATGGCTTTGTTTTGTACCCATATTCCTATGGATAGTTTTGAGTTAGTTTTAAACTTTTTCTTCTGTTCAAGTGATGTAATTTGTAACTATCAATCAGTTTATACAGTTCCGGTATGTCATATTTTTTTCTAAAAGCCGATTGCTCTTTACCGCCTGATTCATTGATGTTATTCTTGAACTCATTGCTCTCTTTACACTTCGTTGATGCACTAGCAATTCTCTGTACCTCCATATTCTCTTTACCACTTATTGCAGTGGTATGATTCTTAACGTAGTTACTGTATTTAAATTTAGACGCGTTTTTTCTATATGGTACCTTACCTTAACAAGGTTATCCACGAAGCCGTTTATTCTATCACTTCATCACTCGAACTCACACCATCTCAGCTCCTTTCCTCGTCACGTGGTATATGGTGGGAAGTCACCTTCTTCGTCACCCTCTGCTCTCTCGTCATCGTCCTCTACATATACATAGATCAGATCTGGACCAGTGCACACACTACCTGGCTTAATGACTATCAAAGAACAGGTCCATTTCAACAACTGATACCTCTTAAAGTTGGCGCCGCTCAGGATGCTGCTCAGTCACGTGATAAGGACGAGGAAGATGAGGAGAAAAGTGAGGAGAAAGATGTGAGTGTCGTGGAGGAATTAGTGCTCGGGGAAAAAGATGAGGATAATAAGAAAGATAAAGATGACACTATGGAGGGTTTCCTTCAAGAAGGCCGATGCAAGAGAAACATCTCTGACGAACGAAAAATGTGTCATAGGAGACCCAGTGCCTGACAAAGGCAAAGATGATAATGACCACCAAGACGACCAGGGTGATAAAGATGATGAAGATGACACTCGAAATATTCAATTCCCCACTAAGAATCACGACAAAGAAGCTGGAGATCATTTGCCTGAGAAAGACATGGAGGGAGACAATACAGATGTTAGCGAACCGGTGAATGACACACAACTAGTTCTGGTGCACAAAAAGCAGACTGGTAAAGTGAATAACCAAATCCTCAGTGTTAATGGTAATAATGATGATGTTGACCACGTTGAGGTTAAAGATGTTAAGGAAAAAGAACCGATTTCCCCAATAACTCCTGTTCCCGCAACTGCTGTCATGGTTCAAAGCAATACACACACAGGCAGCAACAAGACAGATATTGGTCAAAAAATATCTAAACCGGCACTGAAACGTATACCTAATCCAGCACTGAAACTCATACCCCAGACACGCCCACGTATTGAGGTAGCGTCTCTGACACCTGATCAGAAAGCATCTGTCAAATTGGTGGCACAGCGCTATACATCCCTAGCAGAGTTTGTGCCTTGGTTCCCACTGACCAAATCTAGAGAGTGTCAAGTTCAGCTGTCCACTCCCTCATCGCGGCACGGTCACCTGTGCTATAGAAACAAGGGAACAAAGCTTGCAGGTGAAACAAATGGGAGACCAGATGCGCTGACTCTCAGAGTCTGGTTTCTGGCCGCGCCGTAAGGTGTCGCCACGGCGGGGCTGGTGGGGCAGCTTCCAGGATTTTCTCGATACCCCAGCTGAGGATATAGTCAGCCAGGAGTCCATTGTCTGGTTTGTCTTCATGGTTGGTCGCTATGGTGCTCGCCGCAGAAACCCGAAGAAGAGAAAGACTCTAATGACTAGGATTCGACATTGTAAACAAAGCTGAAATTGGATAATTGCACATGTTGAAAATTCAGTCTTTGACGATTACAAAATTAAAGCTACAATAAGATGTCATGGTGACAGGTATTTTGAGCATGTTGTCCATTTATGTATTCAATTATCTATTCAAATACTCATTTACTTATCAAGTCACTGGCATGTCTCACATGCCACGGCCGGGATTGGAACACAGGCAGTGGTAAGAGAAAGCGAGCAGTCAGAGGCAACGCATGTCCTGCTGTCTCTCCCAACCACAGGTACATCATTAATGGAAGAAACAGACCAGATATTAAACGGATCCTATGGGGCAAAATATCTGCAAGAAATTCTAGAATCACCAAATATATTAGAGGGTTTGAGTTACACAAATTGAACAATATTGATTAAGCCCTGAAGGCAAGTTAGTCTAGAAGATTGTATCAAGAGCACGAGGGATAGGTTATTTTTCCGAAATACTATATTTTGGATAAAAACATTTTTAGATTTATTTCAACAAACTAAAAGAACAATTAAAATGAGTTCTGGCTAGATTATATAACAACAATTGAAGATTTAGGAGGCAACCGCTCAACTTTTCAGAAGCAGGCGTAATGCCCATACGGTACTAATAGTGGATGGCTTAAAAGCAGGAAAAATATATTGGTGATTTGTTGAACCAATTGGAAATAACGGGAAGTAGGGAATCGGGCATTATATGCAGTCTTTTAAGGCTGATGAATACAGAGCACATCTCAATACCACCCTGTGCCAATTTGCAGGTAGAGGGAACATAGTGTACGACTCTTTGAGACACTTTGAAAATGGAGATTGAAATATTTTCTCCTTATATTTCCTGTCACAATGTGTTAGTTGGAATATTGCCTTCTTTTGTGCAGTACACATGATATATGCATTAAGAATCATGTGATTACCCATGGTAAAAACACGATATAATTATGAATAGGTACTTAAAGACGCAATACAAAATCATCTCTTTGAGAATTAAACAAGAGGCTACGCATTAGATCACTTGGCCATAAGAGCAGCCCCCGAAATTCTAGTGTGTGGACATTCAATACACCTACAATTTAAAAAAGTGCAAACCTGCAGGGTGGACATGCGGCATTCTCTTGTGTTTGTAGAGTTCACTGCAAGTGGTAGGTATCAACGTCACTGCTGTGGAACCCTTAGCACCAAAAGGAGTTGAATAATCATACACGGTTGTCCAATCAAATGAGATTGACAGTCGATGCTACTCGAGAGGTTTTCCTTGTACAATTCGTTAGAGATGCTATTGGAAGCATGGTCACCTATCCTTGTCCTTTTTGTGGTTCAAATCCAATATCCATGTTTTTACCATTTATCTCTTTTATTGGAAGGAAGAGCTATTTAAAACGAATACTGTCGGCCCTGTCAAGTTTTTTTATGGAATAAGCAGTACTTGTGTCGGCTGATTTAAGATATTGGAAGACATATTCTGGTGTATATATTGCGCTGACTGATACGTTTCCCTCTTTACCTGAGAAGCACCTCGGGCGACCTGATGTCAACTGTAGGTCGCCCGAAGATGCCTTTAGTTGCCTCGGGCCAGCGGGCTGCCATCAATTTTCTACACTATCAAATTGAAATGCCAGTGCATCTCGCTGCTGCGTGTTCTGCACTGGTACGACACCACGACCGAGTTAATCCCATCATTTCCTTCAAGAGCAATGAATTTATTTCCAGGCTATGTACTTCTCCACGGCAGGGGCGGTTGCCATGGGGACCGCACCTGGAATTCATACGTCACGCGCGAGGAGGGTTTGATCAAAGTAACATATTTGTTCGTATTTACGTCTTAACGTCCTGATACAGCCATTGATTGCCTCCCAACAAAATACTACAATTTCTGGTTTAAGCGATGCGGTTGCCATGGCGACGTGAGCGATTGGAGGCTTTGCTGATAACGTGTGTGGAATCTGTGTGCATCCTGTATGCCGGTTTCCTGCTGCTGAAAAATCAATAGCGACATGATTGTTGTTAGTGTACTGTGGTAGTTGGCGCTCTGACGATAACGGGAAAACGCCTGCGGGCCAGTTTTAAGGCAAATCGGTGCATATGACATTGCGGGCTGCAATGGCAGACACATATTGCCGGCAATTCGGGCTGTGTTTTTGTTATGGTTGTTTTTCTTTCGGGAACGAGGCCATTCTGCGTCTCCTAGGTGACCACGGAGAAGTGGCTCATTCGGTTGCCATTACCGCCAGCGCCGGTAGAGACACCAGCGGCGGCGGCGGCCGCGTGGCCTTGAGCAATATACCAACAACACTATCGCCACTAGCCTTACTACACTTCTGCAGTTTACTACCTCTCTCCGGGAGAGTGCATGTGAGAAACATGACAGTGGAGTGGGCTTAAGAGATGGTTTGCCCCGGGTGCCCCAATTTACCAACTCAACCTGACAACCTGAATATGGCAGGATATTCCTGAATCCATGTGTCTCTCCTGCAATGTACCCTCTGTCTCTATGCAATAAATATTGACAGCATCCGTTGATGACTTTACCACCATATATTTTAGAAGCAGCATTTATATATCTGCTTGTCACGTAGTTGAAAAAGGCCATTATTCCACTTTACATAGGAAGTTTACACACTGTCTGACACCTCAGAATTATCTTGATGACAGAGCAATATTTTGTAAAATATTTGTCTGAAAGATGTTTTCTCAGCTGGATTTAACAATCCCCCTTCAAGTACTTTTCGAACACTGCACTATTTGGTGAGCTACCCCTGAAATTGTCAGGCTATGCTATGCTGGCACCCCAGAGGCCGTTGGGTTATACCAAAGGCTTACCTCATATAAGCCCTTGGTTATGCCTATCTAGCCGAGCTTGAGAATTAGGCTACATCAGAACCAGCACTGCCTAGTACTACAGGCAGAGAGCTATCATGGAGCTCTGAGGCGTACTTCACTACCCTCGGGAGGCCAGTTACTGCAGCAGCAGCAGCAAAAGCATTGCTTCGCTGGCCGTCTGGTTCGCTAGCTTGCTGTCGTCTCGTTCCTCGCCGCGGAGAGCTAGAGCTGGCTGCCGCTGCTGCATACACAACACAGCACACACAGCACTCGAGTTCGTCTGCTGCTCATGCTAATACACGTACTCTCTGTCGGTACGAATAAAATAGCAGCCTGGCCGCCGAGGATAAATTATTCAGGAATTTAGCAGTGAATCTGCTTCGGCCTACATCTGGCGGACATTAGAAATACTGGAGGATGTGATAATCGACCTCAGAGACACCCTATGCCACCCTGTTTTCGGTGGTAACGGCAAGATCTAGCGGTAGCGAAGGAGTGAAGGCTTCGAAACGCTAACAAGATGGCACTGTAATCCAAATAGGTAGGTGATAGAAAGCTGCAATGAGCACAGTACGTCCGCTATTACGTAATGCCAGATTGCGAGGCTTTGATTTGGGTTCCTGAAATCATCCGTCGCCCTCTCATGTAAGCGTTGCCATTCTCTACTATGGACGTCCTAGTTTGCCCACCAAGCCAGTCTGGTTGTCTTTACACCATATATGACGGCTTACTGTCTGGTGATCTCATATTCAAACTATAAAGCTGTGTATACCTATAATGCATGCTGGACTTCTAATGGCAGCATATTTAAGTGCATTTCGTCTCTACTTATACTACATAAAGGGACTGAGTAAGCTGTCTAGCGTACCGCGGTAATGCTGAATAACAGCAAATTTGGAGATATGTCTTCGTATGATATTGCACGTCATGTTAGTGACGGCCATAGGAGACCACCATCGTTCCATCACGGTAGCTTATTGTTCATTGTGTCGTCCCTCTACCAGTGCTGTTCGAAACACCACGACTGCAGTGTCACTCCGTGTAGGATTGAATAATTCCACAGGTTATAGAATGTCTGTGTAACTCTGTTAAACGAGAAATAGGCTATAGGTAAAGGTAATCTATGTGCTGCATACAGAAATGATTTAGCATTGCATATAGAACATTTCATCCTAATAATAATAATGATAATAATAATAATGATAATAATAATAATAGTAATAATAACAATAATAATATTGATAGTAATAATGTGGTCAGATTGTTACATTTGCTGCTGATGATGTTGATACTGAGGATGAGGACGATGATGATGATGATTTGATATCAATTATGTTCCAAAATCACACGGTTCTCCTGTTTTAGTTCCACCCATTTGGTGTATTGGCACCTTAAGGTATGCTAGGTACGACGTCTATCGAGACTGTAAAGTCCCCACATGTGGCAATAGTATGAACTAAATAATACATAGTAAACCATGCCCTCGTGTTATAATGGTGTAAGTATTGCCATACATGAACAATGCATATGATATGGGGCAAAACTGAAGGCGTGTAGCTAGGCTGTTCCCAAAACAGGGTATCGTGAACTACGTATAGTAGCAAATCTTCCCACTCTTATACCTGCATGCCACAATTAACCCATGCACACCTAGAGTGTACAGGTAGTCGTACAATATCTAAATATCCTGATCATGAAGCAACATTTAATAGAGAAATAGTTGAATGAACGTTGCTGTTACTGTGTTCAACAATTCCTCGTCAAATAGTTTTTAAAATATCAATATACTAGAAATTAACGACGTATGTTCAATGTTGGCAGGGCGTGCATGCAGGTACCAATGTGTTAACGGTCTCACGGTTTAATGGGTAACATATTACGTAGTGTAAATCAACACACAAAAGTGCTGTCAAATAACGACTTGAATATAATTTAGTATGATTGCATACCATTAACTAATGCATTGTTTGACATAGAATATTCAGTAATAGGTGGAACAGAAATACGGTGATAAAAATAAAACTATTCGTGCATCTTTTAAATGGGGAAGGATGTATATATGCAAAAGGCAACCTCTTATGGCCTCGAAGTACGAATTAAACTTATCCACTCCCGATATGAGCTGCCACAACCGCCGAGACCTCATAGCAAAGCACTTGAGGCATGCAAGAAATTTAATAATGATGTGGGGTTAATCGGTGGTTTTCTCCTCGTAACCCAGTTTCTTACTATATTAATAACATCCAGTCATGGTCTAGCCTGAACATGACTGTGAAAAGTGATGATAAAAGAAATTTAATATCGAAATCTATTGCTTACAAACTAAACTTATTATATATAGTTTATTGACTGGGACGTTGGTCACAAAAAATATACATATCACATGATAGAAACATACAATAACACAAAAGCAAACTTAGTAAGTGAAATACAAATAAAGTGTTCAATAAATAATAGACAGACACTCACATTAAAAGTGAGAATCAAACATTTCATTTATCAAACTCGGTGTCCAATTAAATATGAGCATATGTCTATACTTTTCTACCAGGCATTTGTTTATTGGTAACATCAGGTTAACCGATGCCCTCTTTCAACCTTAGATTACGCCTGTACATGGCATAAATACCATTAGCAATTACTATCCACAGCTCTTATTGTTCATGAATTATTTGCAAAATGGCCATTGCATGATTATGTGATATTGGGCACTAGGCATTGCCCCAGCTGTCACGATTCCCTGCATAAAATAGTACACGCAATAAACTATACAAACATGTATTGAAATCTTTCTGACTTTGTCATCTTTTAGATTTAGGAGTGGCCTATTTTGGTGGGAGTTGGTTTATACAATGAATAATGGTGCGCATGCGTTCCGCAAGCAGGGGATGCATTTGAGTGAATGAATGATATCTCTTTATTGACTGTATCTATTAAAATAAAAAATATAATTTTTGTAGACATAAACAGTACACAACTCCAAAAATATAAATCTACCAAACAAACATAATACAAAAAAGTTAATATTGATAAGTAAACTTATATTTAAATTGTACAAAACACACACATACACACAGCAGACACGAAATTAAAGTTCTTTAAATTGTTCAGAAATTTTATCAGAAAAATCATCTCGTGAACCAAATAAGACATAGAACATCTGGTCTAAGACCTCAAAATTCTAAATTACTAAATAGGGCATTAGTTGCAACGTCTTACAATATGAACAACTGAGATTTAGATTTCAAAATTGTATGAGAAATCATATGGATGGTACATGTTTATACAACCATGTTTCCCCTTTCTAATTCAAATCTCAAATCTTTCTTTAAAAGGTTGTGCACACTTCTATAAAAGTACTAAAACAAACAACAGAAGCATTCTTTTCAATCAAGACAAAATGGAAAGAAAGTCTAAATGATACAATCAATTTTGATCAAATAAAAACATGCTTAAGACTCTATAACAAGACAACAGAATGTAATTATCTGAGGTATATACAGTTTAAGATTCTTCACAATAGACTAGCGATTCAGACCTTATTATTAAAAAAGGCAAATCAGAATCTGAGTCTTGCCTATACTGTTAAGAAAAAGACACACAAGTACATGCATTGCTTTATTGTCCCTCAACCATTCAATTCTTGAGTAATGGTGACAAATGAGTGAGAGATGATGTTCAACCTCATTACGAAATGAGTGACTGGGATAAAGTGTTTGGCAATCCCAAGTCATCCTTCATAATAAATGTTATTATTCTTAACACAAAAAAGTAATATACATGAATTGGCAGACTGGTGAGGAAATACATGTTAACTTAGTTAAATATCATGTTTATCAACAACTTAAGGCTGATGACCATAAAGCAAATCTCAATATGACCATGCCGCAAATCGATGAGGGGTGGAATATAGTACATGATTCTTTGAGGCACTATGAAAATGGATATTGAAATATTTCCCCCTTTTCATTTTGTTGTCACAAGCTATCAGCATTTGTATTCCCTTTTGCTGTGTTGTCATTAACCTAAATCATTCTTTGATGATTATGTGATTACCTGTGGTTTAAATAAAATATGATGATGCATATGTATATCATCTCTTTGAGAAATAAAAAAAAGTCCTCAAAATTCAATGCACAGTAAGAATGAAAATGAAGCATATCTCTTAAAAACATTTGAATCAAATTACTTATGAGTCGCACTGAGGCAACTTACTATTACAGGTACGTGTATACAGTGAACCTTGTTTGCTACGGCGTCTTAATAACACACACACACACACACACACACACACACATACACACACACACACACACACACACACACATGGTTTAACCTATGTCGGCCTTCAGATTATTTCTTCTGGTATACATGGCGTCAATCCATCTACTACATATTTCCCATATCTCTATCATTTGTTCAACGCACAAATACACTTCAGCTGATTTCCTTAATATGATTGGGAATACATCATGCTAGAAGCACCAGTAATATCACTGAAACCACGTAGTTCATTACATAGAGCATCTCTTTCAACCTGAGGGGTGCAACGTTGCATAACCATATGATGTACTGAATCCAGATTGTTATGATCATACCAAATGCATACTCTGTCACTTCTGCTACTGTGATTTAGCTTTGGATCATACATCTTGGAGTACAAAATATATAGTGATGAAAAAACCTTGTTCGCGACACACATTATACTAGTCGATGAATAATTATGCAACGAATGGTCAAGGGAAAGTGCATCATACATAGGAATGACCCACTTCATAAATACTTTCAAACGTGGAATACCTAATGTGAGAGTGGAAGATGATGATAGGAGAATGTGCTACTGTACTCGAAAACATATCTAATTTCACTTAGGATGAAAATCAAGTAAACACAATAGCTTTGTCAATGTAAAAGGTGTTCTGTGTTAAGGATAATGTATGTACTCTTGCTACAGTACGTGTGTCGTGTGATAAAAAACAAAAAGAAAAATATTCGATTATAGGGTCACATTGAAATGTCTAACTGATGGAGTTGTCTAAACTGACAGGTCAATATTTTCACAAATATGAAACAAGTTGATCTCGTTCATTTAAAGCATGTGTTTAGACGTTCCTGAACCGCATCAGGTGAATCGTTTCATAATTGATAGCGAAGTGACGTAATTACTGAAGTGTTGACGCAAAACGGGCTCATATGCAGGATGAATATTGAAATTCCAATCGATTATTACCTAACACCATAAGTGATAGTACATTAGATATTCACATACTAGTGGTTGACGAATCACTAAGCGTAGGCTATCGTATAGCCATGCAGTGTGCTATTTAGGGTATGTAATTGAGCTTAGACTAGCTCCTAGTCTATGGAATATATGGATCTTACTTTTCTCTGTTTATTTGCTATATTCTATATGTTATGTGTGTAAATGTTAGTTTCTAAAAGTCAAGATAGATGACGCTAGGGGTGGTCACCAATTGTGTCCATATACTTCTCGCTTCTAGATTTTGGAGTGATTAGAACTTGCGTTTCTCAGTTTTGACCTCACATCTTGTTATTTCATTATGGTCAATAAAGTTGGTGAATTGGAGGAATTGGGCAGTAACATGGGAATTTTTAGTTTTAGTGACGAGAAATACGATGTTTTTATTAACCAAAACATAAATTGGAGAATGAGCATGAATTAACAGTTATCACCTTACGTATTAGATATGTATATGTATAGAGAAATGCATCTGGAGTGTCATATCCTTTGCATGGCTTGACAATTTCCAGTGGTGAGTTTGGTTGTGATTCTGACATTATTTCTCGTCGTTTCAGATCCAAGCACTGGGTAAAGATGGACCTCACGTTGGCTCTGTATCTTGCCACTATACTATTGGCAACTCTACTGCAGGAAGGTGAGAATAGAGCATCTGTGTGACACCGGAGATACATACATTTAGAACTCCTTAAAGGTGTTCTAAATATCGTTACGTATATGATTTGTTTATTTCGACATTTTTCTTACATTTATACATCTATGCACATTGCTCTTGACGAGAGCAGTTGTCAGATTTGATGATACCTGAAAATATTTGTGGCACATGGGTGAATTGACAAAAGTTATGATAGAGTGTTGCGAATTGAGGTCTGAATAATGTGTTCTCCAAATAGAATTCCGAGGATGCTATTATAGGGTAGATATGACCAAAATAGTTAAGCCAATTTTCACTCTTACAAGTATGATTGAATGAAAAGCTAAAACGCACCCAAACTGAAATTTATGGTACAGGAAACCTGAAACTCCGGGTTAAACGACAGCCTAACCTCAATTGGTGACTCATTGGTGACTTTATCACATGCCTTAAGCGGCAATCTAATCCCGTATGTTTGGCAGTGGTGACTCACACAACAAGCAATCGTTGCGCAGTACATGGCACCGCTCGGCTAAGGAGGGAGCCCTCTAGAAATGATGCACACTTACCATGGCGAAGGTTTTTATTACAAATTCCTGAAATGGCAGCCATGGTGAATGCGCTATGGTAGCAACACGTTGAGAACACCTGATCCCAGCCTACATACATAAACATATCCGATTTGTGTATGATTTCATTTCATTTCTCTACGAATTACTTGTGTACGTTTCATTGCAGGTCTATGTATAGGCTGCTTTATGTGCTCGTCGTATAACTTTTCGGACCCCACCTGTCACGACCCGTTCCATCCTGCCTGGGGCCACTATGAGCCAAACTGTCTGCAGGGCCATGAGAACCGTGTGGGCGAATTCCCCACCACGTACTGCATAAAGATGAAGGGAATAAATGGTAAGTCTAGTGTTGGCGAATTCTCCACCCAGTACTGCATAAAGATGAAGGGAATAAATGGTAAGTCTAGTGTTGGCGAATTCCCCACCCAGTACTGCATAAAGATGAAGGGAATGAATGGTAAGTCTAGTGTTGGCGAATTCTCCACCCAGTACTGCATAAAGATGAAGGGAATAAATGGTAAGTCTAGTGTTGGCGAATTCTCCACCCAGTACTGCATAAAGATGAAGGGAATGAATGGTAAGTCTAGTGTTGGCGAATTCTCCACTCAGTACTGCATAAAGATGAAGGGAATAAATGGTAAGTCTAGTGTTGGCGAATTCTCCACCCAGTACTGCATAAAGATGAAGGGAATGAATGGTGAGTCTAGTGTTGGCGAATTCTCCACCCAGTACTGCATAAAGATGAAGGGAATAAATGGTAAGTCTAGTGTTGGCGAATTCTCCACCCAGTACTGCATAAAGATGAAGGGAATGAATGGTAAGTCTAGTGTTGGCGAATTCTCCACCCAGTACTGCATAAAGATGAAGGGAATGAATGGTAAGTCTAGTGTTGGCGAATTCTCCACCCAGTACTGCATAAAGATGAAGGGAATAAATGGTAAGTCTAGTGTTGGCGAATTCTCCACCCAGTACTGCATAAAGATGAAGGGAATGAATGGTAAGTCTAGTGTTGGCGAATTCTCCACCCAGTACTGCATAAAGATGAAGGGAATAAATGGTAAGTCTAGTGTTGGCGAATTCCCCACCCAGTACTGCATACAGATGAAGGGAATAAATGGTAAGTCTAGTGTTGGCGAATTCTCCACCCAGTACTGCATAAAGATGAAGGGAATGAATGGTAAGTCTAGTGTTGGCGAATTCCCCACCCAGTACTGCATAAAGATGAAGGGAATAAATGGTAAGTCTAGTGTTGGCGAATTCCCCACCCAGTACTGCATAAAGATGAAGGGAATAAATGGTAAGTCTAGTGTTGGCGAATTCTCCACCCAGTACTGCATAAAGATGAAGGGAATGAATGGTAAGTCTAGTGTTGGCGAATTCCCCACCCAGTACTGCATAAAGATGAAGGGAATAAATGGTAAGTCTAGTGTTGGCGAATTCTCCACCACGTACTGCATAAAGATGAAGGGAATAAATGGTAAGTCTAGTGTTGGCGAATTCTCCACCCAGTACTGCATAAAGATGAAGGGAATAAATGGTAAGTCTAGTGTTGGCGAATTCTCCATCCAGTACTGCATAAAGATGAAGGGAATAGATGGTAAGTCTAGTGTTGGCGAATTCTCCACCCAGTACTGCATAAAGACGAAGGGAATAGATGGTAAGTCTAGTGTTGGCGAATTCCCCACCCAGTACTGCATAAAGATGAAGAGAATGAATGGTAAGTCTAGTGTTGTCGAATTCTCCACCCAGTACTGCATAAAGATGAAGGGAATAAATGGTAAGTCTAGTGTTGGCGAATTCCCCACCCAGTACTGCATAAAGATGAAGGGAATAAATGGTAAGTCTAGTGTTGGCGAATTCTCCACCCAGTACTGCATAAAGATGAAGGGAATGAATGGTAATTCTAGTGTATGCGAATTCTCCACCCAGTACTGCATAAAGATGAAGGGAATAAATGGTAAGTCTAGTGTTGGCGAATTCTCCACCCAGTACTGCATAAAGATGAAGGGAATAAATTGTTAGTCTAGTGTTGGCGAATTCTCCATCCAGTACTGCATAAAGATGAAGGGAATAGATGGTAAGTCTAGTGTTGGCGAATTCTCCACCCAGTACTGCATAAAGACGAAGGGAATAGATGGTAAGTCTAGTGTTGGCGAATTCCCTACCCAGTACTGCATAAAGATGAAGAGAATGAATGGTAAGTCTAGTGTTGTCGAATTCTCCACCCAGTACTGCATAAAGATGAAGGGAATGAATGGTAAGTCTAGTGTTGGCGAATTCTCCACCCAGTACTGCATAAAGATGAAGGGAATGAATGGTAAGTCTAGTGTTGGCGAATTCTCCACCCAGTACTGCATAAAGATGAAGGGAATGAATGGTAAGTCTAGTGTTGGCGAATTCTCCACCCAGTACTGCATAAAGATGAAGGGAATAAATGGTAAGTCTAGTGTTGGCGAATTCTCCACCCAGTACTGCATAAAGATGAAGGGAATAGATGGTAAGTCTAGTGTTGGCGAATTCCCCACTTGTACTGCATGAAAATGAAGGGAATAAATGGTAAGTCTAGTGTTGGCGAATTCTCCACCCAGTACTGCATAAAGATGAAGGGAATAAATGGTAAGTCTAGTGTTGGCGAATTCTCCACCCAGTACTGCATAAAGATGAAGGGAATAGATGGTAAGTCTAGTGTTGGCGAATTCTCCACCCAGTACTGCATAAAGATGAAGGGAATAAATGGTAAGTCTAGTGTTGGCGAATTCTCCACCCAGTACTGCATAAAGATGAAGGGAATAGATGGTAAGTCTAGTGTTGGCGAATTCCCCACTTGTACTTCATGAAAATGAAGGGAATGAATGGTAAGTCTAGTGTTGGCAAAAATTCCTCACCCATTACGCTGAAGGGAATAAATTGTTAGTCTAGTGTTGGCGAATTCCCCAGGTGGGAGTGCATGGGAAACATTATTTCTCAATGCCTCTCAATGAAAAATACATGTAGTAATAGATCAGTTTCTAATGCTCGGAGTGCAATACTATAAAAGAGCACATAGGGCTATTTCCCTACCTAATATTAAAGATGCGGTTACAGCATTAAGTATATAAAGACCTAGCACTAACGAATACCGGGTATACAAATGAATTAGATTCTGAGGCGAGCAATACTTGCATATAATATCGGTCTTTCATCGTTAGGATATCACAAAATAGTAAGGCACAAAGTTATGATTTTGAAACTTGCAGAGCAGATTGGGTACCCGAATTTTCTGCCCAGTGTCTGTACAAGCGAAACCCAAACATATCCATACAGGAACTTGCACAGCTTAAGCTCCATTGGGGTTTTCAGTTGCACCTCGTATAAATTCCTCAGTTGTTATAAAGAAAACATTGCATCTTTAGGGTCTAATACAAACCTTTTTTTGACTTTTCAGTTCTTAAGAAGACAGAGCTTGTGGTTCGGCGGTGCTCCATATTTGACATGAATAACCAGTGTGGCGTGTTTGTATTCGAGGGCCAGAAATATGACGGCTGTTTACGAACCTGTGTGACTAGGGCCTGCAATACGTCGGCCTCTGTGCACGGTGCCATATGGCTAACAGGGGTTCTGATGCTGCTGGTCTACGCCCTACTCAGGGTTTAGGGCTGTCTGGTTACCTCCTGAGATGGCACTACAGTGGCAGTGCTGTTACGATTGGAATGGAATTGGAATGAATTAAAAATTGGAATTCCAATCACTGTCACTCTGTCAGCGCCATATTCAGACTAAATCGTGACTAACTGAATTAATGTGGTGGAGGGAAAGTCACTGGCAATTTTTCTCACATGCCCAGAGTAGGATTGTTGCATTTGGAGTGTCTACTTTCCTACAACAGGAGCTACCATTCGACTACACATAGCAGAGAAAGAGATTCCAAAAATGTTGAAACTCCAACTGCAGGCTGGTAATCAGTTTTCCGATTACACAGTGAAGAAGGCTACAGTAAGGCAATATTGAAACTCTTCTCCTAGAAAAGGAGGGTCGTATGTTTCAATGACCACAGTATAGCAGGATATGATGTGAACATCTTGAAACTCTTTTGCATCGATATCATTCTGTACTGGGAAAATGGTCAAAGTTTGGGAATGTTAAAACTTATTCCTCTTGTTAATGAGTTCCCAGTATCACAGTGAAGAAGCTAGCATGAGAAAGTATTAAAACTCGTTTCTTCCAATATCAAACAACATTTTGAAGAAGGCCAAGTTTGGGAATATTGAAACTTTTCTGCTAGCACTGGCTGGCACCAGTGTCACTGACCATATAGCGGTGTTGGCTAGAGTTGGGCGAGCTGAAGCACTCTTCTCCTACCAACCCTTGGTCACGAATATTGTATACCACTGTGTGGAGTAGGCCAGAGTTCAGAAATATTTTAAATAGTTTACTCTCATTACTATCTGTCAAACAGATGACTATACAGTAAGGGAGGAAAGGGTTAGAACGTTTGAAATTCTTCTCAAAACGAATGATGGGTCTTGAATGGCACAATACGACTAACTGTAACTAGGTTCATAGTCGCTCCCAATTTGACCAATCCCTCTGAGAGGACCAAGAGTGTAGTAATGGCAGGTGACATAATAGGGTATAACTTTCCTGCAGTAGCTTTAGACTCGGAAAAAGCTATCCTGGCACCCCCAAACGGGGAAAATACGATGAAACCTGATCACATGAGGTAAGTATATGGTCAGTGTAAATATATACAGAATAAATATATCAGAATCACTCTGAATTCCATGCTAAATGCAACTGGAAAGATTGATTTTAAGCTTCAAAATAAGGAGAAAATAGTTAAGGCATTAACACTTGTTTAGCACAACATATTGGGTATACTAGGAGTTATCTTTAATGGGGGAAGTTTTTGCTAGTGAAATGAGCAATTAAAGATGAGCAATAACATACTAGTATATATTGGCGAAAGAGAACTTGTGGTTTAAACTATAAAACCATTTGCATCTTGAGCGAAGCATACGCATAATCTGACCACTTTGAACATACCTCCTCATAATTAGAAATGCTTGAAAAAGATATATCTGGAGGAGTTGTTTAATACATCAGGAACCACAAATAGTGAAAAAATTCCTCAAACCGTTGTCAAATTATTTCCACATGTGGCAGACCATGTACACAATACAAGCGTGAAAAGACCACCTCATTCCTCAGACTTAGGAAAAGGCAATAACGACAATTGGGAACACGCCGTACTAATTATTTGCCAATTGTGAGTAAAACAAAGAACAAATTTAAACATTATAGGCAATAAAGACAATTGGGAACATTCTGTTCTAAATATTTGCCAATTGGAAGTAAAATAAAGCACAAATTAAAACATGTCCTCATGTAACAATCCGCAATTTTGATAGTCCTATTTTGTAGATGACAGTAAAATATTGGAATGTTTCGTGATTGTATTTTAAAATCTTACAATGTGTTAATAAGTAGCTGGTATTGTTGATTTATAGTCAATCATTACATTCAAGGATTGCGTTCCTTGAATTTATCTATTTACATCTGGGTGAACATACTGTCTGATACATCTTGATTATAAACCAACATTTTGACAGATATTTGACTGAATGTTGTTGTCTCTGAATGGTTTAACTCTTCTCTCACAAAGATTTTCCCAGCAGGGACCTATTTGACAAGTTCTCTGTGAAGTTGTCAGGCCATGGGGGTACTCCAAGTGCAAAGGGGTTAAACAGTGGCAAAACTCCCATGGTGACATAAGTGGAGCTTGCTTTCTTATGAAGTATTCGCATCAGGAGTGCACACGTAGTCTGACAAGTTCGAAGGTGACCTATCGAATAGATGATATCCGTACAATATTCATAGAGGGATTGTTAAACCCATCAGCTTTGACATCTCCTAGTCAAATGTTTCTCTGAACTTTGCATGGTTACTTGTATGTCCGTTTGTGCCAGACCATGTGTGAATGGGTTATAAGGTGTTCATAAACTTATATATGTTATGCTTTAACATGATAAGATGTAACTGTGGAATAAGTGCTTTCTGTCCATAATATCCAATGTATGTATCAACCTTTTTTTAATTATCTTAATGACATGAGTTATGTGTATAACAAATATCTATAAAACACACAAAAGCATTATTCAATGTTACAATAAAATGGTGCATTTGATATCCTAACGTGAAGTAGGTGAGGGCTACGATTTTAGACATCTAACGTTTCTCCACATGAAGGTATCTTAATTTTTAGCTATGGCCTGAGTCAGCAGAAGAGTCAAGCCGCTCGGCCGAACCCACTTCAAGGAGTTACATCACAGTGATTACCTATGACTACCCCTACTCTCAACTATCAAATAGCCTAATCAGTTATCATTCACCCAATGGCATTGGCATCAAGATAAAAGGCATGAATCGGACAAAGTAATTTGTTAAGTGGGTTATTTTTGGAAAGGGAGAATTAGACAAGTATAGCAGTCTGTCTTTGGTCCCCCATCATCATCAGATGACCCCATCGATGGTGTATGCATCCTCCGTGTGTAGAAATGCTACTACTTCTTATCATTACTTATAGAGGTGGATCATGCATCCAAAGATACTTTTTGATTACTTGAATATCCTTCATTCATAGCGTTGGATTTCTTGTAAAATTAACGTTGACCCCTTTGTATTAGTGTTTAGTCAACCCGCGTATGTATGCCACCAAGTAAAAGTTGCAATATAATATAGTGTTCGCCCCGGGATACCTGGGACCTGTGAGCTCTCGAGCAGGTCAGACTTCCTTGTTTCTGGCGTATTCGTTTTAAAGGAACAGTGCATGAAATGCCATTGCTTATTCACAATACATGTTATGTGTGACCCCCTTTATATGTTTTATTCTTATATGTCTTTATTGAAGATTCTATGAACATATTGCTTACAATATATTGGAATGCCTAGAATTCCTGTAAAATAGATTACCTCTGAAGATGCTATAGCGTTGTTTGTATGTTCCATAGCTACCATCGACATTTGGTTTGACATATCAAACCATATCTTGAATTACCATTCTTGCTATTCCTCTAATGTTGTCATTTGAAGCCGTGTATCTGGTGACTACACAAGTGTAATAAATGCTGTATTACATCAGAGATATGTTTACATAGGCAGTGGAGGGAATCACTTACCCGGCGGTATATTAGATGTGGCAAGGGGGATTGGAGACCCGGCTTGTCTCATCGCTCTGTATAGATATCCATTTATCGGAATCCTTCTGTATTTCAAACATTCGATCCACATGAAAAACAAATATTCGATGGATATCCCTTGTAAAAGTATATACATATGTACAAACTTGTCTAACCATTTGGTATTTATCACAATAAAATTGGCATTCGTTATGTTTCATCACAGCGTTGTCTTGCCTTTGTAAATACGTATATAATTGTTCACATTGACTTAGAGTCGGAGTGACGCCTTGATCTAGCAACCTTAAAACGGACGTTTTATTAAGGAAGCCGGCGGTTAATAATCTTCGCCATGCACTTTATGATAAGTTACAAAGGAAGTCAATGTCTTCACTAGATAAATTGTAGCTATTATGATCTATCTGCGCTTAGCATGGGTAAAGACCATCTCCAGATGACAGAAACTTACCAAACAGATATGCTGGTACATTTGTTTCCGTTTTTTTTGTAATGATATGATCTTACTTTTTTCGAAAGTGGCAGAAAATCAAACCAGATAGCTAGTTACGTCTTTGACTAATTTCAAACGAAAGAAGCCATAAACTTAGTTACTATACCAAATAATAGGTGTCGCCTCTGGTTTGATTTTACAGTTTTCATGCTGGTTTAAGAGCTCATAACTGAGCAGACGTGATGTTACGAGGAGTTTAAGTTGTTACACCGTTTGATCCTGTGGACGTCAGTTGGTTAACTGATGATTTTCATTCAAAGTTTTAATCAGAAATAAAATTGTGTATCAAGTTTTGGTAGTCAAATCTGAAAGAAACGCAAAAAGTTATGGACAATTTCCCAAACACCATCCATTATTCTAGGAAGACACTTGATAAATGTAATTATGTAGTGGTGTACAATGCGGACGTTTTAATTCCTGCACTAATAAATGTCGGTAGGTCGTCTGGAAGATCTACACTTTGGGCCAGAAAAGGCCAAAATTGAGACATGGCCCTGTATCCTTGGGAGTGCATGACCACAACCTAATGACATTTGGTCACCAAATACCTTGCAGAGCTTTCAAATAACCATGAAATGACCTTCTGACATTTGGTTAAAGTTATTGCCCCCTAATAACACAAATATCTATCCCCCCTTATTATCTTGGACAACATGCTCTAGGACATATTTTCAAGAAAATCACAGACAAAATTTATCATAAAGGATGACATAAAATATATATATATATATATATATATATATATATATATATATATATATATATATATATATATATATATATATATATATATATATATATATATATATATATATATATATATATATATATATATATATATATATATATATATATATATATATTTGCTTTTCCGATGACAGAAACCAGTACCCCTACAAAAATCAAAGCCACATTATTAGATAGATCTCAAGGAGTAGATATGACCAAAAAAGATCACTCCAATATCTGCTAACCTATGCCTGATTGACATGTTAGTTGGGCATACATGTTTGCAAGTAGGAGAGAAAATTCATATTTTGACCTGGACCTTCACAAAAAAATTCAGTTTTGTACTTTTTGTACCTTTTTTGCACGTGTATTCTATGGTGCCTTTCTCAAAACCGACTGAGAGCAGATTTTCCATTTTCACACAATTTTAAGGAGAAAATGTAATTGAAAGAGGTGCTTGCTGAGAAAAATATATATTCTAAGGTCATTTCCTGACGACATAAAGCATTCTCTGTGTTTTGGTAAATTTACACATTTGGTTTATTTTGGAGGTGTTACTTTCAGAATGTGTAAGTCTTGGGTTACTTCAAGTTTCATTAGGCATTGTTTTTTATATCTATACTTCTGATGTCGGTAACCCAAGGAACATTTGGACGACCAGTCGTTTCGTATAGATATAAACCCATTCTCTCTGCCCTGCCCTCCTATTCCCTTAGTCTCCTGCCTTCTGCCTCCTCTTCCCCTCCAGCCACCGAAGCGCCCTCTCTATATACCCTCTGTCGGGAGATCCCTTCCCTCCCCTCTCTTAGAGTGTAACCCATCTCTGAACCGTTCTTCTCAAACTCGATTCCACTCGATTAAATCCCTCCAGTCCAGTGCGAAATGAACCCTACCAATTCTCTTTCACCACCCTAACTGACTCGTCATTAGCTAATCAAACACGCCTTATCCGTGCCTCTTCTTGGACTACCCTCGGCACCATAGTTGACCATATCCACAGATCATTCCCAAATTGGCGGTCTACATGTTCTATTACTTTCTCCGCCTCTTTCCCATATTAGTTCAGTTTAAACCGCTAAGTCTATCCTCCCTGTTCCCCTCTGCATACGATTTGTTCCCACATGCACGATCTATCTTAAACAAAGTACTTCGGGTGTAACTAAATATATTACCAGTCCTAGTTTCATTCTGGTGCGGTATTTAAGCAAATGTAGGGGGACCTCTTTTATCCATTCTAATTAAATACGAGGTACTATTAGTTCCGAGAAGTTACGAATTTTAGTTTATTTCCTCGCCACCAGGTGTGCATCAGATAAGCAAGTCCTTTATAACAATATTAATATCTCAGAGTTAATATCTCAGACTCAGATACTAACTTAATGGTCAATATGGGACATTTTGTAATAATAAGCCAACAAAAAATCCACCTTACCAGGTTTTGAAAATAAAAATGAATCCTTACCTCTGTATCAGCATAGAGGTACATTACCTTAAATATATATCTTTATTGACTATAAATCAAGTTTACAAAAAAGACATGATAGAAAAGGTAAACTGAACGTAAACATGAGAACTAACATAAACATAAATGCATGCTTGTAAAACAAAAAGACTGACATTTGTCAGGTTAAACATAAAGGCAAACTTCCATTTAGGAGAGAGAACATATCAAACGAAATAAACTAAATAAATAAATAGACCGTAAATCGTAAGTCCTTTACTGGGATCCGGGTCAGTTTATCAGCAATACCTATACTGGCTGCATTTTATCTCTATCCTATACCAGTGCGATTTCTAATCACTTTGTGATACATATTACTGATCCATTTTCCTGATATTTTCCAAAATTCGCACATTGCTTCAATATCAAAATCTGGAATGATTTTCCCCATACAGAAATTGAAGACATCCTGTGGATGCATACACATTCTCTCATACAGTATGGGTGCCATGTCCTGCATTTCTCTAAACATAGATCTCCTCATATTCTCTGTACTTTCACATTGCATCACAATATGGAATGCCGTTTCCTCAGCGATGTTGTCACATGTATGGCAAGCCCTAGCCAGGCCCGACTCGTTTCGTAAATCGTACTCGTCAGATTTTAATTTACTTAAATGAATATATGTCTCTGCCGGTTCCAGTTATCTTTTACAGTGAACTGCTATCTCATTTTCAATCTATCATAAATGATAAAGCACCCTGTTGTAACACATTCTGTGTGTATAGTGTGCTTCCACCTTAAGCCATATGCTAATCCATATCTGTTATTTTATTTAAAGTATTAATTTCCTATTATATTAATTTGTCTTAATTTCTCCATAAGTTTTCCTTATTTATTATTCTTTTGTATTATGTTTTGTATATTGTACACTTTGTAGTTCTGCTACAGTCAATAAAGTATATATATATATATATATATATATATATATATATATATATATATATATATATATATATATATATATATATATATATATATATATATATATATATATAATACCAATTTTATATTCTTCTTCTTTGTCTCTTATCCATCAACACCTAGCAAAACTGCGACTACGTTATTCTAGCCTATGACAGACAGGTAAAATTAGCTGTGTAATGTACCGCCCTGCCCATACATTTCTTCCCCCAATGCCGGGTTTGCTGGAGTCTAAGAGGTCTAATGCATCTCACAGCCGAGGTTCGCATCTCACAGCCTCTGACCTGCAGCCTACAGCTGTAAGATGCATCAGATCCCCATATGCCTTGGGTTTTCCAACACAGCAGCCTGGCTCGAACTTAATCCATATTTATAGCGCACTGCTATGAAAATACCTAGGCTTGGAAAACACACTATGTACAGTGAGAAGCTGTTTCTGTGGCTTTAAAGTGGTCCCGGTTCACAGCAGGGAGCCGGGACCAAATCCAGAATGAGGCTCCAGAGCCGGGACCAAATCCAGGCTCAGCAACCACTAGAAAACATGATATGTGTGTCATTTTCACAGAGTTGTTTGAATTTTTATCACTCAAACTCGCTATAATAGCCATTAAGAGCCGCCACTGTAAATTGGTGCACATTTATAGCCTCACCGTGGGTGTTTGTTGCAAAGCTTCGGCCTTGGCGGCCTCAGCTTTTGCAACAAACACCTACGTCTCGGCTATAAATATGTACCAAGGCTCAGCAGCGGATCTTAATCCCTATAACTGAGGGTAGAAAATTAAAAAACATCTTGTTCTTGCACTGGTTGTACCCTAGATAAATAAAAAACAATGTAGATCTATAGGCCTACATAGAACTATGGCAACATGCTATAGTTTATTTTTTCTGTTCAATTTTATTTAAATTGCCTTATTAAAAAGTTAACGAACGAGGGCTGAAACCGTTTACACTTCCTTCTGCACTGATTGTGAAAATAATGTCTAGATATTAGCGAGCGAAGCTCGAAAGGCCGTAGGCCTTTCGCGAAGCCTCGCAATCCGTCAATATTGAGCGTGTGTGTATATGAGTGTATATGACGTCACTATCACTATAAGAAATACATACACGGACCCAGAAAGTTGTCACCGTCCCACGTGCGGGACAATAATATCGTCCAACGTGCGAGGCAACGTGCGGACGACTTCCGTCCTGGAGGAATCTTTAGTAGGTTAAGTAACGACCGATTTCATTGGTCGACAATGACGTAATGTGCAGTACAACAATACCAAACACTTACATTTCATCCCATTGGATGAAATGCATGAATGCACGTGCGTGAATGAAAGTGGCCGCTTCTACATGTATATCCACGTTAAAACTTAATTTCTCGACCGTCCGTGGCTCAATTCTGATGCAGTTTAGAACCCCCTGAATTCATTCTACTGACCATTGCGGTTTAGATCGATAGAACCGCCAGAATTCATTATACTGGCCATTGAATTCTCGTCAAAATCAGTTGCGAAATATGAATGAAAGTGGCCGCTACTACATGTATATCCACGTTAAAACTGAATTTCTCGCCCGTCCGTGGCTCAATTCTCGGCTCGCTTCCTGGCCATACCACGCCGTGGCCGCTACTATATCCAAGTTAAAACTGAATTTCTCGCTGGTCCGTGGGTCAATTTTAATGCGATTTAGATCGATAGAACCGCCAGAATTCATTCTACTGGCCATTGAATTCTCGTCTTGAAAATCATCTGCAAAATATAAATTTTAAGACAGTTTAAAATCGTAATGTTTTGTATGCCATTAATTTACGGTCAATCAATGCTGTATTTTGGTCAGAAGTAAAAAAAAATGATCATCCAAAGCTTCGCTCGCTTCCTGGCCATGCCAGCGTCATATTAGCGAGCGAAGCTCGAAAGGCCGTAGGCCTTTCGCGAAGCCTCGCAATCCGTCAATATTGAGCGTGTGTGTATATGAGTGTATATGACGTCACTATCACTATAAGAAATACATACACGGACCCAGAAAGTTGTCACCGTCCCACGTGCGGGACAATAATATCGTCCAACGTGCGAGGCAACGTGCGGACGACTTCCGTCCTGGAGGAATCTTTAGTAGGTTAAGTAACGACCGATTTCATTGGTCGACAATGACGTAATGTGCAGTACAACAATACCAAACACTTACATTTCATCCCATTGGATGAAATGCATGAATGCACGTGCGTGAATGAAAGTGGCCGCTTCTACATGTATATCCACGTTAAAACTTAATTTCTCGACCGTCCGTGGCTCAATTCTGATGCAGTTTAGAACCCCCTGAATTCATTCTACTGACCATTGCGGTTTAGATCGATAGAACCGCCAGAATTCATTATACTGGCCATTGAATTCTCGTCAAAATCAGTTGCGAAATATGAATGAAAGTGGCCGCTACTACATGTATATCCACGTTAAAACTGAATTTCTCGCCCGTCCGTGGCTCAATTCTCGGCTCGCTTCCTGGCCATACCACGCCGTGGCCGCTACTATATCCAAGTTAAAACTGAATTTCTCGCTGGTCCGTGGGTCAATTTTAATGCGATTTAGATCGATAGAACCGCCAGAATTCATTCTACTGGCCATTGAATTCTCGTCTTGAAAATCATCTGCAAAATATAAATTTTAAGACAGTTTAAAATCGTAATGTTTTGTATGCCATTAATTTACGGTCAATCAATGCTGTATTTTGGTCAGAAGTAAAAAAAAATGATCATCCAAAGCTTCGCTCGCTTCCTGGCCATGCCAGCGTCATATTAGCGAGCGAAGCTCGAAAGGCCGTAGGCCTTTCGCGAAGCCTCGCAATCCGTCAATATTGAGCGTGTGTGTATATGAGTGTATATGACGTCACTATCACTATAAGAAATACATACACGGACCCAGAAAGTTGTCACCGTCCCACGTGCGGGACAATAATATCGTCCAACGTGCGAGGCAACGTGCGGACGACTTCCGTCCTGGAGGAATCTTTAGTAGGTTAAGTAACGACCGATTTCATTGGTCGACAATGACGTAATGTGCAGTACAACAATACCAAACACTTACATTTCATCCCATTGGATGAAATGCATGAATGCACGTGCGTGAATGAAAGTGGCCGCTTCTACATGTATATCCACGTTAAAACTTAATTTCTCGACCGTCCGTGGCTCAATTCTGATGCAGTTTAGAACCCCCTGAATTCATTCTACTGACCATTGCGGTTTAGATCGATAGAACCGCCAGAATTCATTATACTGGCCATTGAATTCTCGTCAAAATCAGTTGCGAAATATGAATGAAAGTGGCCGCTACTACATGTATATCCACGTTAAAACTGAATTTCTCGCCCGTCCGTGGCTCAATTCTCGGCTCGCTTCCTGGCCATACCACGCCGTGGCCGCTACTATATCCAAGTTAAAACTGAATTTCTCGCTGGTCCGTGGGTCAATTTTAATGCGATTTAGATCGATAGAACCGCCAGAATTCATTCTACTGGCCATTGAATTCTCGTCTTGAAAATCATCTGCAAAATATAAATTTTAAGACAGTTTAAAATCGTAATGTTTTGTATGCCATTAATTTACGGTCAATCAATGCTGTATTTTGGTCAGAAGTAAAAAAAAATGATCATCCAAAGCTTCGCTCGCTTCCTGGCCATGCCAGCGTCATATTAGCGAGCGAAGCTCGAAAGGCCGTAGGCCTTTCGCGAAGCCTCGCAATCCGTCAATATTGAGCGTGTGTGTATATGAGTGTATATGACGTCACTATCACTATAAGAAATACATACACGGACCCAGAAAGTTGTCACCGTCCCACGTGCGGGACAATAATATCGTCCAACGTGCGAGGCAACGTGCGGACGACTTCCGTCCTGGAGGAATCTTTAGTAGGTTAAGTAACGACCGATTTCATTGGTCGACAATGACGTAATGTGCAGTACAACAATACCAGACACTTACATTTCATCCCATTGGATGAAATGCATGAATGCACGTGCGTGAATGAAAGTGGCCGCTTCTAGATGTATATCAGAAATCAGGAGACTTCGTACCCAAACTGGTTCGTACCCAAACTGGTTCGTACCCAAGCAGCTTCGCACCCAAGAGATTTCGTTACCATTGCCTAATAAAACCATCTAGTCTCGCAAATATCGGACACTTTTTATTAATTACGATTTTCGTTGGCTGATGGTTGACGAAAATAGCGATCAAAGCTCACACACCGTGGCTGAAATTCGCCGATATTATCAATTGAAACGAAAGCTAGATGGAAAGACTGGAAGATCGATCGCTAACTTCGCACACAAGAACACAATCTCCCCCCACAAAATCCTTATTGTCCACCTACCTGCGTTGACATTCCTCTCCTATAGATACTAATAAAGGAACTTGCCTACCTTATATGTTGTTAACTTTTTTATTCTTGATGCCGCACGCCAATTACGCATTGAATTATTATACTTTCAAAAAGTCTATACCTTCAAAATGGCGCTACTTCCGGTTTCGCGACCAGCGTGTTTTGGCAGACATTTGGATAGTGGTTGCTCATCTAAGGCAGATATAGGGGCACTAGAAATGTTCGTTTATAGCCTAAAATCAAATAGGATACTTCGCATATTTAAACATTTCTTTCAATGCTTACAATATTACTTGTCAATTGAAACGAAAGTTAGGTGGACAATCGACCGCTAACTTCGTACACAAGATTGTCAAGAAGTAAACAACACAATTTTCCCCAACAAATTCCTTATTTTCCACCTGTCTATACCTGACTTCAATTATAAAATACGTGATTTATTTGCCATTATCTAATTCAATCAATTTCCTTTGGGTACGAAAATGTGGTGACGAAATCTGTTGGGTACGAAGATGTTTGGGTACGAAGATGTTTGGTTACGAAATCTCCTGCAACCGTATATCCACGTTAAAACTTAATTTCTCGCCCGTCCGTGGCTCAATTCTAATGCAGTTTAGAACCGCCTGAATTCATTCTACTGACCATTGCGGTTTAGATCGATAGAACCGCCAGAATTCATTGTACTGGCCATTGAATTCTCGTCAAAATCAGTTGCGAAATATGAATGCAATTCAATTCTAATGCAGTTTAGAACCGCCTGAATTCATTCTACTGACCATTGCGGTTTAGATCGATAGAACCGCCAGAATTCATTGTACTGGCCATTGAATTCTCGTCAAAATCAGTTGCGAAATATGAATGAAAGTGGCCGCTACTACATGTATATCCACGTTAAAACTGAATTTCTCGCCCGTCCGTGGCTCAATTCTCGGCTCGCTTCCTGGCCATACCACGCCGTGGCCGCTACTATATCCAAGTTAAAACTGAATTTCTCGCCTGTCCGTGGGTCAATTTTAATGCGGTTTAGATCGATAGAACCGCCAGAATTCATTCTGCTGGCCATTGCATTCTCGTCAAAATCAGCTGCGAAATATAAATTTTAAGACAGTTTAAAATCGTAATGTTTTGTATGCCATTAATTTACGGTCAATCAATGCTGTATTTTGGTCAGAAGTTTAAAAAAAAATGATCATCCAAAGCTTCGCTCGCTTCCTGGCCATGTCAGCGTCATATTACTCTGGCAACATGCTAAAATACTATTCGCGATATGACAGTTTGTCATCAGGTTATGGTTTCACACCACCTGGGTAGATGGCAGCACGGGCGATCCACTCCACCTATCGGATAAATCAGCAACTATCCCTCTCTCTTCCATCCTAAAAATTAGGTGAGCTGGCAGCCCTGAACTGCCTTAATAAATCGTGCATCATCTGCGATATCTGTGGTTGATTAGTCTCACCTAAAACTTTTTTAGTATCATCATATCATTTTCTCAAGATTACTCGCGAAAGTTTAATTTCTACTCACGTATTAAACCATAAAATATATATTGAACGGACCTGTCTACAAGAGTCAGACGTTGAGGGATACCGATGAGGTCTATTTTCTAATTCGGAGGCTGTTTGTAGCTGTGGTCTAGAGTTTTGTCTTTGAAATTGAATTGTAGCAGAATCAGGCCTGAATGGGGATATCTTAAGAATGATAGATATTAATTATAGTCTTGTACATTGCTGTGTGGATTGAATTATTACGGAATGTTTATGTATTAGGGTAGTGTCATCCCCTATTATCGCCCAACATGAAAACATCCAAAAAAGCATTTATTTTCAATTGTTTCGGCAGTATCCTGAGTTAATACCTGTTCTAAATCTGTTGATTGTTACTCTTATTCTAAGCCAACCCTGTTTCAATGGTTTATTGTTAATAATCTAGCAGGTGTGTCTGAAGGTTGTACAGTATTCAGTAACCAGTGGTGGGTATTGCCTGAACTCAGAAGGCAGTTTATGCTAATGTGATACATTGTTAAAACTGAAGAAGTTGCATTCTTGTTTTCAATCTATCTTGGCTCATAATAAGACATTGGATTTGGAGGTAGAGCCTGAAAGTGTATATTTGGATGCTTTGCAAATGATTGATTGGCTCACTTATTAGGAGCAAGCTTGGGCTCTCATTTCAGAAAATAAGGGGCCATCAGCCTTTCAGAGAACGGCCCATTGACTGGGGACCCTGAAGAGCTAAGGGCTGCGAGAATTTTAGTTGCAAAAGCTCCTATGTACAACAGGCCTATTGTATTTTTAACCTGCTGCCTCAGTATATATATGAATTCTTATTGACTATAGCTCTAGTCTTAAAGATGCCTGATCAGTTTGTGATTGCCTGTCTTATCCAGACATTCAAAACATCTCCATATAAGTCTTTTTATTGAGACACTTTGTGGGATTTTAATATTTTGATTTCATTACAGGGCATTTTGTATGGCACCGCTGAGGTGTTAACTGCTTATTTTGGATGCTGGAAGGCAGGAAGCGAAAAAAGTTAAACTTGCTATAATGATACTGAATCAGCTATTTAGATACGTAGATATGCAACTTATGGTCTTAGCCAGCAGGGCGTCTGGGTGCCTTTTTGGACACCCAAACCCTTAAAAAGAACCCCTCAGGAGTCAGGACACCCAAATTTTTTAGTGTGGAATTCCAAAAAATCTCAATCTCAAGCTTATAATTGAAATTTTTCATCTCCTTATAACTCCCATGACATTGTTTAATGATATCATGCCTTATTTTGATGAATTTATACATGTTTATGGTTGAAATATGGGTATATTGTGATCCCCCTTTAAAATTTGGACGCCCAAAAATTTTACAACTGCCAATTTTAGGCACCCAGTTTCTAAATCCTGGCTAAGACACTGATGCAACTGTTAAATCTTGCCCATATATGTTGTTTTTTCTTTGTCTTATTAGAATGGTGTTTTATATTGCAGCCTAGGACCACACAGTCCAGCTACAAGTCATCTTGATAATCAGGTAAGGAAAAGGGGGATTTATTATCTTATAACAATCAGTCTGTCATTCTCACGTTAAATTTAACCTATTCTGGCCTGTAGGCAGTGTAGCATTCTTAAACTGCCTCATTATTTAAATATTGGTATGTTTCTTAAAAATGTTCAATTGGAAAATATCTTAGAGAAAAGGTAAATCAGAAACCAACCAGCAACCATTCTAAAGAGGCTATGTTGCCTATTCATTTTGATTTTATTTATAAAGATAGAGATTGGGTGCCTCTCAAGTCAAGCTTGAGGCTATGAATAGGTTATATGATGATCATACATGTTGAAATGGAATCATTTTATGCTATTCAAAGTATAAGTATTTGTGTACACATGAATTATGTGACTATAATGTATTTGATCCCATTTCTTGTACTGGTTTATATTTTGGTGCCATGTGCGGAAGATATATTTTAAGTAATGGCCTGTGTGAGGCTGTGTTGATACTTGATAGTCCGGGTTATTATTAGTGTTTTTTTGGTAGGATGGGTAAAAGTGGTTCTTAGTCATGCCAATTCCAATCATTGCAGGCTGTTGAACACCTATAGGGCACTTGGGTCTCAAACAATTGTTCTGCTTTCTAGGTGATCAGTATTTTATAGTTATCTCCAAATTTAAGCTTGCTAATTAACACGTTCTTGTTTCTTTCTGAAGTTACAGAGAGGTGATGTCTTGATCATTCCTATATGATGATTGTTAAAACAATTGCTAGATACTAATTATCTCATCAATTTTTTTTGCTCTACATTGACTTTATCTGAATAAATCTTAATATGGAATGTTGCCTATGTTCTCATACATGAACAAAGTGTTCTCTTTGACACCATATGGTATGTAGTTGATATAAGGATTTGAAGAAGCTGAGAAGCTATATGTGGACAGGCAGAAATTCGGACGGTGAATTTTGTCTCGACTGGTATGTTTAAAATCCTGACTAAGACCCTGGTGATCAGAAATGCTGTTTGAATATTTTTTGTGACAATTTCACAGAGAATAGACAGATTTTAATTAACTTTCAGTATATAACTGTAGAGTGATATACTTTCTTAAAAAGAATAGGACAAACACAAAAAGATAAATTCATTTAAAGGTTTATTATTTCAAAACTATATAGCTGAGCTGACAATCATCTCCATCACACGTACATAATATACAACAGCACTGATAATAACTACTTATTATATGTATATATTTGTGCTTAAATCTCATAAAAGAGTGACTACCTTCAATTTGTAAAATATAATGACAAACAACTGGGTGGAGTCATGACACCTTAGTATCCTTATCAGAATGTTTTTATGCCAGATTATACTGATCCTGCCAGTTTTTTGCCTATATCCTGTTCGTTCTGACATTTCAGTGATCATTAATGATCACTTAAGATCCCAAGGAAAGAGCGTGAAGCAATTGAATCCCTGCAGGTTCCTTAGAAAGACTAGTTTCATAATTTGTCCTTCCGAGGTACTTAACTGCCAGTCCCTACCTGCTGAAGTATGGGAAGGTAAATCTCTGATACTATTGGAATCTTGCAGCATTTGGTCCTGGGCAACCTTTGTCATCTATATTTGGTGTCGGTGACTAGGAGCCAGTGCCATAAGCTTTTGGGAGTATGCTCGTTCTAATTTGTAACAGTTGCACATATTGTAGAGTTATGAATATAGCTGTCATATTGTATGTGTGATTACTGATTGGTGAGATCAATATGTACACTGGTCAGTCTTGGCTAAGGTTTTGAGTGTGGGTGCCAAAAATGTAAATTGATAAAATATTGGGTGCCCGATATTCTAAGCTAGAACAAGATATCTCCACCAAACAATCATAAAGGTACATTTGCTTATTAAAATATGTTATACCTTTTAGAGCTATTGTACATAGTATTTACATCAAATTAATATTTCAAGTCGCAATTTGCCTGAAACTCGCATTTTAGGAAACATAGTCCTGAGTTAGATATTTGGGTGTCCTAAAATGTGATTTTCAGTGGTTAGGGTGTCCAAATGATGCCCAGACACCTTGCTGGCTAAGGTGCTGGTAGCCTGCAATCAGACCGAGATCCTGGAGCCTGGTGGAGGTACACCCCTTTAATGACCTTGTGACTTGTAAATGAACACATAGTTAAGTTAGCAAGATATGCCTAGTAAGGTTGTTTACTGTTTAGATAAGTGTTCTCGTCTTCTTGTGAATGTCAGTTAAGTACGTCCACTTCTGAACACTTAGGGCCTGGACTTAGCCAGGCAATTTTGACTTTTTTTTTGGGGGGTGGGGGTTAATAATAGGACTCATTGACATTCACTTTTTTTCGATTCGATCATTGAAATTTTATTTTTCGATTCTGATAATTTCGATTCGATTTTGAAGAACTGCACTAATATAATATTTTCACATATTCCACTCTTATTTTGTGGCTAGGATCCTAAGATTCTCACAATGCAAAGACAATGAAGGTTTTCTCAACACTTTTTGATTGAATACTTGAGTTTCTCTTAAATTCCTATTGGCGTTGGCTAAAAATGGCGCAAAAGGCTGAAAAAATGTGTTTCGATTAATTGACATAACAATTGACGTAATTTTTTTTTGATTAATTGGAAAAATAATTTCGATCGATCGATACTTGTCATATCAATGACAGTCTTAGTTAATAACCAAATATTTTACTAACAAACCATCCACTAGGACAGAAGTGTAAGTTTCACCCTTTTTGACACACAAGACTATTAAATGCAGTAAGTATAAGGATTTGAAGTATATTAGTATAAATATCTAAATCTGGACGGGGCAGAAATTTTGGAATTGCTGTTTTGGACAGGCATTTTTGAAATCCTGGCTAAGACCCTGCTGGAATCTTGAAAACGTAGGTCCTGATCTTTGGAATCTTATTCCTAGATGTTCATGGTAATTGAGCTGTTCACTATTTCTGAGTCAGGAATCGGCCTGCTGTGTGCTTGTAGAGATAGCTGTAGATGTGGACGTCATTGATGTACACCGTGACTCGCGATTGAGATGTGGTGGTAGCAGCTCCAGATCTTCCCCTTTGTTTGAGCCAGTAAATGACTCTTGCTCTGCCGCCTCAATCTCTGGGGGTTTCAGGAGCTTGGTACAGCTTCCTAATGTTGGGGACTGTTGGAGGGAGCGTTTGTGTGAGCTTGTGGTATTTTTGATGCTGTTATGATTCTCCTTTAAGTTCATCCTCATAATGCGCAGGTAGGCTCTGCGGAACTGCTCATTCATGAGACCATAGATGATGGGATTTAGAGCACTGCCAAGGTAGATAGTAAGCGCACAGTACATGTGGAAGTTTTTGGACAACACCGTGTTCCAGTCGATGATACCGGTGATGGAACAAGGCATGTAGGAGAAGATAAAAACAAAGAAAATGACGCACATCATTCTCGTCAGGTGCATCTCTTGTTTATGACTGGCCAGATCAAATGAGCGTGTGTTAGAAACGACACGGGCTATGTGTCGATGGCTTTCGCGTGTGACTCGGTAGATGTAGGAGTACCAGAATATGATCATGCCGCAGGGAATAACGGCCCGCACGATGAGCAGGAAGAGCTTGAAGGACTGGCTCTCGTGGTTCAGTAGGAGGTTGCAGGTGACCAGCATGGCGACGTAGCCGAACTTTCCCCAGAACTCGAGCACTGCGGGCAGGAGGCACAGGACAGGTACGACCCACGTGGCCGCGACCATCAGTGTGATGTTCAGCCGCGTGAACATACAGTGGTACGTCTTGTTGTTCGTCACCAGCTGGTAGCGGTTCCAAGCAATCAAGGAAATGTTCAGGATGGATGTGCCTGTAATGAAAATGAGATGGTGTCAGAAACCTTGGGGAGCATGTTGTGTTCTAATTTGTAATCGATGTGTGCCTATTTTATAGTCAACATCAATGCTTATGTTAGATTGTTAGTAGCTAACAAATCAGTTGTGTTGGCCATCTGCTCTAGACTAGGCCCCTTGTCCAATGCAAATTAACATTTAAGTCTTACCCACTTAGTACTGTTATACAAGTGATTCACCAAGTGTAGTACTATTGACCACTTATAGATGGCACCACACGGTCCTATTTTGTGTAGTACTACATGAAACAATTAACTATGTGAATTGTTTAATTCATATTCTTCTATTTAGTTCTGATATAAGTTTTAGTTTTGTTTTAATATTGTATTCAGAAATAGTGATTGGCAATAAGTGTAGATCTTTTCACTATTCTGCTATATTAGGCCTTAAAAAAAGTTGTTTGTTTCCTGTAACCCTACCATAACAAGTTTTTATTCAAAAAAATCCCTACCTCAAAGTTTTTTCCGCCCTCACAGCTCCCAATCAACGTAAAACATGCAGAAAACACACATTTTTGACCAAAAAAATAATGCAAAAAAATGTTTTTATCGACCTACCTACCCTATTTTTTTTTCGAACCGTTACAGGCAACAAACAATTTCTTTTTTTAGGCCTTAGTTGCGTGATGCATGAAAAGACCTCCCCGAGTCTCAAGGTGCTTAATTTCCAAAAGGGTATTTTCAAAATCTTGCCTTAGACCCCACACACAATTATCTGGACTCCTTCCATTCTTGTCAGTATTGCTCAGGATGTCCTGGCTATTTTCTAGATTTTAGGTTATATCTCTATGGTAAAACAGTTTCCAGAAAATATCCAATGGAGGAATATTGATCCAAACTCAACGTCACTTTCGTTGAAATATTTTGCAAATTCATGCTACAATTACTTAGTTACTTCAAAGTACTAAGGGTCAGATCCTAAGGTGCAAAAAGGTTGATGAACGATAATTATTGCCACGCCCAGAGTTCTACGCACCAGTTAATGTGTAACCAAGGAAGCCAATAAACTTGCAGAGCTTGATGTCGAGGTACCAGCCGTCAGCAATGTACGTGTAGATGTTGAAAGGCAGGACCAGGGCCACAAACAGCAGATCACAGATGCTCAGGTTGACAACAAATACATTGGAGATTGTCTGAAGCTTCTTTGTGGTCTTCACAGCTAGGATCACCATTATGTTACCTGTCAAGTAGGAATATTGCTATGAAACAAACATCAGATCACAGGCGTTGAAATTTCCAAGTAATCAGTGGAGTTGGCAGGGGGCTTCTTTGTTGTGGTCTTCTCTGCTAGGATCGCCATTGTGTCCTGTCAAATAGAGATACTAATTAGATCTAGTCAATAGAGCAGATCCCAGGTTTTAGGGTTTATAACAAATACAAGGGAGGTGCCTGGTGGCGGTGTGTGTGTGTAGCTCCTTTTTGGTCTCCACAGCTAGGATCACCATTGATTGGTATTCAAATAGAGATTGAAAATATTAAAAAAAATAATGTATGGATTTGAATTGTGTGCCACAACAACTGTTGGACCAAATATATATAATCAGGCGTGACGAAGGCAGGGTTCCACATTAAGCAGATATTTTGGTATTTCATGATAAATCATATAACAGGTGAAGTGGTGGTGAAGGATAGTCTTTGAAATCTAGTTAGTATATTTCGTAGAAGCAATGAAACATGTACTTAGTTTGATTGTGATTATGATCTTGATTGTTTCATACGCAAAAGAGGGCTGGCGATGAATTGCAAAATTTATTTGGACTTGCGTATAGGAAGCGCTCCAATGAAATCTAAGTGAATAAATATTCACTTAGATTTTATTGAAAGCTTGCTGTGCGCAGTGAGTGGTCAATCTGACATCGAAATGTGTGCGAATAGTTCTGCCCCTGAGTATAATCGGGCTCTTAATATTCACCCCTTACTTCTAACACGTACTTACCACGATAGTTAAAGCCAAGGCTGCACTCAATTATTCATACTTGCCATCTCCCTTAGGTGCCTTACCAGTGTAAATTGACTCATTTTATAAACACTAGCGGTTTCTGGGTGTCTACTTTCACCCACCATGCAAACATAAAGACCAGGCACTATCTATAAATCATGGCGAGCCTTGCTGACAATGGCAGGGATTACTTCAACAGAGCCCAAGGGGAGAGCTACGGTACCGATATTGTATATCAAATGGCCATTTGGTTAGTGTGCAAGAAAATGACTTGTTTTGTAAACAGTGCATCTTGTGGTCACAAAGTTTTGTAGGGTGAAACCTCAAAAAGATATAAAGCCCTGATTCGCGAATTGTTCCTACTGTGAAGAAAAGTATTAGGAAATTAATCAAAGCTTTTAGATCCAGAATTTTATTTAGATTATCGGGTGATAAGGATTTGATATTATTAATTATCATCCCGTGTGAAAAGAATTCCACTCTCTGCACAATATTTGTCTCTAGTAGGCATTCTATTCATACTCACTTTGTCAGTAATTGGAAATTATTTGTGTCCTAAAAGTCATAAAATTTGATGAATATTCATAGTAAAGTTATAGGTACAATTCTGATTAACATTTCTTGAACTATTTTCCAGAATGTGCTTTTATCGAAAAAATCAGTTAAATAACTGTCAGGCCTCTTCTGGATGCTAGAAGCATGAAAAGGTTAAAATAATGGGCAGGGTTCCAAAAAAGGCCAGGTAATTTTAGTGGTATCTTTCTGACAAAAGAAGCTTTTGGAAGACAGTTGGAGAAAATAACTAAACCTACAACTTTCCTTCTATATTCTCCTAATAAATGCATTAACCGCATTATTGAAGCAGAAGACTTATTTTCAGAATGATCCCCAAGCCTTAAAGGGGTAAGATAACTGCTATTTACCTATGGTTCCTGTGAAGATGATGATGACTATGATACAGATAGCTGTGTAGAGTAGCGTAACGTCCACATTCTCCTGAGCTGTGTAGGCCTCGCTGCACTCAGAGGACATGATTTCCGGGTCCACCTCGGCAGCAGGGGAAGAAGAAAAGTTCTGGCTCTTGCTCTGAAAGGTTGGCAGATCGTCCATGCTCTTCATGTGCTAGTGGCCTAACATGATCTGAAAGTTGAACAGACTGCATCAGTTCTTATATCTCCACAGGTTGCTACTGGACACCGCTCAGTGCGTTCACACCTGTATTAACCCATTCATGCTGGAGCACTCAAAACGCCCTGTTTAATTTAATCAAAAGCTAACTTTTTGACCAGAGCATTTTCAGCAATTTTTTTAAGGAGAAACGATGATCAGTAACTAACCAACGATTCTCCTTCAAATATTTTGTGAATATTTGCTTAATTTCAAAGTTGTATTCATAATTATCATAGATGCAGACAACACCTGTCTGAGCGGTCGCTGGAAGAATGTGTCAATATGAGAGTTCCATGGTGTGCGTCATCTGCTCCCGGCACCTGCCTGGCTCCTCATTAGGGCTGAAAATCCCAGACCAGTGATAGGTGGGCGTGTTAGATGGTGACGAGTGCAAAAGGTTATGCCAGGAGATCTATCATAGATTCGTGACCAGGGTATTAGCTAGGATTTTAAAAACTGTGTGCCTAAATTTGACTGTTGTAAAAATTGTGGGTATCCTATTTTTGAACGGAAACCACAATATAAGCAGATTACAACCATAGGTATGTATTAACCATTTTATAGAATAAGACATATATCCATATGCACTGTCATGGGAATTATATTTAGGTAAAAAAATCATGCGCATGAAATTGACACTTTCAGAAATTACTCATAAAAATGGGTGTCGTGCAAGTACCAGAATGAGGAATGATAACTTGGTGTGTGATGACTAGTTTGGTATTCATCAACTGCTCTAGAGTTTTGGGAAAAGAGAGATATTTTTGATTATGCTGGCAATATTGTTGTGAACTGAACTCTAGAGCATATGCAACCTTGTCTGAGGACAGCGGCAGCAATTTGAGTGTCCCTAAGTGCCACTAAACATGCATATATACATAAACGATGAGCCAAGGTTTGAAGATCCTTGCCTTGGCCATGGTCCTTTTAATACATGCATTTACTTTATATCATGCCAGAAATAGAAGACTGACTACAGTACAGGCAAGTAAGATTGCAAAAAAAATATTCCTTCGGGCACGTATGTTGTAAGCTTAGTCCTGACGAGACTCGGAAAACATTTTCTGATAAAAGCGATTGCAAGAAAAAATTGGAAGGGAATTGCAGTCAGTTGATAATCATTTTTTCTGTGACGCTTGAAAGAAAAAGAAAGGGAAAAAGAAAACGATTTCTTAAAACTTGTAGTCAAATAATTTATTGTTTGGCGCTTTGGCTACAGGCATGTAAGAATCAAGGAAGATGTTCTTCTTCCTTGGAAATGCACCTACCTTCCATAAGAGAGGTCAGGTCTTTCAGGGCAGGGACTTAGCCAGGGCCCGTCCTACCTGTCTTTTAGACAGGTAGTTTCCTAAAAACCTCCTGTTTGGACAGGTAAAAATTTCAATGAAGATTTTTCAATTTTTACTTTTGGGGGGTAAAAACCAAGTATTTTCCTAACCAATCATCTTCTAGGACATACCTGAAGTGTAAATGCCCTTTTTAACACACTAGGCTATTAAATGTAGCTGGTATAAGGATTTGAAGTAGATAAGTAGCTAAATCTGGACAGGCAGAAATTTTGAAATTGCTGTTTTGGACAGGCATTTTTGAAATCCTGGCTAAGACCCTGTTTCAGGGCCACCCAGGTACGATTGGGGTAAGAATTACTGGAGTTCCCTGTTAACTGTATTCTGAGAAGGTGTGAGGATCAATGATTCTGGCTAAGTGGCTTCCCTAGTGATAAGTGGCCTTGGATAACCTGTGGTAAACATGCTGCTTTAGGACATCTCCTTCCTTCTAGGAAGTCACTCAGTCATCAAGAACACCTTTGATATATCTTTAGGTACTTAGCTTTTCTCTTTTGTGGCCTCCTAAGTTGTTTCCCATTAATGCTATTTAATTAAGATGTAGTCAGACAATAGTCATATATGGCCTTTACATTTATTGTTTTGAATACAATTATTCTTGTCCCTGTGTGGCACTGATTATTGAGATTTAGTAATAAAACAATAGGTAAGTGTCCATTCTCTCTTTTTTTCCCAGGATAGTTGTTGCTTGCCCTTCTATAGCACTATTTGTTGTCCAGATGTCGTCAGAGCTGAAGGTTAGAGAATAGTGAATGAGAGGTGTGGCTTTTACTAGAATGCAATTCTTTCAGGGTGTATTAAAGTGGGAATGATGACGTTGAAAAGTGAGAACTGTAAGTTTCCTGACCTTATATGTAATGGTCTATTTCTAAAGGTAAAGGTGTTTCAACAATAGATAACTGTTTGACGACTGAAAATTGTAGCTTTATAATATGAAACCAATGCCATGGGTCAAGGAGAGTAATTTAAATCCTTTTGATATGCCAAGGTTTTTAACTTGCAGATATTAACTAATCAGATGGAGATTAGTATTTAAATTGAGCTTCATTTTTACCTCTTTCTCTTTCCTACCTTTTGTTCCTCAGTCAGTTCTGGTGCATTCTGGTTTTTGATCCACTAATCCTATCCTTCTCTGTCATTGTCTCATGGAGCTCAGGGTAGCTCTGATCTTTTTCATGTTTTTCTGCTTCTCTGTGCTTGAAATTCTGAATGAATGTGCCCGAGTACTTTTTTTCAGATTAACCTCATCAATATTCACAATGCCAAAAGTATCCACTAATCCAGATTCCAGACAATAGGAAGCCACACAATAGGGAAGGGCAGGGGGATGTCTGACGGCAAACGATTCGATCAGTTGTAGTAACAGCTGTAGGTAATTCAGGCCCACAGGACAGATCAATTCATTTTTATTGCTTTTTTGGAAATGGTACCATTTTTGCAATTAGTAACATATGTAGCCATAAGTGCTATGTGTAACAGGAAAGAGGAAGCAGTCCAGACAGCTATAATCCCTATCCTGTGAAAAGACGAACTTTTCCTGTCTATACTAACTTACACCTTTCCAAAGCAGTTTGTCCATTCTGCTGCATCTCAGGTGCTGCAGAATGGACACATTTTTAAAGGAGTCTACTAGACTACTACCCCTTTTAAATACTATTTTCCCCTGAGGATCTGATAGTGGACGGAAATGAAAAAAATAGGTCCAAAATATTTAAAATGGGTGAATTAGAAAAACTTTTATACCTCAGTTGATATGTACTATGTCATTGAATTCTGTGGAATTGCCATGCAATTGTTTTTTCAGCCTCAGGCTTTTTGGTGCACGGTTTCTCAGTCTTAAGCTTTATGATGCAAGTGGTTTTTCAGCCCTCATCAATAAAATGACTAACCCTTATATGCTCACAGCAACCAAGAGCGGCCTTGTTATTTTGATGAAATCTCATAGGCTTAAGCTGGGTACAGAGATTATGGGAAGGAGAAATTTTGTTCAGAACATTACCAAGAACTCTCTTTCAGTTCAGGTGAATGATCCCAGTGGTTTTCCAATAATGGGATTCCTCAATGCACAGTGCAGGAAACCATGTAGATTGGTATCTCTAATTCCAAGAAGATGAGCTATCTGTCCTGTGAAATTTTGAGAGCTCTGAATTCTCTAAGAAGCAAGGCAGGATGAGCCATTGATAATTAGCCTTAACAAGGATTTACTTAGAATGGTCTAAAAAGATTGCTCCATTCATGGAACAGAGATGTTGTGTTTGATTCTGAGAAATCGAGTCATATCATTAGTGATGGGAGAGAAATTCGCAGATAAAACAATAATTTCCAATTGGCCTGGGTAAACTGGTGATGTCTTTCTCATAAGTACCTACTATGAAATAATGCAGAGGAAAGGTTAAAATATAGACGCAACCATCCAATTTTCATATAATTTGCCAATTTTGTGTTCTAAAGGGCATTTTTAAGTAGTACCAGTGGTTTAAAGGGGAGCTTGGTCACTGCATCTTGTTTATATCTTTGATAGCTTTGATTTATTGGCAATGTTAAGGCAGTGATATGTATGTATATGCAATTTGCCCCCCCCCCCCCCCCCCCCCCCCCCCCCCCTCTCTCTCTCTCTCTCTCTTCTCTCTCTCTTTCTCTCTCTCTCTCTCTCTCTCTCTCTCTCTCTCTCTCTCTCTCTCTCTCTCTCTCCCCCCCCCCTCTCCCTCCCCCCCCCCCCCCCCCCCCCCCCCCCCTCGATTGCTCACTCCCATGTATGTTCTTGACATGATTAGCAGTGTCTCACTGACAAAATGATTTCACGACGATCTATAGATAGAGTAGTGCTGATGACAGCGGATGCATGAATTTGAAATGGAGATGGTAATTGAAGGGTGTTGTCTAAGCGCAGCTACGTGCTGGTCTGCATGTCCCTCATCAGTGCGTGGAGTGAGATCACAGGGATGCCACCTTAATTGGTATCTGCCACAAGGTGTACACAGAGCCACATCTGCTTCCAACTCTTGTGGCTTGGAACATGTAAAAAGCAGAGTTGGAGAACGTGTCCTAGTATCTAGAGTATCATGTGCATAGCTAGGATGGGCTTCTAACATTTAATGATTTTAATAGAAATATTTGGAAGCGCATGTGGTAATAAGACGCATGTGTGTTTGTAGCACTGTGCAAGCAATGGGATTCACCAACGTAGCCTAAAATAAAAGCTTACTTTTTAAGTCAGTAGCTGGGTTTGGCTGATAAGAAGATTTGAACTTTCATGCAACCGCCTCTAGCAATACCTATGGCCTATGGGGGGGCGGGGGGGGGGGGGGGCAACGTCTTAGCCAGCAATTTAAAAATGCCTGTATAAAAAAGCAATCACAAATTCCTTTCATTCCAGATAAAGCTACTGAGATTAATTCTATGATATGTACGTGTAACTTGTCAACCATGCTTCCCTTTGTCAGGATGATATCGAACGTTTGAATATCCAGGGTAGTGAGCATTGATTGTCCAAGAGGAGAAAAATTAAAGGAGTGCTTTTTGTTTAGTTGTAATAAACATTTCATCGGATGTTTTCAAAGTAATGCTTTCACAAGAAAAAAAATTGACAGTATTGAAATAAATAGCTTTGATGTAATGCACACTGATTAGAGGAAAAAATAATGGAAGAGCTTTTGGTTACTTAGAAAAGAGTGCATTCATTAGAAAAAATCTATTTGGTTGTCGGTTAAAGGCCATTGATTGGAGGGTAAACTTCTAAGGAGAGCTTTGGGTTGACTTCTGATAAACACTTCTTAAAATTAAATAGTTTCAAAATGATCATTTTTATGATCTTATACTGCTTGGAGGAGACAGTGCCATTGATAATATCTTTGGTAACAAGCATTGATTGATGGGTTGCCATTTTATATTATCAATTATGGGATGAGTCTGTAACTACAGAGTCCAGCATTTTGGGACAGAATTTTCATTGATTATTTTCAGCGGACTATAATTGAACCTTTCACTTGAGGTTCGCTGCCTTTTGAACCCCCTTAACAAGTTCATGTCTGGTGTCTAGTGGCATGCTCTCAATGCCATTGATGTCTGAGACTATCTGTCATTATTCATGTAATCAATAATAAGCGACTCATGCATGACAGGCTTGCTCTGGAGTGGGAGCATCATTAGCTTTGTGGGTTTGTGTCCCATATCTAATACGTTGAATAGAGGGGGAAAGGTTATCATGGTAAAGGCCTCAATGCTAGCTTATGAGACTAGCTGCAAATTCTGATAGAAAACCTAATTTTTGACTGCCTGAAAAAAATTTTTACCCATCACCACTCTCAGGTTCAAATTACAAAGAGATTTTATTATCTGATGAAAGTATATAGAATTGTAAACATTTGATGTTATTTCATTAAGAATTTTGCGCCAAGAACATTATGAAGTAGTTACAAAATTTTGAGACTAAATACACATGATCAACAAGATGGCAGTCCACATTCACAATGGATTATGATCCTTTTAAGTGCAGTTAAATTTGTTGTTATTATAGATCTGGCATCGTACCATTGCTTCTGTTTGCTTCACTATCACAATAACAACCACAATTGTTGTGTAGCAATATCTGCCCCTGAAAATGTCAGCACCCTAGAGGATATTAACGTTACACAGCCATTGTGAATGACAGCCAGGGTCGTAGCCAGGATTTAGAAACAGTGCGCCCAAAATTGGCAATTGTAAAATTTTGGGGCATCCAAATCTTTGAGGACCACAATATACTCAGCTTTCAACCATAAACATGTATAAATTTATCAAAATAAGGTATGATATCCTTATACAATG